>JAUPFN010000011.1:31126981-31726981 GCA_036924255.1 Apodemia mormo
CCGATCGATTGCAAGCATCCGTTTTTTGATATCTCGCACGGTTGCAAAGTTAGCATTCCTGGCTCTCCTTCGTTATCTAATCACCTCATTATCATTAAGCTCGAACGCCCGTCACACAATCGCACTATTAAAAGCTCATTAGGACGTCTCGCATTGCGTATCACTTGCAACTAATGAATATGGAATAAAATAAATATCATCAAGCTGATTCCCGTGTCGAGAAGGCAGAGCGAGCGTCTTAACGTTCCACTGCGATTCACCTGTTCAGCGGACAAAAGCACGATTATGGCGATCATTCTATTATCATTTTAGCAGCCTGTAAGACTTTTACTTTTTTTTTTTCATAGTAATTTATATCATTAACATCGTGAGTACTGACTAGTTGGTGAGTTCTGCAACGTCTCGACCGGGTTGAGTACCACCACCTTGACCCATCTTATTACATACATCATCAGTGCTAGTCGCTGTGGTGGTGCTATTATTACTGGGTCTGTGTGCTTATTAAATATATTCCAGTACTTGTATGCATGTAAAAAAGTATCTTCACGGCCATATCCCCGAAGAGGTAGACAGAGGTACAACTAATGCTCCCACGATTAGCCGAAGATACTAAGTTCCACAACGTGATAGGTGACAACCCCGACCCAGGAATCGAACCTAGGACCTCATGTGGCAAGCATCGTCACCGCACCATTATGCCGCAGAGGTGATTTGTTTGAATGTATTTATTTAGTGTTGTTGACAAACACCCATATTGCATGATGTCTGGGCTAGCAGGATCGGTCACTTCCGGTATCAAAAGCTTCACATGCTCTTAAGGTATGTGGGTGTTTCGCAATACACAAGTATGAACTTCACTAACGATTCATTGGAATGTTGTATCATAATTGCTAATGCGAATGTGATGAGCAACAAGATTTGTAACAGAACGTGTTCGCTAATGTTAATTGCTTAAAACTTCCTATATAAACCTTGGATGAAAGCACATCTACAATATATCAAATAATTATTTTAACAGAGATAGTGCTACATTATTGTAACGTGTGTGTGTGTGTTATTGTGTTCACGTGCTACTTCGATAATATGGATGTAAGTATCTCATTTATTGCTCTTATAATATCTTATATATTAAATATGTGTAATGAATGTAGATATAATATTTTTGTCGTTTCATATTTTTACAATATTATTCATGTATTTCACCGGAGAGGAAAGTATACTTGTATGATGAACGTACACATATTTTTTCAGATTTGGTTAGAAAATAATATTTATACCTACATGCACACACAGAAATGATGTATGTGTTAAATCTATACATATGTGTACTACATGTATACTGAACAGAAATTTTATTCAGTCGTTAAGGCGTGTAAGAACTTGTAACAAATATACACGCACAAACTTTAGATTTATAACATAGTATTAGGATTTTACGTTAGCTATGTCGTAGTGTCTAATATTTGGTATTATGTCCTTTACAGAATTCCTCGAGCATCCTTGAAGAGAACACTTTAAAACATTATTATTATCCAGTGTCTGACGACGACGAGTCAGATTTACAATTGACACAGCCATTGAAAATAAAAAGAACACGTAGCAGCAGCAGTTTGGACGACCTATTTGAAAAGCCAGCCAAAAAGAAGAAAAAAATGTCGTCCTGCGTTGGAAGGGCGTCTCGAGATGGTGGAATGGCATACATATCAACCAATACCGACGATGGGGCGCAAGCCACACACTTTGTAAAAATAGAAGTTTACGATCTAAAAAAACTGGCGAGGATACCCCCAACTGATCATTGGAAACATGCAACCACTCGGATTAAATATTATGCGGCAAGTCATAGGCTCAACAAAATCAATGAAGTGATCTATGATATATCTAAGGAAATAGCCGATGCACCTGACGTAAAAAAATATCACTTCGACAAAAATACTTGATATTGTTCTTTCAATGACTGATTTTTTAAGTATGCTATTGTATAAAGTTTCAATGTAATTAGAGATAATAATGTGATTGGTGATTAATTTTAGTCATCAGTTAACAATTTTAAAAGAATTTTAAAGGTCTTTAGTTAATGAAGTGGGCGTGGAAAGGTGCCATATATATAACAGCGTTGCACTAAACAAGTGCTATTATTGTATATTTTAACGCAGTTGTCGTACAACCAACTGTAAAAATGTCTTTTATAAAAAGTTTATATTTTGAATTAAGTAACGATACTTTAGTTGAGTCACTATATGATTCGTGCTACGATGCTGAACTATATGAAATATGTTGCAAAGTAGAGAAGGAACAAGCTCAATGTAAACGTAAATCTGAAGATAATTATCAAAATGGCAATCATGAAAAACATCGCCGAATCAATGAAGATGAGTTTTGTCATGGTCACCGAAATAGATCACAGCCTTTCGTTGACTCTCAATATTTAGACTCAGAACTCTACAACATGTGTGAAACTATTGAAAGGTAAACGCAATTTATTGTTATATGAAATATTATTATTTATATACCCGCTATATGCAGTTTCTAAATTATTAATAAATTTTCAGTACTTTCATCCAAGTGGGTTGTGGAGAACCAGGTGCAATACCATCTACATCTAAAGATCATACATTTCATAATATAGAGATGTCGATTCAAGAATGTACACCATCTACTGTGAAAATGATGAAGTGTACTACTTGCAACGTTAATGTAAAAAAAAGGTATTTTTCCAATCATGTTAATAGTCATTTACATAAAAATAACTTATTTAAATTGAAACACTCCTTGGAAAACGTAGATATAATTGAAACTGCATTTAAAGACCGATTACTAACATATAGGATAGGTACGAATTCTTCCAAGGATTTTACAACCCCGGAATTATATTTTTCTTCAATCAATAACAGTGTTGTGCAACTACTCTCCGAATGTATAAAACAATTTACTACATTTAAGGTTAATTTTATATTGCGGGGGAGTTTTATTCAGCAAACGAAAGATTTAAAAAATTCATTTGATTTTCAGACTTCCAACTATATTGTTTGTATGAGTACTGATGTTAATGAACTAATTACATCTGTTTATAGTATCTTAACCAATAAGATTAGTGAATTTGAAAGGAAAGATAGTGGTTGGAGCCTTCAACACCTGACCGAATTAGATTTGAATGTAGGAAAGTTTAATCCCTGTCGGGGTAGTTCTTTTATTGAGCTGCCACGTGACATACGTTCTAAAAAGGCAGTTATTAATGTGAAAAACACAGATGTTCTTTGTTTCAAATGGGCAATTCTCTCCGCTTTATATCCTGCACAAAACCATTCTGATAGAGTCACTGCTTATAGCCAACACTCTAATAAATTAAAATTTAATCAAATAGCATTCCCAGTAAAATTACGTGATATTTCAAAATTTGAAATTTTAAATAATCTAAGCATTAATGTTTTTGGTTTAGAGTACAGTAAAAAAGAAAAAAAAAATATCGTAGTTGGGCCTTTACACCATACAAAACAACGTAGACCTGTTCACGTAAATTTATTGTTATTAACACATGGCAACACTAATCATTATTGCTACATTAAAAACTTATCTCGTTTATTGTCAAAACAAGTTACTAATCGAAACAATGCAATTTTTATTTGCGATGGGTGTTTACTATTCTTTACTAAGAAAGATGCTTTAATGAATCACCAAAAAAGTGACTGTATGCAAATCCGTACGGAAATTCCATCCGTAAATGCTTTAAGGAAGGATTGGTTTGGTACATTAACACACAGCAATAAGTTAAAATTTGAAAGCTATCACAAAAAACTAAAAATTCCATTTGTAATATATGCAGATTTCGAATCATTTTTAAAGCCAATTTATAGTTGTTCGAATAATCCATGTGCATCACACACAGAAAATGTACAGAAACATGATGTATATAGCTTTGGTTATTATATTAAATGTTCATATGATGATAGCATTTCAAAATATGTATCTTATAAAGGAAATGATTGTGAGTGTGTATTTATTCAGAGTTTAATTAAGGATTTAGAAAACATTATAGAACGTAACACTTTCCGCAAATCACCAAAACCACTATCTGAACAAAATGTAAACTTTACAACACATGATAGTAAATGTTACGTTTGTGATTTAGATTTAAATTGTGAAGATTTCACCGTGTATGATTCATATACCGGCGAATTTAAAGGTTTTGCACATACAATTTGTGGTAAGAAATATGTAACGCCTGACTTTGTACCAGTCATATTACATAACATGAGCCATTATGATGCTCACTTTATAGTCCGTGCTTTACACGTAGTTGAAGGTAACATTCAAGTAATACCACAAAACAAAGAAAAATACATATCTTTTTCAAAAACTATAAAGATCAACAATCGTAGTATTAGTATACGATTTATAGATTCTTTAAAGTTTATGTCCAGTAGTTTAGAAAAATTATCTCAAAACCTAAATAATGAACAATTTATTGAATTACGTAAAAACTTTCCAAATAATGAGGACTTTGTACGTGTAAAGCGAAAAGGAATTTATCCGTATGAACAAATGCAATCATTTCATTCTTTAAATTTAACAACGTTACCCCCTAAGGAAAGGTTTTATAATTCAATGTCCGATTCTAATGTGTCAGATGAAGATTATAAACATGCAAAGGACGTGTGGCAACATTTTAAATGTAAAAATATGGGTGATTATTCCGATCTATATTTAAAAACAGATGTTTTATTGCTGACCGATGTATTCGAGAATTTTAGAAATGTATGTTTAACTACTTACTATTTGGATCCATGTCACTATTACACAGCACCAGGGTTAAGTTGGGATGCCATGATGAAATTAACAAAAGTGGAATTGGAGTTATTAACAGACTTTGAGATAATTTCTTTTTTAAAATCAGGTATACGAGGTGGTATTTCACAGTGTAGTAATCGCTATGCTAAAGCAAACAATCAATACATGGAAGATTATAATAAGGAACAACCTGATTCCTATCTGATATATTTGGATGCCAATAATTTATATGGGTGGGCAATGTCACAATATCTTCCAATAAATAACTTTGAATGGGTAGATGTCAACACAAAATTCGATGTTTCTGACGATTCTGATTATGGATACATAGTAGAAGTAGATTTGGAATATCCTGAAAACCTACATGATACTCACTCAGATTTACCTTTATGTCCTGAACGTATTTGCACAGACCAATCTATTCACCCCAAATTAGTAACAAATTTAAATAATAAAACAAAATACGTAATTCATTACCGAAATCTTAAACAGTGTTTGTCACTGGGCTTAATACTTAAAAAGGTTCATAGAATTTTAAAATTTAGACAAAGTCCTTGGTTAAAACAATACATAGATCTTAACACATCTCTTCGAACTTTATCAAAAAATGAGTTTGAAAAAGATTTCTATAAGTTAATGAATAATTCAATATTTGGTAAAACGATGGAAAACATAGAAAAAAGAGTTGATGTTAAGTTACTTACCCATTGGGAAAATCTTGGAAAGACCCAAGGAGCTCAATCACTTATTGCACGTCCCGAATTTCATAGTCTTTCTATATTTTCCGAAAACTTAGTAGCTGTTCAACTCAAAAAGGTAAAACTTGAATACAATAAACCAATATATCTCGGATTTTGTATACTGGATATTTCAAAAACCTTAATGTTTGATTTTCATTACACCTATATGAAAAGTAAGTTTTTAAGCCCAAAATTACTATATACTGATACAGATAGTTTAATATACCAAATATATACGAAAAACTTTTACAGTGATATTAAACCAGATTTAGAAAAATATTTCGATACTTCAGATTACCCGGAAAATAATATTTATAATTATAACCTGATAAACAAGAAAAAAATCGGGGTTTTCAAAGATGAAAATAATGGGCAAATATTTCGTGAATTTGTTGGGTTGCGATCAAAAATGTATTCAATGATAGTTGATAATAAATTAATAACTAAAGCTAAGGGTGTTAATAAGAGTGTTACTAAGAAATTAACATTCAAAGATTTTGAGTCCTGTTTAATGAATAACACAATCAAATTAGCGGAAATGTATAGATTCAGATCGATTAAGCACATAGTTTTTACTCAAAAAATTAATAAGATTTGTTTGTCTTCTAATGATACTAAAAGGTATTTAATACCTAATTCAACAGACACCCTCGCATGGGGGCATTATTCAATAAGATAATTTAAAGAAATTGTAAATATTTTTGTTTGTAATTTGTAATAAATGTAACGTAGTTTTAAGTATTTTTAATATTTGTAACTGTAGTTTTAAGAATATAAACTCCGTAGCACTTAAGTGAAATGACATACTTTGTATAGTAATAAGTTTCTTTCTATAAAATAAATAAATAAATAAAATAATTTGTGTAAAAATATGTATAGTATAAATGTGTTCTGAGCAATAAATTTATTTGTATATAAAGACTCTGTTTTATTTCTTCATATGCCATTATAAATTATTGTTTATAAAGAGGTAGACGTTTAATATAATACGGAATAAAAATGATTCACTTTATTCATCCATTCACATCGATAGTGGCTGGACCTAGTGGATGTGGAAAGTCTAACTTTGTTTCAAATTTTTTGACTTACATAAAAGATATATGTGATGTCAAGTTTGATAAAATATTATGGTGTTATGATGAAATGCAACCACTTTATAATAGAATAGATGTGACATATATCCAAGGAATACCTGATATGAATATGTTTAATGGGAAACACCCTCAATTACTCATTATCGATGATCTTATGAGAGAATCGGATGGTCGTATAGTTGATATCTTCACGAAAGGAAGCCACCACAGAAATTTAAGTGTATTTTACATAACCCAAAACTTATTCCATCAGGGCAGAGGTCAGAGAGATATTTCTCTAAATACCAGCTATCTCATATATTTCAAAAATCCTCGAGATAGGACACAAATAAAACATTTGGCCCGTCAGGTGTTTCCCGACAATCCAAAATTCGTGGAAGAATCTTACAGAGATGCTACTAATGAGCCTCATGGGTATTTGATGATAGATTTAAAACAAGCTACGAATGACGCATATCGGTTTAAGACGAAAATATTTCCCTTAAATGAACATTGTATAGTGTATGTACCGAAAAAAGGATTTAAATACGATTTGAACGATGAGATTCTTAATAGTATCCGATGAATGGTGTCGGTGAAACAGCGTCTACTGCAAAGTCCAGTAGAAAAATTTTATACACTTTTAAATCAAAATATCGCAAACTTTTAATACAATCTTACAGTGATAATGAATTAGATCTTATTTGTGAAAACCTTTATAAAATTTTTGATGGAAAACTTGCAGATGTCACTAAGTCTTCGGGTAACATTCTGCAGTGCAGTTGTTTTTTGATACCGTTTATAAACTATTTTACACCTTAAAATTTCTCAGTGTAGAGCTATGTCGAAAAGAGTGAAGACACATCAAGATTTATTAAGAGCTTTACATACACTGAAACCCAAACATCGTACAGCCTTATTAAAAGTCTGTAGCGATGAGGAAATAAACTGTATTTGTGAATGTATTTATAATGTTCTGAATGGTAAAATAATATTGAAGGAAACAGAAAAGTCTAAATTAAAGAAATATAAAAAGCTGTTGCGTTTGCTAGTGTCGAAGGGTAAACATAGGTTAAGAAAGCGAATCATTATACAGAAAGGTGGGGCTTTTCTTCCTATTATTCTTAGCACAGTATTAAGTGGATTATTGAATTACATAATAAATAAATAAAAACAAAATGGATACTACAAAGAAAATGATATTGATTGAACCAGACGCATTGGAGCGACTAAAGAAAAGAGAAAATATTTCTGATGATTCTTTGTCAAGATTAGACAAGGAAATGCAAAAAATATTAAAAAGTAAAATTGATGATCGTGAAAAATGGTCATTATACCTCCAAGAATTACAGAAATACTTACACTTAATACAAGAAGATAAAAAACCTTTAAAGTTACCTATCACAATTGAAGAAGTTAAAGACAACACAAGCGAGAAGCAGATGATTCCATTTGTAAAAGAGTTATCACCAGTTCAGGACGTACAGACACCGGAATCTCCGGATATATTACTAAAACACTACACGGCTGATTATTTGAAACGACTTATTCCTAAAACTTACAAAAAGAAAGGTAGCATTCTTTTAGATACTCTTTATAAAAATAACGATAAAATTTCCTGGAATGATGATGGTACTGTTGTGATCAACAAAGAACATTTACCTCAAAGCAATATAATAGATCTCATAAATATAACTCTCCGACCCTTAAAATATAAACCTGATGGGTGGGAAAAGTTTGCAAAAGCATTAAAAGATATTAAAGTACCACTAATATGTGTTGGTAATCCTGAAATAAATAAATTCATGAATGAATTGTATGTAGAAGATTTTCGTCTTAATACTCCTACAAAACTAAATACACCGAAATTATCTAAACCAGGAAGAAAAATAGATTGGGAAAGATGGACACCTTATTAGATATACATAGTACTTACTATGATATAGCAAATCCGGCGGGATATAGTAGTGTAAATGCATTAACTAGAGCAATGAAAGGTAAAATGAATCGAAAACAAGTTCAAGAATGGCTGCAAAAACAGGAAACTTATACTCTTCATAAACCTATAAAAAGAAAATTTCCAAGAAACAGATATATCTTATCAAACTTAAATGAACTCTGGCAAGTAGATTTAAGTGATATGAGAAAGTATAGTCAATATAATGATGGTTATAATTATATTTTGTGTGTTATTGATGTATTTAGTAAATATGCATTTGTTAGACCCTTAATTAAAAAGAATTCACAATCAATAAAAAATTGTTTTGAGAGCATATTTTGCGAGGCAAAGGCCACACCTAGTCACATACAATCGGATAAGGGAACCGAATTCGTATCAAAAGATGTAAGACAATATTTAATGAATAAGAATATTAATTATTACACAACGAATAACCCTGATATTAAGGCTAGTATAGTGGAAAGGTTTCAGAGAACTCTCAAAACGAAAATGTGGCGATACTTCACCCACAAAAATACATATAGATACATAGATATATTGCAAGAATTAGTCTATTCCTATAATTATAGTTTTCATTCGACTATAAAAATGCGCCCAGTTGATGTTAATTTTAATAATATAATGACTGTATGGCGTAATATCAACGAAGGACGATTACAGGGGAAAAAAATGGTACACAATAATCAGGATCCAAAATTAAGTATAGGCGACTACGTTAGAATTACTAAATATAAGCATATATTTAAAAAAGGCTATGAGACTAATTGGAGTGATGAAATTTTTATAGTGGCCTCGGTAAAACGTAAGCCTGTATTGATTTATACCATAAAAGATATTCTAAACGAGGGAATTGTAGGTACATTTTATGAGAATGAATTACAAAAAGTTTCTTATGACCCCACATCGTATTTTAAAATTGATAAAATAATAGGTTCACGTTATTCTGGAATCAGAAAAGAAGTGCTTGTGAAGTGGGTAGGTTATCCGAATAAATTTAATACTTGGGTTCCTATATCAAATTTAAAGAAAATATAATGGATAATAGTTTTTATTTAACGTTACTTAGTAACAGCTCCATGGGCTACTTTCCAGAAAACACAACAGCAAACTTCTTCACTAAACTACCTAAAACTATTAAGCTAGAAGGAGAATGGGTGGTCGGTCTAGTTGAATGTCACTATCCGTGTAGTATGTTAAATGTACAGGATCATGAAAATGTAGTATACATTTCTAAAAAAGTATATTTACCCGATTCAAAAACAGATTATGCTAACGTTGAATATAAATCCCATATACCAGCAACAAACTACGAAAATATTAGTAACTTCTTAAACGCATTCAATGCAAATCCTTTATTAAATGGGAAAGTAAAGTTTCAACACGATGAAATATCAAGACTTGTCGCCGTAACAAATATGACAAGTAACATTACTCGAATAACAGCTAACCCCAAATTGTCACTTCAACTTGGGTTCGAACCCAATACAAATTTTGTTAGGCAGAATATTGGTAAGTATCCAATAAACTTACATTTAGGTCTACCGTCACAACTATTTATTTACTCCGATATAGTACATCCACAGATAATAGGAGATGTAATGTCATCTTTACTGAGAATAATTCCATTAGATCCTACGAAATATATTTATGGAGCCTACAAAATTAATGTATTTTCTCCTGCACACTATCTTCCTGTTTTACGTAGGGAATTTGATGTGATAGAAATTGATATAAGAACGAGCATTGGTGAAAGAGTACCATTTCAATTTGGAACCTCATGTATTAAGCTTCATTTCAAAAAAATAAGTTCTTAATATTACATTAAATATATAAAAATGGTATGTCCCTATCATCACTATTACTCTGCACAAGCAGGATCTGGTGTAGGTATAATTTATAAAGGAACACCATATCAACGTGGACATGGCATAGGGAGTTTTCTAGGGGGTTTATTTAGGTCAGTATTTCCAATTTTAAAAAGTGGCGCAAAGGTTCTTGGAAAAGAAGCATTAAACGCTGGAGTTGGTCTTCTAAGTGATTTGGTTGGAGCTCAACCTCTTGATGAATCGATAAAAACTCGATTCCGAACCGCTACTTCTAATTTAAAAAGAAAAGCTGATGAAAAACTCGACTCCATAATGGCAGGATCCGGTTATAAAAATAAAAGGCAAAGACTTAAGTCTATCACTCACAAGAAGACATCAAAACAAAGAAGAACTCTTAAAGGAGCTCTCAAAAATAAAAAAGATATTTTTGGAAATTAAAAATGGCGTTCCTACACAATAATTCTTGTGAATGTGTGAAATCAGAATTGGATATCTTTGCTTTACCGACAACACAAACAAGTATAGAGAGTGGTCAATGGATGCAATATCGTCCGATATCATCGCTAACTGATGATGGCCCTATCGAGTTTTTAATACCTGGTGCTGGTGATGAATATATTGACTTATCACACACAATGATTAGTATCAGTGCACGAATAGAAAATATTGATTCATCAAGATTAGCTGTCGATGCCAATGTTGCACCTGTAAATAATTGGCTACACTCGCTTTTTAGTCAGTTGGATATTTATTTAAATCAGAAACTTGTTTCTCCACCAAATAACACATATGCATATCGTGCGTATATAGAAACTTTATTAAATTATGGTCCAGCAGCGAAAGCTTCCCATCTTACCTGTGGTTTATGGTATGAAGATACTCCAGGAAAGTTTACTTCGTGTGACGCAACTAACGAAGGATTTGCTAAGCGACAGCAACTATCAAAGCAGAGTTCAACTATTGAAATGATAGGTCATTTACATGGTGATATATTTAATCAAGGGAAATTTTTAGTTAATGGTATTGAAATGCGGTTAAAATTAGTTCGTTCGAAAGATTCTTTTAATCTCATATCGTCCACAGTAGAAAATAAATTCAAAGTTAATATAATAAATGCTTCGCTCATAATCCGTAAAGCAAGAATCAATCCATCAATATTACTTGCACACGAAAAAGTACTAGCAACAACCACAGCTAAGTACCCAGTTGCTAGAGCTGAAGTAAAAGTATTAACTATTCCATCTGGTGTTCAAGGGAAAGTTCTTGATAATGTATTTCTTGGGCAAATGCCTAAAAGGTGTATTATAGGATTCGTTAGCAATAAAGCATTTAATGGCAGTTTCGAAACGAATCCCTTCGATTTTAAACACAACAACCTCAATCTGCTTAGTGTATATGTAGATGGACAGCAAATACCACCGAAAACATTAACTCCCAATTTTTCCGACAATGCTTTTACCAGCGTTTATCATACATTATTCTCTGGGACCGGTATACACTTTTTAAATGAAGGTAATTCGATATCTAAAGAAGCTTTTGCAAACGGGTACTGTCTAATGGCTTTTGATATGACTCCAGACTTAAGTGCAAACTCTACAACTCATTGGAATTTAGTAAAACGTGGAAGTGTTAGAATAGAAGTACGGTTTGAAGGCACTTTGTCATCAACAGTAAATTGTATAGTATATGCAGAATTTGATAATGTTATAGAAATAAACAAAAATAGAGAGGTTATTATAGATTATAATAGCTAATCTTAATTTTAATTAATTTATGAAATAGTACTTATATATTATATTGCTAGTGTATTTACTGTCAATTTCATTCAGCATATCTTTAAAAATAGACGCTTTTAAAAATTAAATCCTATGATGGATTCTATAGAAATCCAAAAGTTTCTGGATATGGTTAATGGTAGCTTAAAGCTTAATGTTTTTGCAGCTAATCGTATACCAGTACATGTTAGCTTACCCTTTTATTCTATATCAAATTTAGATCCTGATACAAAGCCTGGTTCTCATTGGGTAGCAATATGCATTGATAAACATGGTGTTGGGGAATATTTTGATTCTTTCGGGAGAAAGCCAACTGGTTATCATGAGTCATTTTTGGTAACAAATTGTAAGAAGTGGAATTATAATAATAAAGTAATTCAAAATTGTTTTAGTTCTATGTGTGGAATTTACTGTCTGGTTTTTATATATTTCAGATATTATGGAGTATGTATGTTTAACTTCACTAATATGTTTACTACTAATACTGTTATTAATGATAAAATTGTAAATAATTTGTTTAAATACTTTTTCTGTAATAAAATATAATTGATAAAGAAATTTCGTTGTATTATTTTACCCTGTATGTCATAGGAATACAAAAAAAACAAATGGGATAACAAAAATAAAATCTTTATTTAAGTATTCAAGTATTAATCACATTATTATCTCTAATTACATTGAAACTTTATACAATAGCATACTTAAAAAATCAGTCATTGAAAGAACAATATCAAGTATTTTTGTCGAAGTGATATTTTTTTACGTCAGGTGCATCGGCTATTTCCTTAGATATATCATAGATCACTTCATTGATTTTGTTGAGCCTATGACTTGCCGCATAATATTTAATCCGAGTGGTTGCATGTTTCCAATGATCAGTTGGGGGTATCCTCGCCAGTTTTTTTAGATCGTAAACTTCTATTTTTACAAAGTGTGTGGCTTGCGCCCCATCGTCGGTATTGGTTGATATGTATGCCATTCCACCATCTCGAGACGCCCTTCCAACGCAGGACGACATTTTTTTCTTCTTTTTGGCTGGCTTTTCAAATAGGTCGTCCAAACTGCTGCTGCTACGTGTTCTTTTTATTTTCAATGGCTGTGTCAATTGTAAATCTGACTCGTCGTCGTCAGACACTGGATAATAATAATGTTTTAAAGTGTTCTCTTCAAGGATGCTCGAGGAATTCTGTAAAGGACATAATACCAAATATTAGACACTACGACATAGCTAACGTAAAATCCTAATACTATGTTATAAATCTAAAGTTTGTGCGTGTATATTTGTTACAAGTTCTTACACGCCTTAACGACTGAATAAAATTTCTGTTCAGTATACATGTAGTACACATATGTATAGATTTAACACATACATCATTTCTGTGTGTGCATGTAGGTATAAATATTATTTTCTAACCAAATCTGAAAAAATATGTGTACGTTCATCATACAAGTATACTTTCCTCTCCGGTGAAATACATGAATAATATTGTAAAAATATGAAACGACAAAAATATTATATCTACATTCATTACACATATTTAATATATAAGATATTATAAGAGCAATAAATGAGATACTTACATCCATATTATCGAAGTAGCACGTGAACACAATAACACACACACACACGTTACAATAATGTAGCACTATCTCTGTTAAAATAATTATTTGATATATTGTAGATGTGCTTTCATCCAAGGTTTATATAGGAAGTTTTAAGCAATTAACATTAGCGAACACGTTCTGTTACAAATCTTGTTGCTCATCACATTCGCATTAGCAATTATGATACAACATTCCAATGAATCGTTAGTGAAGTTCATACTTGTGTATTGCGAAACACCCACATACCTTAAGAGCATGTGAAGCTTTTGATACCGGAAGTGACCGATCCTGCTAGCCCAGACATCATGCAATATGGGTGTTTGTCAACAACACTAAATAAATACATTCAAACAAATCACCTCTGCGGCATAATGGTGCGGTGACGATGCTTGCCACATGAGGTCCTAGGTTCGATTCCTGGGTCGGGGTTGTCACCTATCACGTTGTGGAACTTAGTATCTTCGGCTAATCGTGGGAGCATTAGTTGTACCTCTGTCTACCTCTTCGGGGATATGGCCGTGAAGATACTTTTTTACATGCATACAAGTACTGGAATATATTTAATAAGCACACAGACCCAGTAATAATAGCACCACCACAGCGACTAGCACTGATGATGTATGTAATAAGATGGGTCAAGGTGGTGGTACTCAACCCGGTCGAGACGTTGCAGAACTCACCAACTAGTCAGTACTCACGATGTTAATGATATAAATTACTATGAAAAAAAAAAAGTAAAAGTCTTACAGGCTGCTAAAATGATAATAGAATGATCGCCATAATCGTGCTTTTGTCCGCTGAACAGGTGAATCGCAGTGGAACGTTAAGACGCTCGCTCTGCCTTCTCGACACGGGAATCAGCTTGATGATATTTATTTTATTCCATATTCATTAGTTGCAAGTGATACGCAATGCGAGACGTCCTAATGAGCTTTTAATAGTGCGATTGTGTGACGGGCGTTCGAGCTTAATGATAATGAGGTGATTAGATAACGAAGGAGAGCCAGGAATGCTAACTTTGCAACCGTGCGAGATATCAAAAAACGGATGCTTGCAATCGATCGGGCGCACCCGGAAACCCCCATTTTGACACCAAATTTTTTTTTTTTTTTTTTTTTTTTTTTTTTTAGTTTTGACCGACCACCAAGTGGGTCAGAAACACAGGTGGGACAGAAACAGGGATCCAGACCCAACGACCCGGGTGGTCGGGAACCAACGAATCCCTACTACTTATTTGGTATCACTACTTACCTATTCCTGACACAATAGCGTTAACGTTTGCCATTGTCGTTGTAACAAACCCTTCCAAAGCCCCTCTAAATTCACAAAAATATACAAAGATAACAAGAAGATAACTCACCCCATGGAAAGAGACAACTATCACCTAAAGACATCAAAATAATGGTGCATTGCTATTCTTGTGGCGGTGTCTTAATGTCACATGCATAAGTTTGCCGGCTACTTTACCCTCCAAACCAGAATAGGACAGCGACAAGCACTGACGCTATTGCGGCAGGAATAAGTAAGGCGGTGGTACCAGACCCGGGCGAGACATTGCAGAACTCTAACCAACTAGTAGCCATATTGGTAGTGACTAAAATAGCCAATCATTCGCCTCTTATAAACTGGCAAAGCGGCAAATGGTCGATTCTTCAAAGAGAGCCCGACTAAAAAATGAAAACTCAGTCAATCATGAAACAATTTTGAAAAATATTTTTGTTTGGAAAAGTATAATATATTATTTTATTATATGCACTTCCTGAGTAATTATTATATCAAATTGGAAGTACATATACATTAGTATATGTTTTAATTACAAAACACTTGTACTCGTTTCAGTATTTATATATTTTTATCATTTTTTTAAAGGTCTACCGGTTTCCCGTGTTAGCGCATTATCAGGACTTGTAGCTGGATAAGATTGACCATTACGTACATTGTATAATTTGACAAATAATAGTTGACAATTAGTACTAAATTTTGAACTCTACCGTTCGCGTAATCATTGTAAAATGGGACACAAAGTTTTTACTTCACGTATTAATATACAAATATATTTAATCACAACAATGTGTCCCTTGTGAGACAGACAAAGCGAACTGAACAACAAAAGACGTTTTGGTTTACCACCATTCAAGGGATTATTTGTTAGCGAGATGGGTTATGATCCTCATCATCGCATTTTACAATCGTTTGTTGCATGCAATACCCGGCACCGAAAGCGTTACATGCTTATTCGAAAGGCGGTCTTATTTACATCAATAATAATTAATTGCCCCAAACTTCTGAGATTCCGGTTTTTTTAAGATTACCCCGGAAATACCTTAAAAATATTTTTGTCCACCCGGACCGAATCTGTGACCTCATGACCTAAGCTAAATAGGCTAAACACTAGATTAATTTTAAATCTTTATAAAAAAATATATTTTTTAGAGTGAGCTTTTGTACCTTTTTTAAAATTTATTTTACTGTAATGTAATGTTATTCTGTATCACAAGCAAATAATTAGCTTACTTTGATTAGATTAATTCGTGTAATTTGACCACCGATAATTATTTTCACATCCATGTTTTTTGGTTTTAAAACCATTTACTGTGAAACAATGCAAGTGGATGTACCATGGGCATGGATATCTATGGATATATAAAATATTTTTATTACAAACCCCAGCCACTATGAAGCATTATTTATTATATATTTTTTTCTTTTTTCCGTTATTTTTTGTTTTGGCTTAAATAGTCGACTTACTCTTTAAAAGTGTTAGTATCTACATAATGTAATGAAAATCTGTATTGGCTATATATATGTAAGGGACCATCACAAGCTTAGAGATAGGAGGGGGTTGACGAAATGTGTCATTGTGTGACAAGGGGCAGGGAGGAGTCTCAAATTTTGTGGCATCACATTTTTGCAAAATATAACATTTATATTTAAGTATTATAACACTAAATTTAAAAATCCACCTGTACAAATAAAAAAATAATCGAATGAGATCATTATTCCAATGTAAAATTGTAAAATATGTGACATCACACTAGGTAAAGGGATCTCAAAAATGTGACCAGATATGACAAGGACGGGGGAGGGGTCCAAAAGTCATGAAATTCGTGTGACGTAATTTATGGATGGTCCCTAATGTTTGGTTAGTTTACTTGCTTTTTTTGTATGTATACTGCGGATTTTTATGTTTAAAATAAATATAAATACCTATTTATTGTGTCCATATAGTATTTGGTCACTATTAACAATAATCTGTTTATCAAAAATAAAACAAATCTTGCATTCAACAGTGCCGTTCACAATGCCGGGCGGAGGAACGCAAGCCCGGGACGTGCCCAGCAGGGGACCACCCGAGATGGATGGCCGCGTGCGTGGAGGCGTGTAACCAGGACTCCCAGTGCGATGGCACGCAGCGATGCTGTAAACACGGCTGCAGCTCGATATGCAGCGAGCCTATTGATCTACTGACATTGCCCGGTAATTATTTTATATTGGCTTGAGTATGCGGGTTGTGGGTTAACGACACATTTACATTTTTGAGGATATTGCCGAACAAATTTTAAACATACTTCAGCACCAGACCGAAATTTACTTCGTAGCTTATTCAGGAAATCATGTTTTTTTTTCGAAAAAATATTTAGATACTAATCACGTACTAGTTACATATATGCTACTTAGTTAAATATGAGACATGCAGTAGATTATTTTCCATCCCCAACAACAAAATTTGTTAATGTTAAATAGATAACAATGTGCAAGATTAAATACGAACGGATATTATATAAACATTTTTTGTGTAAAATTGCGTTTATACAAGAAGTAATAAGTATAACTATTAAGGCTCCATTGCTTAAAAACTGCTAACGGGTGGTGCGATTTTCAAAATTTCTTAATGAATACTCGAAATTGCTTTATGAAAAAATTCAGAAGTAATCCTAATCAGGTTCATTAGGATAATTAACAGTTTTAGTAGAATTGTACATGATATCAATCAGTTGTGAGTAATACAGTGGCGTAGAGCTTAGCAAAGCATTTCAAAGACATCTCCGAAAGATACTTCGATCGCGCCATCTCACATCCGAACCCACTGGTGGTAGCCGCGGCTGACTACATCCCAGACCCTAATCCCGATCCCAAACTACGTAGGCCCCGCCACGTACTTACCGATCCCGATGACCCGATAACTCTGGCCAACAGTTTACACGATAACACTACACACCTACATTCGCGACACCGTCGCCGCCGGCGGCGACGAGGACCCCTGTTTCGCCCTTCGGCGAACCGAGCCCAAGGGCAAGGTTCGTCGGACGGACAAAACAATGCCACTAGCCCTCTCATCGCAAATCACGACCCCACCCTAAGCCGAGGTTCGGTCTCACAGGAGACACCCTTAGGGCGGAGGGCGTACAGCCCTACACCTTTAAATTCTGGCTGAGCACTCTGCTCGCCCACGCGACCGGTGAAGCTGTAACAGCCCTTAAGGCTAACAGCAATTGTGACATTCCGAAAAAAAAAAAAAAAAAACAGTGGCGTATGTAGAGCACGTTTACTATGAGGCCGCCTTTACTTTTGGCAAATTAGTGAAAAATTGAAAAAATGCACTTTCTTTAAATTGTTACTAATTACTAGCTGTTGCTAGCGTCTTCTTCCGCGCGGACTTCGTTTACTCCGCACAGCCTCATCCCCGTAGGTGATAGCGTGATAATATACAGCCTCTATGTTGACCCGACCTATTAGTAATATTCATACAAAATTTTGAAGTAAATCCATGCAGTACTTTCAGAAGCAAAATTCTACAGCTCTGATTATGTCTTTGCTAATTTACGCAAATCACTTTAGTTTCATTGGGTTCTAAATCCTTGGCGCCTGGCGGTGTTAAAGTAAAATATCCCAAAAATAATTTTTATATATGGCTACTGCAAATCTAACATGTGATAAGAATATTTGACATAAATAATTTAGGATTATAAATAATAAGATGTAAACCAATTCATATTATAGCTCCGTATTGGTTAGTAACGGTGGCATCAATTATATCGTTTGTTTTATAGACTTTTAGGCATAGAATAACAAACAAGCATAGTAACCTAAAATAATTTCCACATTTGTACTACACCACCACATATTAAGTTCCACATATGTAATACATATAAGGTACGCAAGATGTTACCTATGAGATAATTAGATGTAGACCTCTCGTCTTACAGCATTATGATTAATAAGAATAACAGTTGTTTTATTTTTCTAGTTTTTTAGGCACAGAACATCAAAAAGCAAATGTTTCTTGTGAGAGATGATTTACGTACTTATAATAACTAGCGATTGCCCTGTGATCGAAATTTTACCATAGACTAGATAATAAAATCTCTTTTATGTTCGACAACAGACTTTACCCATAAAGTAAATAGTATATGTCATGAAGAATTAGGTATAGGTGGAGCTAGCACTCGTATTAATCACTTGAAACACATATTTACGTTATATCTCTGTCTATGAGGTCTCTGCGTCTCTTTTTATACAACTGTGTTAGAAAGAGAGGATAAGACCTCAGAAGATGACAACAGTATTTAACATTGTGTTTCAAGTAGGTATTAGAAGCGCTTCCCCCAGATATAATACAGCTTCATCACAGTAGAATAATAAGGGCTTCATGGTATATGTACAATGTACATGTGTGTACATTATCATGTATGTCACATGAATGTAGTATGTGTTGTTTATTTTTATTAATTTGATACATTTCTGATTCATATTATTCAAAAATATTAGATTTCTGCAGTCCTCCGCAATGTGAACGTTAGCTGTGACTAATTTCATACCCCACTGTTTGCTTAATTGACTTAAAAATCTCTACAAAGTTTTTCCTTCACATATTCGTAAGGCAAAGATATTACCTATGCATCCTTACGACTGGGCTGGGATCTTAAAAAAGTCAAGTGTATAATAAATACATCAATACACTTTAGTGATTTTTTTGAGTTTTTTGAGACTAAAGAAATGTAACTGCAAAATTTTATTTTAATATGTTAAAAAAATGTTTTTTTAGATAGCCCTTTCTGTTTCCATTATCAAAGGTGCCTCGGGCAGGTTCAACAGGGCTCTATTGTACCTGCCCGTCTGTCACGAGACTGTATTTTCTAAACATTTGCCAAAACGTTTTGCTTATTTTTGCTAGCGACCTGCCCGTGATTTCACCCGCGTTGCTTTTGTTCCCGTGGGAATATCGGAAAGATTTATATACTAAAACCTTTCTCAAGAATCAATCTATCTATTAAAAAAACCGCATCAAAATCCGTTGCGTAGTTTTAAAGATTTAAGCATACACAGGGACAGTCAGAGAAAACGACTTTGTTTTATGTAGTGATAAGCAAATATAACACAAGATAAAATCAAGCAAAAAATAGGTACCTAAAACTATTTTTCTTTTCTCATTCTTAATAATGACAATTTATACGAATATTTAAATAGTATACAGTGGTACGGAACCCCATCGTGATTTAGCCCCATTTGCACACCGAGTTGTACAACACCGGTTTTTCAACCCTCTTTATAGGAATAACAGAATATGATCTACTAAAAACCTTGGCCTCCAGGCGGTCTTTTTTACGCTATCTGTAGTTTAATTTTTTTTAATAATGAATTGAAAAAAGACATCCCCAGACAGACCCATCTGCTTGTTTGCTATTTTATGATATAAAAAAAAGACATGGAATTATCCAAAGTGAGGCAAGGTGAGACTCTGCTCAATCTTGGTCTCGGAATCAATTAAAAAAATCCAAGTAACCATATTTAATTTAATAGTGAAATCCAAAATTATTGTGCGAAATAATGTAGTCTAGAATAACTTCCGCCTAGTAATCGACACCTTTGACAAATCAATCGCCTTTTACGAACCGCCTGATAGGGAAACAATTAGGTACAAGAAAGGAAGGAACACAACAACTGTTCTCGTCATAAAACAAGCGATTTCTATTTTACTTACAAGCCACTTACCAAGCACTACTGGACGGTCATTTAGTGCTTAAATAAAACATTCATAAACTACTAATTTCCGAGTTTAATACTTTTTAATATGATAAGATAGCAAACAAGCAGATGGCTCACTTGGTAGTAAAAGAAATCATCGCCTATAGACACCAAAGATGTTAATGATTAGTTGTCATCAGTGTGGTATGGTAGGGTGTTAATATAACATGCATAAGTTTCCCGGTTACCTTACTATCCAAATCGGAATTCGCCAGTGGCAAGCATTGATGGATACTCGTATTGCGGTAGGAATTGGTAAGGCGGTGTTACCAGATTCGAGCAAGATATAGCAAAATTCTACCACCTATAATCTCGGTGTTTTTTTATATCATAAGATAGCAAACAAGCAGATGGGTCTTCTGATGGAAAGAATCAACCATCGCCTATAGATACAAAAGATGTTAATGGTGAGTTGCTATCTTGTGATGAGGTCTAATGCCACATGCATAAATTTACCGGCTATCTTACCCTCCAAACCGGAACACGACAGTGACGAGCACTGACGCTTTTGCGGCATGAATAGATAAAGCAGTAGTACCAGACCCGGGTGAGACAATGCAGAATTCTACCACCTAGTAGCCACGATGCTAGTGACTCGTACAGCCAATCGGTCGCCTTTTACGACCTGCCAGGCAGAAAGACAGTTGGTCTATTCTTGAAAGGAGCCCGGGATCGACACGGGGAGAGACTTGTGTAGCTAATCTTAACCTCTTATAAAATGTCTGACAGAATAGCAGAAGCTCTATTCCAAGGGGGCCATATTAATTAATGCTGGGTACATAAATGAAAACAGACAGACGATTTGTCTTAAGGAAAATCGTAATTCAGTTATAATAAAAAAGTTGTTTATAATGCGTTTATCTTCATTTTATTATCTAGCCGCAAAATGTTAATCATTGTCAAACAAAATTAATTACTTAGTATTTGTATGTAATAGGCACATATCGACATCAATCTGACGCAAGTATTGCATCAGTAAAAGCACACTAAAAGCATACTTAACATTAATACAGTTAGATCATAGTTGTCATATATAATCTTCAACGAACAATAAATTCTTATCATGACATATCTCTTTCAGAAAAAATTGTCAACTGCTAGAAAATAAATACATTGGCTAAATAAGAATGTGGAATTTATCTAGCGGTCGTTTTTAGGGTTCCGAAGTAAACTAGGAAGCCTTATAGTTTTGTTATGTCCGTCCGTCCGTCCGTCCGCGCGATTTCTCAGAAATCCTTATTACCCGAAAGCTGTAATTTGGCACGAATATACATACTAAGCAAGACAACAAAGTGGTAACATAAAATTTAGAAAAATATTTTTTTTTCAGGGTAGGTCCCCTACATGTAAAGTGGGGATGTTAATTTTTTTTCTCACGTATCCCATCATGTGGGATACCGTTAGATAGGTTTTTAAAACATATTATGGGTTTGTCAAAACAAGTTTTCGATTAAGGGACTCGTTTGTAAAATATTAAACTTTTAAGTGCTAATTTTTGTTAGAGTCAAGTTTCCCCCCTCTGCTGGCTAAACGGTTTGTTTGGTTTGTGGGAAAATATCATGGTAGTAGTCATAATAATTAAGTTAAAAGGAAAACTATCACGGCTTAGAAAGCTTTACAAATTTTTAAGTAATAGTTGACCAACTTTTAAAATGATGCTTCACAAATTATTTTAAATTTTATGCAGAATAGTTCACTATGGTGTTCTAGATGCCGATTCACACAAATAAATCACGATTATATAGCTAGTTAGTGGCTATTTCATTTGATAATGTTCTGTACATTTTGAAAGTTTTTACCTGAAATCCGCAGCCCAAGTTCCGGAGGCCTCGTCAAGTATATACTTTCCTATCAACATTATCTTATTAGCTGTTGCCTATAAATTACCGCAAACACTTAAGTAATTAGTAAACATCACAGTAGGCATATGTCGTTCGTTTGATCAGATAGAATATGAATACTGACCTGTCGTCAAAAAGAACCGGGTCTTATGACCCGTTCAATCGATTGATTGATATAGTTTAATACTTCAATGTAATCATGGGTTGTGAACAAGACTCACGAGCAGAGTTGAGAGTTATGATTCAATCGATTGGTTTTGTTTCGATCAACACTTATATTGATTAGTGAATTTGCCGAATTTCCGCTGAATGTCGAATTTCGGCTGAAGGTCGAATTTTACTCTATGAAGGGTGAATAAATAATTGCTAAACTTTTAAATTGCTAAATTACAAATAATTTTTAAATGCAAGCTACGCTGCTAAACTAGGAAATTTTCTGAAAAGCGTATCCATTTAATTCGTGGAAGTAATAAATGAATAGTTACCGTCCCATTGGTCGAGTGGTTAGCGACCCTGACTACGCGATGGACAGGGCTCGGGTTCGATCCCCGACGGGGACAAGCATTTGTGTGATAAGCATTAATGTTTGTATTTCCGGGTTTGGGTGTTTATTAAATATATTCTTGTGTTTATATATGTATTTCTACATAGAAATACATATTAGTGTCGTTGACTAACACCCATAACACAAGCAAATAATTTGCTTACATTGAGGTTAGATCAGTAAGTGTAGTTTGTCCCGTGAATATTTATTTATTATTTATTTTACTGATTTGCGAAACGCTAATTCATTCGATTTACCATACAAAATTGACCGTTTTTCTCGTGATTAAAAAAAATACTTTTGAGTTTTGGTTGATAGAAAAAAACTCTTGAAAATTCAATCAGCGTTTCCAAAATATACAGCTTTCCAAAAATCTTAAATTAGATGTTTGAATTGAAACATCTATGCTTATAGTTTTTACTCTTTTGAGATTAAAATACCTTAATTTAGCGGGAAGTTTCAGCAATGGCCTGTAGGATAGGAAAAACGGGAGCCTTATAGGATTTATAAGGCTCCCGTTTTTCCTTTTCAGGTGCAGAACCTTAAAAAGCCATAATTTGTGGTGGATATCCTGCAAGCGGTTAGCCGTGAAAATATGAACTAATTGATAATCTTACTGAAAATAATATCTAGTGAGTACACAGAACGGGGCGAAATTCTATAAACGCACAGCTGAAAGCATTCGAAGGCTTGAGATTATGTCTATAAAAAGCAATTAGCTATTTGATATTTGGCAAATGATAGGAAAAAAGAACAACAACAAATCTAATGACATGAGACGAGAGTCTAACTCTATGAAGGGTGAAGCATTAATGACACTGGCACTTCATAGAGTGAAGTGCTATTCGAATCTCCTGAAGATGCTTCGGTTGCGAAGTAAAACGTGTGTTGAGTACATAACTTCGTGTTACTGCCTTTGCTTCAGACGTGGAAGAAAGCTGTGGTCTTCTATAATTTCAGACTTTGGATAAGTTTCCCCTATTCCTTAAACTACCTTTCATTTCTGTTGCATCACAGCAGTTCCATATAACATTTCGCGAAAAATTTTCAAATTAAATACCATAATTTCTCCTTTAAATTATGGATTTCCGCAAAAAATGCCTGAATCTATTAAACAATAACTACGTTAACATTATGTTTAACGTTCATGTTCTAGACCGTGGTCCCAAGAGCATTATTTATTTTTTATTTTAATGATTAATAACAAGTTGAATTTTTGTAAACAGCTTCGTTTTGACGAGATGCCCACATTTTCTCTCTTCGAAAAGTCTCGAATCGAGTAACTAATACTATTGACAAAGGAAAAATGTTGATTAATACCAATAATTAGTTTTATACTTTATGAAAAACAAGTAAAAACGTTTGTCCTACACATTCGATGGTTTTCAGACTAGTCTTCCACTCTAAAGATGTCGGAATTACGAGATTTTAAAATTGATAACAACCTAATTTTCTCACAACAGCTTGGTAATTTATATTATAATTCAAGTAGGTATAACTTTATCCTACACGTAAACTTAGACACTTTTTAGACACTTTAGAGTGTACTTTTTATACGACTACAATTTTCTTTTTTACTTACCTTTATTAGATACACAATTCGAGATTTTTTTATAACATAAGATAGCAAACAAGCAGATGGGTCCCCTGATGGAAAGACCTATAGACACCAAAGGTGTTAATGGTGCGTTGATATCTTGTGGCGAGGTCTAATGCCACGTGTATAAGTTAACCGGCTACCTTACGCGTAAGGCGATGGTACCAGACCCGGGCAAGACAATGCATATCTCTACCACCTAGTAGCCACTAGGCATGGAAATTATTGTTAAGTTAGATTAACTGTTATGTTGTTAAAGTTAATTAATATTTAACAGTTATTTATTTATGTTAAATTATATCAGTAGCCTATCATTACATAGTATAAAATGATGTGGTGTCGCGGGAGACCAGGTAGGAACGAACTTCCTTCGGCTAAACGGCACTACTCGCTTGTGTACGCGACTGTCGCGCCTGCGCACGTCTCATTTAACGCTTTTATTCCACGCATTTTTCTTACGGTTTTACTATCACATTTTTTTCAGTTCGGTCGCGCAGCAAAGTCCCTATCCCCTCCAAGCCTGCCGTAAGGAACTTCGTTCCAATAATTAGTTAAGTCAGATTTTATGATTAAAATATTTTTATATAGGCGTATAAAAGCTACAAATATTTGAATAGAGACTAGTAATTTTCGTTAAGTTCTATGATTTAATTTGCCACACAAAACTAGTCATTTTTTCTCAGTACATAAAGCTTACTTGTAGATGAGCTTACGGATATTCGAATATATATTGTAGTAGTAATAAAAATGGAATGAATTCGAATAATTTGAATGACTTTTATAATCGAATTATTCGAATAATGTTATTCGCAATCACCCATCTTTATGGAGAAGTTTTTATAGCCGGCGATGTGTGTCATATAACCGTCATTCACGTATGTTCGTAGTACGAAACAATAAAAGCTGTCTTCTTAGTCGACATTATCGTGATGGGCAACTTCGGAACCCTACATTGCGTGTGGCCCGACACGCACTTTAATATTTTTTTATATTTGGATTGGATGGACTGCTCTCCTGATAAAAATAGATAACCATTATCTTTAAGCGTTATTTATATATTAATACATGAAAGAAAAAGAAAAAAGGTAATGCCACGCACATAAGATTTTAAACAACTTTATCCATTATACTAGAACATGACAATCACAAGCTCTAATGATATTGCAGCAAAAACAGGTAAGGAGGTGTTACCAAGCCTGGGTAACGCGTTACAGCCCCCCAATCCACGTAACAAAATGTGAATCGAGTCGATACACTTATGACTCTTACACACGTATAACCACGATACAACGTCGTGTGGTGCCATGACGTGGCATGATGTATAAGAAAATTTGTAAGAGTTGTAAGCGCTTCAACTCAATTGACGTTTTGTTACGTAAATTGGGTCCTTCAACGGATAGAGATTTTACCATTTGTATAACCAAACCACAACCACCAACCACCAAACCAACCAAATAAAGTCTTCAAATCAACTTATACTCGGAATATGGGGAATTCCGTAAGTGTCAAAAAGAAATATATTAGCTTTATTTTGGGTCATTACGTTTTTTACTAATTTAAGTTTTATCAACTCCTTAACAAATGTCCAACTTTAAAATTAGTGTGAAAGACCCATGAAGTGACAAGTCGATGACCTATCAATAAGTTAGGCACATATAAAACATATTTAATTTCGCCAGCTTTCGATCGGCTTAATGTGTGCGTCAGGACCGCGGGTATTCTTCTCAGAATCGGTTATTTTATTGCAGATATATCGTACCGTCTGTGTACGTACCTCTTCTGGACCTCTACCTACGTCAGGATGACGGGTGTACCATTTTTTTTCTTAGTATGCCTGGAGGTACACAGGTTTTTTATGACATATACCTAAGGTACACAGAAGGTACGATATATTTGCCATAAAATAAATCTACTCTGGGAAGAACACCCGTGGTCCTGACCAAACGACACACACGACTTTTGCATATTTCTTACGATAACCGATACTTACTTATCTCAAAATTAATGGGCTTAAATACTTAAGCTTCAAACTGCATATCGACGATCTGCGGCGCGGCGGTGAGAGTTGCGCGATTTAGTGCTCTTACGCAGCTCTCCGTGCCGCCATCGCGCCGCGCTGCTGCCATCCAGTTTACTTCAATAAGAATGTTCCTGTTAAATGTATTAGATCGCGCCGCTCTCGTCACCGCTCCGCAGATCACTAAAATCCAGTTTGAAGCCTTATGGTTTCAATTTTTTTCCGCATTCATGAGACATCAATGACCATTCAGAATAATTGTACAATTCAGCGTATTTTATCTTTATTTTGTAGGAGAAAAACAAGCCGATAGTTTTAATCATCGCCTATAGACGCTAATCATCGCCTATAGACACCAAAGTTAATGGTGCTAGGCTATCCGTATGGTAGGGTTGAAAAGCCATATCCAAAATTTTAGCGGCTATTCTACCTTAAAGGTACGGAACGAAACATACAGCGACATGTACCAACGTTATTACAACAAGAATAAGCAATTCGATTACCGCGGTACTAGACTCGGGCGAGAGGTTGCAGAACTCTACTACTTAGTAGTCGCTATGTCAGTCGCCATAATACTTGCCTTATTAGCCTTCTCTTACCTGTTGCGAGATACTTAGGAGTCAGGCAGTTGATCTATTTTTCAAAAAGGGGTCTGAATCAACTCTGGAAACCGTTATAGTTGGGGAGTCCAAGATGTTAAATGGATAATAAGGTACTCAAGCGTCGTAGGGCCTATTGGATTTTGTAAATTAAATTATAGCAAAAATGGTTATATTAGTTTTTCATTTCAATGGTGTGGAAAAATCTAAAGAAAAGAATATAAAAAAATCAGTGACATGGAAGCACTAAAGAGCGTCAGAGGTACGGTGGATCAATTGTAAGTTAAAATTAAAAAAATGACGATTTAAGAGTAGCGTAAAAGAGTTAGATGCTCAGAAAGTTACAAAGAATACGTCGTCATAACTTCTTGAGCGCGTCTGAATTTTCTTTTATTTTATAGGAATTGATGTAAGAGGTACAAAAAAAAATATAATCTGACAATTTCCACAAGCCAAAGTTATCGGAATTTTATATTATATACTTATATTTGGTGGAGAGCCTCAACAGTATGCGAGATATCCCCTCCCCCTTGTATATAATCTGACACGCTAAGAGTAAATCCTAAAATCTCCTGTAGGGCTCCGCTACTATTATACTCCTTCCAACAAGTTTATAGAGAGGTCTAAATTAAAACAGACACTACTAACCATTGATATATAAAAACCCAAGCTACACAATCAATGTCTCAAAAACGTCCTCTAAGAATGAGTGCACAATTTAAAATTGTGCACTCACTTCAAATAGAAGCCCGTCGCTCACGTCACTGCCCGCGCGTCAAAAATACAGAATTGTTCTCTGATAAATTGTAAAATACATCATGAACGTTAAAAAAATATAAGATATTGTATTTTCGGTAAGTATAAGAGTTTATCGATTTATTTTTGTCGTTTATATTACTAAATATATGGTGTAATGTACGATTTTCATTTTATTTGTCTTAAAAATGTACTCGACGCTCCAAATATAATACGACACAATTTCAATGGTCACTTTTTCCATAAAAGGACAGTGCATTACAACCTCCTTTTAATTTAGTCGAATAATACAAATTGATCCTGTTATTTTTAGTGGAGTCGATTTTTTTTCATTAACAAGGTATTTTTTTAATAAGATTAATTTTTTTCATTAATAATTTTGAATACCTTTTATAGTTGTTAACCAACCGCCAAAAGAGAAGAGGACATCAATTTGACGATTTTAAAATGTTTGATTATCTTGATTACTTATTTTGAGGACCAAGTTAGGTGATTCTTTTTATTCTATTTGTACGAATATAAAATAACAATATATGTAGTCTTTGGTTGTTCCTGTATGAACATAATTGTGATTATTACGATGAACTTTGGATATATATTACGAAACTTTTAATATAACAATAGGAAATTATAAGTAGCATCGAATTTTGTTTTGTTTACACATGTTATTGATAACGCTTTCTTAAATGGAAGGAACAGGTTGCATTAAGAATGTTTTTTTAATTTAATAATTGAATATTAATAAAATGTTTTTGATTGCGGATATCTTATACTATACAAATTATAAATGTTAAAGTTTGTATGTTTGGATGTTTGATAATCAATCTCGTAAAAAATGGCTGTACCAATTTGGATTTGGACTCGGATATAAGATGACCTGGAATAGCACATAGAATACTTTTATCCTAATGCAGAGGTCTGCAGCTAGTCTCGTATAAATTTAAGTGACTGTTTATATGTACGACTTGTTTTCTTTGCATACTAGCTGTTACTCGCGGCTTTGCACGTGCATATTTACTTTAGAACTTATTTAACCTTTTTTTATTTTATTAAAAATCTCTACATTGCCGGGTGGGCCGCTAGTACTTTAAAAAACTAATATTTTCATATTCATCTTAATTATTTATATACGACATTTTTGTTATTAAAATGTAAGTAAAAAACGTAAGACCTGAACTTCCTATAACTTCTAAATTTTCTATACCTGATATAAGGGACCGTTCATAAAATACGTGACACTAAAATCAGCTTTTTTTGACCCCCTCCCCCCCCATTGTCACGCTGTGTCACACTTTTTGTGACCCCCCTAGAAATATTTCGTCACAAAAACTAAGAAACCCCCCTGCTGAGTATGATAAATTCTAAATGATAGTACACAAATTTTGAAAATTAAAAATATTTATTTAGTTATTATAATAACATTACGCGCAGGGTACGTGGAAACGTTACTGTCTTGTACGTACGTGTACGTGTGACGGATCGCAACGCCGCTAGAGTCGCGCTACAGAGCTAGCGCTCATGTCAAAAAATAATAAACAGCGAACGTCACGTTGCCGTATACCCCCCGTCCCCCCTTGTCACATCTTGTCACACTCAGCCAGACACCCCCCCCCCCCTCCCCTTGTATGTGAACGTATTTTATGAACGGCCCCTAATAACTAACTATACCTCAAACTAAAAATACCTATTAGTAACACACCTATCGAACAAACTAACGTAATTATAAAAGAAATTTATAATTAATAGGAAATATCTACTCTAAAATTACCTTTGGCAATAGTATTTTATATACTAAACTATACTCCAAACTATATATACGCATCTATTAGGATTGCTATGTATGTAACACACCTATGTAACCAACTAATGTAACTATATTAAAAAAAATCTGTGAGGTGGTTGACCCTACAGGTCCCCTGAAACTTCCCGCTAAATTGAGGTATTTTAAGCTCAAAGAAAGAAACTATGCCTAAGCATAGAGTTTTGAGTTCGAAAAGTTCAAAAATCCAAAGTTTTTTTTTTTTAAATGATACTTAGTTATTCAGTATTTGAAGAGATATATATTTTTTCAAATTGATCAACGAGTTTGATCTTCTCAATAACATTGAACGCTATTTTTTAGCTCTAAATTGTTTTATTAGGTTAAAAATGTCGAAAACATGTAAAAAAAAAGATTTTTTCAAAAACTTTCGTCATTGATAAATCCTGAACGAATCAACCGATTTTAATCTGATTTACGGTATATTTCGCAGTCTTTTAAGCAGAATAGCTGATTAGATTTTAAAATAAATCGGTATATTAGCCTGAAAGTTATTTTAAAAATACGAAGTAAGTTTCCTACAAACAGCGTAAATTTAATTAAAATATTGTAGAAAGTCGAAAAATGATTGGTTAAAAAATTTCGAAGTTATATCGAAAAAACTTTTTTTAATTTTTCGTCAATTCATGCAAATATGTCTAAGGAATAAAAAAATTCGTGCAAATTTTATAAACCTATTAAATCCTCACTGGAGTTGAATTCTGAAAAATCATTCCTAAGCGGATCCCTACGTCATAAGAGGAATACGATTGTGAAATTTTAAGTTTCTAGCTCTAAGGGTTTGTCCTATGAGATCATATAAATCATTCAACCCCTATTTTACCCTCTAAGAAGTCGAATTTGGGAAAACGCGGAAATACGTAGGTAAGTCATTAGTTTTGCCGTATTCTTTTACCGAACTTGGCTTACGCCGTAGTGTCCAATTATATCCAGTTTAATCTGCTTGTACCTTCTTTATACAAACAGACAAACTCTGGATCAGCAGCTTACCTCACTCAGTTTTTCCGACCAGCTTTGATATTGGAATTTTCAAGAAGAGGTTCAATAAAATTTTCAGAAGCCAGCATCGCATTAGCTAATAACCTTTTGTGTTGCAAATGTCTATGGGCAATATTCGCTCGTACGCCTGCAGATACTATAACTAAACTTTACATAATATTACAAAAAAACAACAGAAAAACTGAAATCTCATTCCTACTATGCTATCTATACATAATATAATAAGTCTGAAGAAAAGTCGTGTCTGTTATCTAATAGGAATCTATGAACTTAATAACTTAGTCATAGTCACAATTGCAGTAAATTTCCTATTTGAGTATCTTTCAAACCTATTAGAATATGCAAACTAAATGTATCAATATCAAGCGTCAAATACTACATGGCTATACACCCTTAGTTTGCCGATACGTTTATGTTCTGTGTAACAGAACCAATAACCTGTAATATTTGAAATATAAATTATGTTAACGTTCATTATTTGTTTTATTGATATATAAATGCTCTACGCAAAAACAGTATTCGATCAGATTTTTTTAAATATAAATTTTACAAACCTCTTAAAATACTACCTAAGTCAACGCATAAAAATATATTCGACTCCACTGATGCTTTGTCCTACAGACTAACTTCAGTCAAAAATTTTATTGCTTTTTATTCAATGCTTTTTAAAAACAACTATAAGTCTTGCGCTTAAGGTTGAATATGCATAAACTCGTTTTTGCCATAACTATAAACTTTTTAGACTAATTAAGGACAGTTTTAAGTGTCAGTTTTGTTCGGGACTGTGTTCTTGGGTTTTTTATACCAATGCTACTAACCGTGATTTAGAAGTAAATAAAAATTAATGAAATATGGTATATATCTTTACCATATTTTGCTCATATACCTATGTATTGTGTAAATAACGGATTGCTGTCACTTTCTTAAAAAAATACTTCAATTAGGCTCTATTGAATTTCTTAAGTAAAGAATATTGTTAAAGGTCTCCCAGCATTACCAGTAATGGAAGAAATAAAGGAGAGGCGGCGAGCGATCCAGATTAAATGGACAAACGGCGTTGGAGATTCAGCTAGAGCAGTTCCAGGACGAACGCTCTATCTATTAGAGGAGCAGCACCACTTGGGGCCGAAGTATGAAGAGTTGAGGCTAGGGGATTGGAATCTTATTGCTAGGACTAACAAGTAAGTAAATAAACGCAGTAATGCTGCAACAACCAACTTCCAATATGCTGTATCTCGGGAATCTTTGGTCAGATTTTCACTACATTTAATAGAATGGCACCCTCCTAAACGAAAATAATTCTCCAAATCAGTTAATAATTGTGTGATCTCTGAGGGAACAATATTAATAATTTTATTTAAAAAATAGACCCAATTGAGATCTATTTTTTGAAAATCAGTTAAAAATTTTATTATTATGTTTTACAGTATCTAGCGACATTCGTCACGTTATATCACAGCCTATACAGTTATATGAAGTAGCCTTCACAGACGGACTTTAGTCTAACAACAAATTTTCCTCTACCAATCATAGACTAACACGTAAATAATCCAATAAGAAAGATGACATTAGCCCTGTGCCTAGGTGAGACGGCGCAAAGCTACCACCAATAGTCACGACACGACGTGACTTTAGAGACACATTTAGCCTGTATTCGCCTGTAACAAACTTGTATAATAAAATGTCAATTGCTTCGAAGCGTTTTAGTCAGTTTCGGGCTCTTATACATTTTCTTACACACATTGCCGCATCGTAGTATGATGCGACTTCGTTGCACCGTATCGTATTTGTGTAAGAAGCCTAGAAGCGCTTCGACTCTATTAACATTTCGTTACGTAAATTGGAGGATAGTAAGGCAAATAGATAGTTAATACCTTAAGACCCAAACAGTCCGGGTATTACACGTACTGTTTCGAGCCTTGTGTCCGTTAATTATGAATAATCATTATCAAGTTCTGACGTCACCAGGTAGGCTAATGTCATAAAAATTTATTATTTACCCCCGTCAAACAAAAGTTGAGATTAACGTCATTAAAGATTTACGTCAAGAGTTTCACAGTCAAGACAAATTACAGCAAACTGATATACAGTAGGTGTGAATAAATATCGCATCTTTTTATTTTAGCAAATAACTGTTAGTGAGCTAATAAAAACGCATGTGATTCACATCAAAAACAAACAATCCAAAGTTGTTCACATGATGTGAACAACTTTGGATTGTTTGTTTTTTATTACAAAATAATTATCTGCGTTTTACAATTACAATTTCCATTTTCTTTGGACGATTGGCTATGCGAGTCTTCACATTCGCGGCTACTAGGTGGTAGAGTTAGGTAGTAGTCTAGTGGGTACTAGGTAGTAGTCGGTTACCACCGCCTTGCCAATTCGTATCACCATAGCGTCAGTGTTTGTACTGTCGTGTTCGGATTTCGACAGTAAAGTAGCCGGTGAACTTATGCATGTTGCATTAAGACCCGCCACAAGGATAGCAACTCGCCATTAACATCATTGGTGACTATAGATGGATTGACTCTTTCCATCAGGAAAACCTTCTGCTTGTTTGCTGTGTTATGATCTCAACAAAACTAACAAAACTACTTCATATTTATATGCCAAATCAGGTAACGACAAACTTGTTGCTAATACGCTTGAATTTCGATCGTGTACAGCCCCTGCTTTATGCCAGAGACAGAAACGTGCGCTCTAGTAAGGGGCGCTAAATTGCGCCTTTATAGAAGCGCTATTCTTCATGTAAATATATATGTGCGACGGCCGACGAAATATACTTGTCTTGAGACATCTGGAAATCCACAACCGTGCGGTTCTCCCGGCACTTTTTGCCTCGCACTACTCTTTTGTGGAATCAAATACCGGCAGGGGCTTTTCCGAACAAATATGACATGGGGACCTTCAAGAAAAGAGCGTACTCATTTTTAAAAGGGCGGCAATGCAACTGCAAGGCCTCTGGTATTGCAGATGTCTATGGGTGGCGGTGATCACTCAACATCAGGTGCACTTCCTGCTCGTTTGCCCCCTCTTGCATAAAAAAAATGTGTGGGGTGTCAATAGAAGCTTAACCCCAAGTTTGTGGGGTTGTAGCCCTTGTCCCCCGGTCGCCATCTTTAAAAAAGTGTGCAAACACCTTTTCGCGATATTTCGAAAACTATGCGTCCTACAAAATATTCGTATGGACATAATTAGTAGCAAATCGCTTTGCCTACAAATATGTTCATATAACTTTATGCCCTAAATTTAGAATTAAAGAAGTTATAAGCATATGTGGGGACACATGTCCCAAAAATAAAATTACGTCCTCTAAAAAATGTAAAGCTCATGTAATATTTCAATGGAGTAAAAGAGCGCTGCAGAGCAATATTGCCTTAACTTAATCAAGGGCGGGGGTTGCTACTGCATGTACTAATATTTCGCAAATTAACTAAGAGCGATGACTTAAAGCGTCGCTAGTGGCACTTTATATAATTGCATATTTTTATTATAATTTAAATGAAATCGATTCTGATCGAATCAGTTATGGCACCCAGACAGTCACGATATGCGGTCAAAACTAAAACAACAACTACACAAATAAACTAAGGCTGTCATATCTTTGTATACACTAAAATAAAACATAAAGAGAAAACGAAGTACTTTGTACCCCTTTTTACGACAGTCACGCGAACGGTGGAGTTTAAAAGACTCAGTTAAAGTTTCATATTGCGGAGAACTTCAGAAACCTAATATTTTTAAATATTATGCATCACAAATACATTAAATTGATAAAAATAAAAATTACACACACTACATGCACTGACATATATGATGTATACTATTTCTATGGTCTTATACTTCCAAGTTGTTATTGTTACATACAAACCAGTTACCAAATAATACGAGGAAATTATTATATGTATAAAGTTTTTCAACAGTAATAGTCATTATGCCATAATAGAAACAGTTCCGGCAAAACACTTCAATCGGTAACCGAACCCGGATCACGTCATGCGGCATACTCTTGTTATTTAATCACCATTGTTTGCATAATTGTTGTGATAAGGTGTTACTATTAATAATATATGATTAATAAGTACGAATAAGTGTAGGCAGGCAAATGGAAGACATCGATCTTTTGAAAACTCGTAGGTAGATTAATAATAAATTACAAAAAACCACATGTTAAGATAAATATCTTCACGCCAGCGCTTTTGCGATGGGGGAAGAGTTTAATGTCCATATTTCGGTTCACGACTATGCACCAGTTTGACGGTTGGTGAGACAGGAGTTGATTTTGATTGCCGCCCATTTATCACCCCGATATTTATACATATAATAAAATCGTAGGAAAGTCAAAACTGTACATTGAATATTTTTTAAAACAATACTTGGGGCGTGATCTACATTCGATATCGAAGCCAAAAAAATAGTTTTTAGAATTTTTGTCTGTTTGTCTATATGTATGTCCGGGGTAGACTCAAAAAGTACTGCATGGATTTACTTCAAATTTTGCATGAATATTACTAGCAGGTTGTGTCAACGTATAGGCTACATATTATCACGCTATCATCTACGCGGGAGGAGCAGTGCGGAGTAAACGAAGTCCGCGCGAACGAAGTCGCTGGCAACAGCTAGTAAACTATAATAATAATTATATTCTACGCTCTTTGTTCACGGCACTTGGTGAAACTTCATTTTCATTGCAATATTTTATTTAAAAACACTTGTACTATTAAATGTATATTGTAAAAAACGATGGATCAGACTAGATTTAAAAAAAAACAAATTGGGACTAATTTGTGCCCTCGTAGATTTAAATATTTGCGATAGGGCCTGCATACAGATAGTAAATATTTTCGCTTCCCTATGATATTCACGAAAAATTTAAAATATCTAGAAATCCGCAATAACGTTGATTATTCTAACAATATAGTTAACACAGTACGCACTATATTAGGTATAGTAATAGTCATTGATAATAAATATGTTTAAAAATAAAACAATTATTAAAAATGAAAGATCGTGACAGCGTCGTCGTTGGAAATATTCATGAAGCTATAATATTATATCTGGAAGCAGCACTTCTAATACCTACTTGAAAGTTGAAACACAATTTTAATACTGCTGTCATCGGTTTTTCCCCCCGTGTTGGTTCCGGGCTCCTTTGAAGAATAGACCAACTGCCGTTCTGCCAGGCAGGTCGTAAAAGGCGACCGATTGGCTATGCGAGTCACTAACATCGTGGCTACTAGGTGGTAGAGTTCTGCATTGTCTCGCCCGGGTCTGGTACCACCACCTTGCCTATTCCTGCCGCAAGCGTCAGTGCTTGTCACTGTCGTGTTCCGGTTTGGAGGGTAAGGTAACCGGTAAACTTATGCAAATGGCATTAGATCTCGCCGCAAGATAACAACGCACCATTAACACCTTTGGTGTCTATAGGCGATGGTTGACCCTCTCTTTCAAACACAGTTGTATTAAAAGAGATAGAGAGACCACATAGACAGAGATATAACGTAAATATGTGTTTCAAGTGATTAATACGAGTGCTGGGCGCTAGCTCCACCTATACCTAGTACTTTATGGAAATATCCCTTCTTTAGATAATGGATACGAATACCTACTTAAGAATATTTGTACAAATTTATTAGACGTTACATCCAATTTTTGATCCATTGTTTTTTGTTGTGTTTTATTATTTAACACAGCTATTATATGATAAACGATGCTACATTTTTTCTTTTTATGCCCTTGCCAACTTCGACCAAAGTAAAATTACTTTGATCGAAGACTTGACACAATACTTCTACAATTTATTTAAAAGCCTATTAATTTTTTAATTAATTTAGTTACAGTTATTATTTATTACAGTTAGTTAATAATATCGAAAAACAGAATAAAAAGGTAAGCTGCCCTACAAAAACTTTCTAGAAATCAACAATCAAAACAAAGAATTTCACTATCATTTGATACAATTGTAGCAAGTACAGCTATGATAGTATGGATACGACAAATAATGTCACATCTGAACAAAAAACCGTTTTAGTCAGTGTAAACCTATGTACATAGGTTTACACTGACTAAAACGATTTAGTACAGCAATCCTATCACTAGTATTTGTTATGATGATTTCTATTTACTTAAAATTTTAAATTTGGATTGAAATGTAAACATGGTGATAAATATATCTCTTCCATTGAAGTTTTATCCATACTAGTCGATAAACCAAATTCCCGTCCATCGATACGACCTCAAGGAGGCTGGTTTGGGTTGGATATTTTTAATTCTAATATTATGTGAAATTTAATTTGAGTTAAAGAAAGAAAATGCATTGTACGTACCTATGCAATTAAGTATCTAAATAATGTTTAGTACAATTTGCTTTCACTAGAATACTTAGGTAAAGAAAAATGTATGGGCATGGCGCGTGATACGGCTAAACGCTGTGTGATGAAATAATTATTTTTGTCCAAAATCTTTTGTATAAATTTTTTATTAAAAATCTGTACAAATAAATAAAATTGGAGTGTCTGTTTGTAATATCAAAATAACCGCTTCTTACTAAGTGCATATGGAAGAATACACGGTACACATAACAAAATAAGATTTTTTACCATTTTTATCTGACTGTCTGTCCGTCTGTCTGTCTGTTTGTTCCGGGTAATCCCCGAAACGGCTGGACCGATTTTGACGGGAATTTACTGGCAGGTAGCTGATGTACTTAGGATACTTTTTGTTCTTAAAAAATTCCACGCGGACGAATTCGCGGGCACAGCTAGTAATAAATTTTAACAATTTCTTAGGTATTATATTTTACAGTATGCGGGCCGATAAATTGTAGAATATATTTGCAATTTTAGTTTGTCAATGTTATTATGTGTGGGCGGGTACTTACAGTTATGACGAGTTATGATGAATAGTTAAGCAAAGAGTGACGTCGCAGTTGAGAATCGATAGCATTTGTCAAGCAGTAACGTGGGAACGGCTGCAAAGGGCATTTTGGTGCCATATGACAAATGGCCGTACTCCATCATTTCGAGTTTGCTTACTAATTGATAGAATAATGATTTAATTGACTATAAATAAATATATGAAATCTATTTGTTTTAATATATATATATATATATATACATATATATATATATATATATATATATATATATATATATATATATATATATCCCTATCACATTTGTGTGACCAATTATCTTCGCCTAATCGTGGGTGCACTTATTGTAGCTCTGCATACTCCTTCGGGGATACTGAATGGATGGAAGAATACTGGAAGGACGAAGATACTTTTTTTGTTAAAAATGAACACGAGATTATTTTTTCCTATGCCGAAACATACGAGAACTACGCATATTTTTAGAATGAAAATTAGCCTATTTTTAATATGCGTGATACAGTTATGTACCTATCTATATAGAAAAAAATAGATTCTCCGCAAAGAAATGTTTAATTTCAAAACTCGGGAAGTTCTCAATTTTAATCCATTTTTCGATACTACACTTTTTGTCAAATCTCGACCTTTTTAGCTTCCTAGAATCTATTCAGCCAGCATAGCATAAACAGCGTGTGGTAGGTATAGCACGCGCGATAGAGAAAAGGTTTGACCAATAAGAAGAACTTATATCTCGTTTGATGCAACGACAAATGATACCTCGTGGCTTCGCGTCAAATAAACGAGATATTATACATACCTACCTACCTACTTACATCTTATTGGTTAAACCTTTTTTTTTCTGCACGCGACTAATCACATGCGAACGCTGTTTATCTGAAGCGGGCTAGTTATAAATTTATATAATGTCAACAGTTTCGTGATGGGAGTTATAGTTACTTTTGTTTCACTATCATGTCGGGAAGTTATTTTTTTTTGTCACTGTTATATCACTTGTGATATATCACGACCGTTATATTTTATTAGTGAAGATTATTGTCACAGTGGGTGCATTTTATTCCGTCTGTTACATGTCGCAGCAATAATGACTTGACATAGAGCTCAGCGCTCAGCTTACCGGCGACGATTTGTTATAAATATTTCGTTAAATCAAAACTTTACCCTATTTAAAATGAGATTTATTTTCATTTGAAAGTTTTGTCACGCAGAATTATTTGCACAAGCAAGTTAAAAAAACAGACAAACGAAAGCCTAATAACGTAGAAAATAAGGTGGCACGGTGTCACCCAAATGTTGCTTTGTCTCTTTCGCACGATGGAATTCTGCGAATTATATAGCTTACGTAGTAGCTTGGCCTGCGTAAAATTTAATCATGCTCGTGTTAAAGGTAGGTATAGGTAAAGGTAGGTATATGATGTGTTCTTTGTTTGTTCGCGTTATATGTAACAGACGGTTTCGATGCATATACCTAACTAGTGTGACATGTGAATTATGTTATAACGAGTGATAGGTATAACCAGTGATGCGTGAAATGTGCCATGCCTAGTTAACACCGTCGCGCTAAAAATATCTTTAGGAATAGATCTTAATAAAAATAGATCTATTTTAATTAAAACGTAACAGTAATTTAGAATCTATTTTTAAATGTAATGTTAAAACACTTTTTATTATCTTCTAAAACGTGTCAATCAAAATATAAAAATATTGTTGTTGCAATCCATTGATCGACTTCAAAGAAATGGGTGTATTGGAGTGGGTTAACGACCCGTTGTATTGTTGAGTATCATTCAATGCATTTTTTGTTCTGTTTCGTTTCTTTAACTAATGTTACACGTGGAACGTATTGAAAGATATTGCTTTTTGTTATAGTAAGGCGTTTGTAACACAATGTGCAAATATTAACATTTCCACACGTGTGAGTTAACATAGAGATATTATATATAGAGTAGTTGAAACAAGCGAATTTATAGAAAGAGAGAGAGAAAATTTAATAAGTTAATAAAAATCTAAATATGAAAAAATCCCTAAATGAATAAAAGCAAAAAATCATCCTTTCTACAAAGAGAGAAAGAAAATGGATTTGATACTCGTTTCTCTTTTCAAAGACGCATGCGCAGCAGCAATAAAAAGCATGACAGCTTCGCGCGTCAATTACAGAAGTCGATCAGATAAGGTTACATAATGCGCATGCGTCGTTAGAAAACACTTATACCAAACTAGCTGTACCCGCGTCTTTGTCCGTGTGGAAAAATTTTAAAGACAGGCCCGGCGTAAAAACTATCCTATGTCCTTTCTGAGGTCTCAAACTATCTTACTACCAAATTTGATCTAAATCAGTTTAATGGTTTAGGCGTGAGTAAGAGACAGACAGAAAGAATTATTTACGCATTTATAATATTAGTATGGAAGTACGGATGTATGTTCTTTCTCTTTCTATCAACGGAACCGAAAAAAAAATTCACTTACGCACATATGGCATAGATTATATAGCAGTTATGCTTAGACCAATTTATCTATACATATAATAAAATCGTAGGAAAGTCAAAACTGTACATTGAATATTTTTTTAAAGAATACTTGGGGCGTGATCTACAATCGATATCGAAGCCAAATATATAGTTTTTAGAATTTTTGTCTGTTTGTCTATATGTATGTCCGGGGTAAACTTAAAAAGTACTGCTTGGAGTTACTTCAAATTTTGCATGAATATTACTAACAGGTCGGGTCAACATATAGGCTACATATTATCACGCTATCACCTACGAGGAGGAGCTGTGCGGAGTAAACGAAGTCCGCGCGGACGAAGTTGTGGGCTGTTGCCCACAAAAGTTGTTGTTGCTGCCCACAAGTGTTGCGCTAGTAAAAAATATTTGTTGTTGGTCTGAGTAGTTATGCTGATGGCTCGCTTTACGTCTACTCTATTTGTATATTATTTCTATGGAACGTATAGGCTTTTTATAGCATAAATAAAACAAAAAACTTGCAAACAGTTCTTCTAAGAAGATATTATTTTTATTTCTAAAAACAACAAACATGTTAAACTAATAATAAGGATATCAAATTTTGATATCCTTGTGGCTGAAAAAATAAAGCCAATTGTGCAAGTTTATCAGCAATCTATAAATTAAGCTGCATAAACGAAACTGTCACATCTTACCCTCTCTTTCTAAATAGGGTGATGGGGTGATAGAATTGATTTTATATATATATTTTTTATATCATAAGAAATCAAATAAGCAGATGGCTCTAATGATGGAAAGCGACAACCATCGCATATAGACACCAAAGATATTAATGGTTCGTTTCTATTCTTGTGGTGGGGTCTTAATGTATATTATAAAGTACATATGTTTTCCTCTAAACCAGCTACCTTATCCACTAAACCCGGAACACGACAGAGACAAGCACTAGCACAAACAGAAATAAGTAGGCGGTGCTACCAGACCCGGGCGAGACAATGCAGAACTTCACCACCTAGTAGCCACGAGTGTAGGGACTCGCGTACCCAATCGTTCACCTCTTACGAACTGCCTGGAAGAACGGCAGATAGTCTAGTCTTCAGAGGGGGGGCCGGACGAACACAGGGAAAATATTAATGTGTTTAGAAAAGGAAGATGAGACAGGTTTACCTAGTCTTTCAAGCCACTAATAGACCATCTAAACTAGAACGTAACAGTGACCAACACTGACATTATGGCAGCACGATTAGAAAAAGCGCTGTTCTACCCAGATGACTTTAGCCATTTACAGACCTGTGACTAGTTGACTAAATTTGAAAAGTGGTTAATAATTTACCTAATTAGGTATGTTAACCTAAAAACTATTTATTTTTGTTAAATAACGTTAATTTATGGCAAAAATTTCGTGTTTTAAGACTAAAATTAAAATTTAGCGCAAAAACATTCTGGACTGTCATGACATCCTAATGACATCACGCCGTGGTAATATCTACATTACATCCTTTGTGGTTTCTATTAAGATGACAATATCAAGATGACGTTTTACCACGGCGTGACGTAACGCTTCCAGGTTAGCGTATAGTGAACGCATGATTTAATGTCTATTTTTGCCGAATTATCCTAAAAATATTATTAATAGTCCTTTAAGTTATATCTTAAAAATATTATTAGGTAATCTTTATGTTTATTATATATTTATATTATAAAAATAAGGATTTTTGTTTTTTGTTAGCTCCATAGGTGTCATAATATTCATTAAAAATTAAAATATATCTGATTCCATCGAAGCTGACACGGTTGAAATTCGTGTATATAATGTTAGTATGTTCGTGTATATAATGTAATATGTATGTATGTGATTACGTGGGCGTAATGATACAAGGGACGGCAATACATCACACAGAATTATTTGGTGGCAGTTGCTTTTTTTCAACGGGAGCACCTTTTTCCTGTTTGCTATCCTACGATATAAAAACCGGTTAAGGACCAATTTGACACGCGCACTTAGAGTTCCGTACAAAATTGTTTTTCTAAATTAAAAAAAATAAGGTCAAAGGACAAACTTAATTTTGCCGTTCGATACCTTGACCGAATCGTTTCACCAACTGCAAATAATAAGTTTTAATAATAAATTTGCTGTTGTTATTAAATTTGTTATTAAATTAACTATTTACAGTTTTCAATACTTATAGTTGACTAACGAGTGTCAGTACTGGTTGCTAGACAATGATGTCCTACTGAGTTTTAACTTATAAAGACTAAATGTGACCTTTAGAACAGTGTTCACTTGCACGATTCTAAATGGATCGATGATTTTAATATAAAATATTTTTGGGTTTTATAGAAACGAACCCGTTAGTATAAAACTAAACGTATATTTTCTTCCAGAACTAAAGTATCACTCCGAAACCTATTGAAACCAGGTCGTTGGTATCGTTTTCGAGTGGCATCTGTGAGCACTTCTGGTACACGAGGTTATTCCCTACCAAGTACACCGTTTACTCCCAGGAAAGGTCCAAGACCTCCACCACCGCCGAAGAGACTGAAAGTACGACATGTGGGCACAGAAAATGGTAAGAGTAAATCAGAAATTCACTTTTGTTTTGATAGAAGAATACACCGACCTGCCGTTTAGCCAGGCAGTTTGTATGAGGTGAAAGATTCGTATTTTTTGGCATTCATATTTACAGAAATGTCAAATTGATCGAAATCTATTGCTACACTGAAAAATAAACTATCTTTCTTTCTTTCATTTAATTTACAAAATAGAAGAGTTGTATTTTGTAAATTTAATATTATATAAACAAAATATTATATTTATCATCACAAAGACATTGTCAGCATTTTGCAAACCTAATACTTCACTACTTACAATGTGTCCAGGCAGTTCGTTAGAAGCGAACAACTGGGTAAACGAGTCACTACCATCGTGGGTACTAGTATCACCGCTTTACCAATTCCCGTCGCAATAGCCACAGTGCTTGTCGCTGTCGCAATCCGGATCGGAACGTAAAATGGTCGGTAAACTTATGCATGTGGCATTTAAGAGCCCGCTACACCGATAGCAACGCACCATTAACATCTTTTTTTATATCATAAGATAGCAAACAAGCTGATAGGTCTCCTGATGGAAAGAGTCAACCATCGCCTATAGACACCAAAGGTGTTAATGGTGCGTTGCTATCTTGTGGCGTAAGTATAATGCCACATGCATAACTTACTGGTTACCCTACAAACCGAAACACGACAGTGACAAGCACTTACGCTATTGCGGCAGGAATAGGTAAGGCGGTGTTACCAGACCCAGGCGAGACAATGCAGAACTCTACCACCTAGTAACCACGATTGTAGTGACTCGTATAGCCAATCGGTCGCCTTTTACGACCTGTCTGGCAGAACGGCAGTTGGCCTATTCTTCAAAGGAGTCCGGGACCAACACGGGGATAAAATCTTAGGTTGTTATATGCAATGATTTCTCTTTTCATCAGGAAAGCTTCCTGCTTGTTTGCTATCTAATGATATAAAGATAATCACTAGTTATTAATAAACGTTTCCGTAATCTCTATTCATCTGTGATTAAACTCTGTTCTAGGTACTGTAGTTGTAAGATTTGAGTGGAAGGAACCCAAATCGGATTTACCTGTAATGCGTTACAAGGTATTTTGGAGTAGACGTGTTCGAGGTCTAGGAGGAGAATTGGACTCCGTGCTGGTGAACCATCAAACTGTTCCAAAGGTACATATACTTAATTTTTTTTTTATATCATAAGATAGCAAACAAGCAGACGGCTCTTCTGATGGAAAGAGAAACTATCGCAGACACCAAAGATGTTGCGTTGCTATCCGTGTGGCAGGATGACAATGCCACATCCATAAGTCTACCGGCTACCTTACCCTCAAAACAGAAACACGCAACTATTGACGCTATTGCAGCAGAAATACGTAAGGCGGTGGTATCAAATACCCGACCGAGTCGTTGCGAAACTTACCACCTAGTAGTCACGATAAAAGTGACACGTGTAGCCAATCGATCGTGTTTTATGGCCTGCGGCAGAACGGCAGTTGGTCTATTCTACAAAGGAGCCCAGATCAACACGGGGGATAGCTGGAAGGAAGGAAGTTAAAAGATGTGAATTTAAAGATCCTGAAAAATAATAACCAAAAACTGACCGTTATCTATTACTTCGACGTTGTGGAGTTTTTATATGTTAATTTTTTTCAGGAACAAACTTTTGTCGAAATACGAGATTTACAACCGAATTCTATGTACTTTTTCCAAGTACAAACTATTAGCATTTTCGGCCAGGGAAAACTTCGTAGTGACAAAGCATCTATTTTCTATAATACAACCAGTGCAAATGAAGGTAAAATAGACTTTATTACCTCAGATTAACAAATTAAATGATTTCAGATTTTTAATGAATTATTTTTTGCAAAATAATGAGTAACTAAATAGAAATAAGTGTTACCGCTTAAAAATACCCGCGCATCTATTTCTTTTTATTTTTCACATAAGGTTAGGTTTAATTTCAGCAAATCGTATGCTTAAGATTAAAACTATTTTTTGTACTTTATGCTATTGATAAAACGAACGTTTGATGTACAGACAATAGTATCTGTTTTTTTCAGTAGAATTTACGAGATTTTGGATTTTCGAAATAAATCCTCGAAAAACATCCATCGAGATCGGACCCGGGACTTCATTGAATGAGCCAAATAGACTAATTCCCAGACCACAAAGCAGTTGTTTCTCAAATTATTACACAGTAATGGCTAATTAGGTATCTATTGACTAGATTATAAAAGGGCAGCTGCTGAACCGTATTATTCGCTCCCCTCACCCTTATACGTATAGCCACATCCACATCAAAAATGCATAATATGATACAATCGCACTTCTATTATTTTGCTCAAAACATTTTCTGTAAACTGGTAACAAAGAACATAACGTTTTTCAGTAGTTAAATGCTGACTGTGTTGGGTGGTATTTGACTACTAAAATATTTTTTTTATTAACTTGGCAACCAGTGAAAAATGTCGCCTCTGTGGTCTAGTGGTTCAGTGTTTGTGTTAAACACATGAGGTCCCGGGTCGGACAATTCTAAAATGTTTTTTCAGTTTTTTGTTAAAAATAACGTTGCCCAGGATTGGATTATCACCTATCACATTGTGGGACTAAGTATCTTCGGCTAATCGTGGGTGCACTTGTTGTACCTCTGCCAATCTCTTCGGGGATACGGGCTATGAAGATATTTTGAACTTTTGTGACTATGAAGATTTTACTTTTTTATAGCTGGTGTCCACTGATGAGGCGACAAACTGAGGTTTTACTGTGAAATTTATGTACTTATTGCACTTAACTAGCACATGCCGGCTTCGCTGAGCGTAACTCATTGACGATTAAAAAAATTATACCACCTATTATTTGTCCTGTAGGTATATCACGATTGCTAAAGCAATTGTTGAGATATACCGGGACATAAAGATAAACAAATAAAAATATCAAATGGTAAAATTGAAGTTAGTTTGTCGATATTACGAATATTTTTCAACTGAAGGTACAGAATAACACTATAAATTTATTTAACAGTAGATAGAAGAACGTAAGAGCTGAATTTTAATTTAATTTTATAGAAGTTATATTTCTTTTAGATAACCCTCCTGAAGCATTACAAAAGCAACGAGATGACAGAATAATCAAAGGCTTGAAATTAAATAAAGTTGTTTGGCTTGATAATAAATTGAAAGCGAAAATTTCTTGGCAACCAATCAATAATGACAACAGCCAGAGAAAAAGGTAAAATGAGGTGAACTTTGAGTATTAAACCAACGAGTTGAACGGATTGTGTATAAATAAATATCAATATACTATTTGACAAATTTTGGAAAATTGATTTAAATAATGATTTACAAAAGAACTTAGCTGCGACACAGATCGCTGCATCCTTTCAGCTATTTCAACGTGAAGAAATAAGAAACACACGTACCTACAAACTTTTTCATTTTAATTATTCATGGAATTATAATGTCTTAATTTTAAAATATCCTATCTCATCGAAAACGTCCGAAACTATCGTGCTTTAATAATTTACTACCAATTTTTTTCTTTTTTTCAGATATTATATTAACTGGAAAACTATATCTTGTCAGCATCCAGCAAAAGACAAGGATTTGTCAGCCATAACGGAGGTTTGTTGACACACACATTTTTAAAAGCCGCCATTAAAGTTTTATTATTCACTCTAATCGGTTTGTTGAATTTTGAAATTCAGTGCCACCTGGTGCCTAGAAGAATAGCTCTTCTCGCTCTACCCTAGGGCCTGGCCGGCGTTATATTCTACGTATACAAAATACGTTTATATAAAGCATATTGTATACATGATTTTTGTTTAAAAATATCTCACAATAAAACTGTCTTAGCTAGTAAATTTTGAATGTGCTCTTCAGAGGTGCCTTTAAAACATAACCTTAAAAAAACCCAAGTCTGAAACGTTCAGTTTTTCTGCCGTAAAAAGTTTTACCGTACTTACCGTAAAAATTTATGTAGTCCCTACTTAAGGGACCTTCTATTACAAGTTATAACTTTGAATTATTACAATATCAATATTAAAATTATTTTACGTTTTAAATAAATAGAATAAAACTGGACCCGGTCGGTCAGTCAGTCAGTCACAAAGTTAAGGAACTTTGACTAGATTTATTTTTTAAACTACTTGTTTAAACTGAATGAACTTTGAAATATACCGTGTTTATACATGTTTCCTTGGTTACTGAAAATTTATGCTTCTAGTTCCATGCACGACGAAATTGTAGGGGGCCGAAAATGGCCTGAACTGCTTCGAAAAAAGGATGGTACGTACGGCCAATACCGCTTTGACATATTTTGTATTGGTCAAGGCCTTGACTTTTTATGTCATAAGATAGCAAAGAAGCAGATGGTTTTCCTGATGAAAAAAAACAACCGTCGCTTAAAGACACTAAAGATATTAATGGTGCATTGCTATCTTAGTGACGGGATCTTAATGTCACATGCATAAGTTACCGGCTATATTACTGTTACGTACTCGGGTTCGTAATTGTAAGAAAACACCACTTATATTAAATCCGTGTATTTAGTATACAAATACACAAGAAAACACAATGTAATACTAAAATACACTTTACACACTACTCACTCACTGTACTATCTTTGTCTACACAATAAAACACTTCTCGCTTCGCACTGATCACTTGAAGTATCGCTCTCGATCGCTTGATAAGAACTGTCTTGTGTTTGTCAACACCTCTCTATTTATAGCCTCTCTATATAAAGTCCTAGCTGGATCCAGAAAAATCTAAATGTATCCGGAAACAATGAATCACTTCTTATCGTAAACATGTTATGAGTCGTAAACCCTAGTACACGCTACTTTCAACCTTATGCCATATCCCACAAAGTCCATTATGTCATAGCCCAGGTCAACTATTTGTTTGTCAATAGGAGTAGCTATCTCTTTCTTTTATTTCTAGATCTCTCCAGTGCTCCAACTCTACACATTTCTAGATTATTCGTAACATTACTTTCTAAACCGAAACGCGACAGAGACAAACACTGATACTATTGCGTAGGAAAAGGTAAGGCGTTGGTACCAGACCCTGGCAAGACAATGTAGAACTCTACCACCTAGTAGCCACGATGGTATTGATTTGTATAGCTAATTTTAGCTTCTTACAAACTGTCTGGCACACAAGCAGATGGTCTAGTCTTCAAAGGGAACCTGGACCAACACGGGATGAAAATGTTTAACTGCTAAGTAGCTACCAAGTAAGAACCGATCAAAATGAACTATGACATTTATTTTATCCGGTAAAAGCTTTTATATTCGCACAAGCTTTACATATGTAAGAAAATAATTTAAAAATCGTACAGAAATGAGAGTGAAATGTTTGAATTAAAATATTGTAAGTACTGTGGTAGGTACTGAAAAAAGAAGATTTGGTTTCATTTCCTTATATTTATTTAGAAGCCTCTAAAAATAGTATCTTCACACCGGTATCCCTCGAAAAGGTAGGCAGGGTTACAACCAGTGCATGTGATGGTGTGTGATCCCACAGTGTGATGGTGAGAAACCTATCACCAACCGGACTCTTTTCCAATCCCGGAGATAGTCGTTTTCATCAGTAGACTGAAGAAACATATTCGTGAATTACCCGACCCGAGAACCGAACCCGGGACCTCATGTATGTGTCGACACCGACACCGGACCAATATACCACAGACGCGACTTAAAAGCTTCTTACTAAGTAATTTATAAAATTGTTTTCTTTTTTTATAGCAAACGTCATTTGAATTATATGAACTGGAGTTTAACTGCCAATATCGAGTGCAGATCAACAGGTCGCCGAGTAGCAAAACTCCTGATGCAGAAATGATCATACCGGTACCCAGTTGCGAATATTTCAAGAGGAAAGTTAACACTACAGCTATAAATTGCAAAACTTGATAATATTTTGCTGCCTTAAGTGTTAAGTCTATGTAAACATATGTGTATTATAAGATAATTGGTTCAGTAAGCAATGTATGTTTTAGAAATCCATCTAAAAAGCTAACCAAAATGTAACGTGACTATTGAAATAAAAGCGATTAAGATATAAAAGTAAGTAAATACATTCTTAAAAATGAATTTAAACTGAACAAGGGAGTCAACGTGTATTATCTTGGAATGTTACAAATACAAATTTGTTAATTTTTAATAATCCACATATTTATAAACCTGAAAATTCAAGCCTTCTTTGCGCTGTGTGGTAAACAAATATGCATTGGGAACCTAATAACTATCCCACACATTAAATTAAAGGGATTAAAACTTCTCTATACTACAACAAGTATTATTAATAAATTAGCTAGCAAATAGGTTAAACTGATTATACAATAAAAAGTTCTCTTTTGTGTTTCTACACAAAAAAGCGTACGTGTTCCTCAAAGATCGGCAAGCTATTACAGCTTTTCGTGGGATGCGGTCACTTACCATCAAGTAAGCATTTTGCTCGTTTATCCTCTATTCCATTAAAAAAATGTGTATTTATTACATTATTTTTGTTAGCTCTTATTACGAATACAAATTACTGTATGTTGAAATTTTGATCCGTTACTATTATTATGTTTCGGAGAACTAAATAACGGTCACAGTGGTTTCATTATTTAAAACAATATATAAATTCAATAAAACCACAGAATATATAAAAGTTAATTTCTTAGTAAAAATATCTTTGAAAAAATTACATAAATTGATCTAAACCTCAAAGTACGCAAAATATTTGCTTGTGATATGGGTGTTAGTCAACGATACTTATACACAGAAATACATAGACCGTGGTTCCACGGATAAACTTTCTTTTTGATTAATTGTTATTAAGTAAACAGCTTCGTTTTGAGGAGGCGCCCATCTTTTCTATCTTCAAAAAATTTCGAATCGAGTAACTAACAAAGACAGATAAAAAAGAAAGGCTTGGAGTGGCGGACTAAGAACAGTTTCCGCTTTACGTGTAGGATAAAGTTGACCCTCACTTGGACGAATGACCCTCAGGAAAACAGAATCAAGCGATTAAAATCGAAAAATCATTATTGTTATTAATAAATATTTTTCATACACCCAATCAAAATTTTCAAAGCTCTATAACTTTATTAGTTACCTGATTCGAGATTTTTTAAAGATAGAAAAGATGTTTGTCTCGTCAAAACGAAGCTGTTCACAAAAATTCAGCTTGTTATTATTAAAAAAAAATTTGTTCGTGGGACCACGGTCTAACATACATATGTAAATACTGAAATACATTTGATAAACACCCGGACTCAGAAATACAAACATATATACTCATTACACTAAATATTGTCCCTGTCAAGAGTCGAAGCCGAGGTCTATCGATTGCGTAGTGAAGGTCGTTAATCAGAGAGCACATAACCAATATAGTCAATGTCGTTCTATAGTCAATGTCGTTAATCAATTGACCCAGAGGTAGAACCGCAATAAATGTTTTTTACTGGACCATCATGTATATAGGTTTACGCTCATAATAAAGTAGACAAAGTAGGAAGAGACACTTGCGCCTAGTTTCTGATGCTGCGGCCGCACTTGCGTCTATCGTCTTGAAGATATTAGCGCGCTAAGGCACACGCAGTCCGGAATGTATGCGACAATAGCCGATAATAGCCGGTCACATCTGTATTTATCGTGTCATTGCACGAAGCTTTGTGACGATGGAATCAAGTGCGGCCGAGCCATGACTAAAACGTAGTGATTGTCATACCCTTTGTCCCTGACACGCAATTGTCAAATGGTGAAAATGGACTATCTACCCAACAAAAAATATTCTTAAAATTTCTCCATAATTTAAAAAGTGTCCGTGAACATAGGTACCTAAAAATGAATTAAGAAACTTCCTTATTGTAAATGTTTTAAACTATTAAAACTTTGGTTTTGGTTTAGACATTTTGTTAACTAGAATTCTTTAGTTTAAGATTTATCCAGAAAATATTCCCATGCTTGGGCGTGCCTAGGATAATTTAACATAGGTATTTTATTTTATACAAAGAAAACAGATTAATCATTCTTTATAAGCCGAGAATGCTACTGCAAGACCTCTGGTGGTATAGTAGGTAAGTTGTTTATGGACGGCGGTGTTCACTTACTAAGTCTTCTGCCCATTTGCTCCAGTTTAACCAGCGACTTCCTACTAGAAATAAAGAGAATACAAAAGTAACGTTCAATAAAAAAATGTGAGTCTCACCTGTAACGGTGAACTCGTTTAACTAGTTTACAAATCCGTAAATTAGAGAACGTTAAAAAAATGTAGCCAATACTATCAAACGGAAAATTTCTGCAAAATTGTGCCTTCTACAAAATTATGTGGTTCAGATTATGGCTGTCGTAATGTAGCTACAATATGACAGCCATAATCTGAACCACATTATCTATTCATGTGATCTGAACGTCGCGTCGGGTCGTCTGCAATAAAGACGAAGGTCGCTGGTTCAAATTCAACCAGTGTCGATATTTTTTATTATATTTGTATAGAAAACAGCATTTTTCTATAAAAAAATTGTTGTCACTTACTCCGACATCATATTTTCTGTCTACCATCTAGGTAGGCCATTAAATAATTTAATACCTGATAAATCAAACCGCCATTGATCGACTGGTTAGCAACCCTGACTACATAATCAATAGGGCTCAAGTTCGATTCCCGACATGGACAAGTGTTTGTGTCATGAGCACATGTGTTTGTATTTCTGGTTATGGGTGGTTATGAAATATATTTATTTATACAGTATTTAGGTATGTAAGTTTTTCTACGAGTATGTATAAATATAATTGACGAACGACTACATCACAAGCAAACAATGTATAATTGTTTACTGTAGGATTAGGTCCATTTGTGTAATTTGTCCAGCTATATTTAAATATCCGTAAAAATAAATAAGAAAGAATCCGAAGAAGTAAGAACCTTCCCTTATTGCGAATTCGTTTAAATAACAGATATTTCTTTAGTCAGATAACTTTTACTTTGGTTTTCCATACAAATACCAATATCATATAAATATTAATATAAATATAAGTATTATTCAGGATAAACTCCTATTTACTCCAGCCTACGCTTCCTTAGTTTATTATATTTATCAAATATCTACACTTTACACGTTTAACTAAATAATGAAAACGGCTAAGCTCACGCTTACCACACTCACGGAACCTAGATCGATTAAATACGAGTTTGGAGGTTTTAATTATTCAGAGCTGAGACTGGCACACAATATAGGGCGTCGCAACTTGCAACACAATCCCAAGGACGTCGCGTCGTAAGGCAATTCAAATAGACAAAGTGTATAAATCGAAAGATAACAATTAATAACATTTTCCAGTGAGTTCAATCAGTCTTTACTCTTAGGGTTAAGCTACATCTGTCAGCACGGCCACGGTAATATTATCTATACAGTTTTCCAACTTCATACAAACGGACGAAGCGTGAGCTCTGACTAAGCGCCTCGATCTCGGCATTGCGCTCGGCATGCAGTCGCGATTGACTGTGCCGCAGTAAAAACGGAAGATGTGTTGTTTTTTTTCAACAATAACTACGCGTTTTTAACCAAAAATAAGTTCAAGTACATATTCAATATGACGAGTGTAATTAAATCTACCAATAAAAAACAACACGCATTTTAATTGAACACTTCCTATTCAATTCACGTGAATATTTTTGAATATTACTATAGATACTAAATTCGTTGACGTTTACTACGTTAAGCAGTATTCCTTTTTATTATATTTATTGCTTACATTTGACTATTAACTAACGCATCCTTCAATATGTAAAGTCGTTTACTAGTCAATCTGTATAATTAATGTCTCAGGAAGATTCCAATAGTTAAATTTTCTATTCAAAATCAAAAATACGTTTAATAAATAAGTACGGTCTTATTAATAAACAAGTTTCTGTCTCGTTCTCGTTCATTATAGCATACAGCTACGCCGTAGTCGATACAACAGAATGAGCGCTAATTTACACGCACGATTAAATAAGCTTATATTGTAGCCATAAATTTATAGCATTTTTTGTTCTACTAGCATTTTCCAGGGAGGAATCAGAGGACTACGTTTGTGTGGAGAAACGGCCGTGGTGTTCCCTCTTAATAGCACCATTAAACTTAGGTCAAGCCTATGGGCGTACCGAAGGGGGGCAGGAAGGGGCAGCTGCTCCCTCTGGAACTTCTTTACCTCTCTATTAACTATCTACTGTCGTAGATATAAATATAATAAGATAAAAATATAGTCTTAAAATGTTAAGGTGTCCCTGGGTACTAGGTGTTCCAGACACTGGGTACGCCCATGGTCAAACCTTGTATCTGCGTGGCGTCAGCTCCGCATGTATATACATTAAACTCCTTCACTGGACTAAAAATATAACGAAGAAGCTCTAATAATAATTTAAAAAAATATTTTTACAATATGGTTTTTTGTTGTAGTTTAGGGGGTCAATCATCTTGAAGCAAAAAATAGCTTCGATTCTGCCTTTCAATTATAAAGTTAATCAAAATCTAAATAGACAAGTTCGATATTGTTTAGAGATATTATGATTGTTAAAAGATGTCGTACAATAGACACACGTAAATGATTAAATATTAAAAATTATAAAATAATGAGTATAGACTGCTTATAATACGATATAAAAAATTACTTATAAGTAAATTAACATTAATTATATTGTTAACATTTAAGTATTAAACGTAAAATAAAAGATTTGAAAAACTTATTTGTAGTATTTTTTCCCTTTCTGTCCAGGATAATACATAATATCACACATAATGCATAATTTGACTAAAAATTCAAACTGAATTAAAAAAATCCTTACAGTGGTTTTATCATCCAAAAGCTCACAGTAAATTCATCAACATTATTAATATTTTATGAGTATAAAATAGCAAAAGAGCAGATGTGAGATGTTTCTTTCGTTGGCAAAAGATAATAGATACTTATCATGTACAATGTATATACATGATGTTTATTGTAAGTAAAAAACCTACAATTTCAAGAGAACATCAATGTAAGTCACTCCCATCGGACATGGTTCCAAATAAATGAAATTATATGAAGAAATAGTTTTTCTTAATATCTTAGTACCTACAGCAAATATATTTCACCAAGCACCGGTACCAATTTAATCGCTGCCAAGGAGTAGCTCCCCAGAGATCAAGATTACGGTACTAATTATTGTACTATTATATATTCTGTGCTTACGGTCTCTACAACTCAAATTGTACATACATACAAAGAGTATACAATACTACGTGATACATACTTGATACTGTTATGTACATACATGTATCATGTCTGTATATAACATTATCCTTGTGCATAATGACGTATTGTAACGTTTTATTTACAAGCTTGATTATATAGTTACCTTTCAAATGATGTGTTAATCGAACGAAGAATAACTAGTAAATAATTTAATGGATTTTCTCGTAATAAAATTTATGCATTTGGCATTCCATTCCATTCAAATGGTTAGCAACTCACCTTTAACATCTCTAGTGTCTATAGGCCATGGTTGTCTTTCTTCTTTGGGACGTAGAGAGTATAATTGTTCTGTGTTTGGGACTATCAGCTTCAGCTTGCTTTCTATCCTATGATATAAATTGTTTTCTGACGAAATATCACCAAATTCATTCCAACTATGTAAGGTAAAAGTAAGAAGCACCATCTCTGTGCATAAAAAGTGTCCATCAAAAAGTATGATATAGGGATAGCGCAACCGTAGTAGGTGGGTCGATTTTAAAGAAAGCGCCAAAAACTATCATAGTCTAAGGTTCGGCTACAAGATTGCTACGTTCATCCGGTAGTTAATAAAAATATGTTTTTTTTGTACCTACCTAAATTTAAAAATGTGGGAATATGGCTTACTTAGGTTGCTATTAAAAATTTGACCACTATTTTTAATTAAAATAATATTATTTGAAAAGAAAGGTTTTTAAAATATAAAAACTAGCTTTTCTCGCAGCTAGGCTCGCGTTAAATTGATCTATATAAAATTTCACTTCTCTTTTAATGGGTTGGGGCAGATTTCCAAAAAAAATGACGCACGATTTTTTGGTTCATCTCAAATAGTCCGCATATCAATTTTTAGCTTTCTATCTTGAAAATTGCAGAATGCTTCATACAAACTTTCACCCCTCATTTTAGGGAAGTAGGAGGTTACATGGGGCACACTAAAAATTTTGCACTTCTAGCTAATCGGAACTATTTGAATTTCGAATTTTATATTTTTAAAACGTTGCAAACTTCTTAGTAATAAAAAAAACAATTGGCGGGAAATGATTTGTCAATTATCATTTTTTTTCATACATCAAAGTTCTACGTAGGCAACGAAAATGGAATTTAGTCAAAAAGATTTTTTAAATTTTAAAACGATGATTTTTTTTATTTTAAAAGTTCTCTTTCTCCGCAAGACTGTGCCGCTCGTCTTCAAAATGCTTTTGGGAGAGAAGCACCTTGTTTGAGCACCGTGAGGCGATGGTTTGCTGAATTTGAGAGAGGTCGAGTTTCTTTATATGACTAATTTCGTAAAGGGCGGCCTTCAACTGCTGTCAACGAAAATAATGTGGCTACTGTTAAGCGGTTAATTGAAGAAAACCCCCGGATTACCTATGAGACAATTCGAGGACTATTGGGGATTGGTATGAGCCAAATTCAGAAAATTTTACACGAAGAATTGAAAGTTCACAAACTTTGTTGTCGTTGGATACCTCATGAACTGACAGCGGAGCAGAAGCGGGCTCGCGGTACTCACAGATGCTACTGAATTACGACCACGGACATTCTAATGCTCTTTATGACATAGTCACAGGAGACGAAACGTGGATTTATTGTTTTGAACCCGAAAAGAAACAGCAATCTTGTGAATGGGTGTTTGAAAATGAGAACAGGAAAACAAAAGTGAGACAGGCGAGAAATGTTGGTAAAAAAATGATCGCGTTTTTTTTCTCATCTACGGGTCCCATCTGTACAATTCCACTTGAAGATCATAAGAGTGATTAATGCCGAGTGGTATTCTACCATTTGTTTCCGAGGGTTTTAGAAAAAGTTCGCGAAAGACGACCCAAAAGCCGCATTCTCCTACACCATGATAACGCTTCTTCACACACGACCAACAAAACAAAATCATTTTTAGCTTGCGAAAAAGTACATCTCGTCACTAGTCCTGCGCATAGCCCCGACCTAGCACCCTGTGATTTCTGTATTTTCCCCAAAATCAAAGATTTGATGAGAGGTTTTACTTTTACCAACTCCGAAGAGGCAGTGATAGCGTTCAATCAGCACGTAGAAAACATGTCTTCAGATCTGTGGTCCTCCTGTTTTAAAAAAAATCGTTCGATCGCATGAAAAAATGTTTAAAATGTAAAGGAGATTATTTTGAAAAGCAATAAACATAATATTTCGGTTATAACATGTTGTTTTTTTAAGTTAAGTAAAACTTATACCTACGTATAAAGAGGAAGTTAAAAAGTAGCCTATGTCACTCTGTTTTTTTATTTTGATTGTTCTCATCTAGAGAGAGCCTAGAAGATTGCTTACATTTTAACTTAGTTGAAATCAACACTATTTTAGTGTCTGAAAAGTTGTAATTTTTCTACACATAATTAAATTTAAATGATACAAGCAGCATTCAACGCAATTTTTTAAACACTAAAATTTTGTGAGCAAATCAATTGATTGAAAAATTTAAAAGATATGTCAAAAAATAATGTTTTAAAATGTACGTCAAGCATGACTCTCGAAAAAATTATCGTTGATCATTTTTCTATCTTTTTTTTTATCTTTTTTTTAAAGAGATTTTGATATCAATCGGTATATTAATCTGTAAGTTATTTTAAAAGATATTTTTTTGCGATTTATTGAAGTTTTTATAAAAAAATTCAAATCTCCTAAGCATTCAGCTTAGCAGATAGCAGATAGAGAGCAAAGAAGCAGATGGGTCTCGTAATAGAATGAGTTAACCATCGCCTATAGACACCAAAGATGTTAATTGTTCGTTGCTGTCTCGCGGAGGTCTAATGCTACATGCGTAAGTTTACCAGTTACCTTAACCTTCAAACCAAAATACGACAGTGACAAGCACTGACGCTATTGCAGCAGGAACAGATAAGGAAGTGGTACCAGATACAGGTGAGACAATCCAAAACTCTACCACCTAGAAAACTTACTAGCAAACGATTTTTTCTTAACAATTAATTAATATTAGTAACAATCGCATGTGGCTGAAATTCGACCATAAATTAACAATAGAATCTCTTTCACGTTTGAAAACAGATTTAAGGCTTAAAGAAAATAGTATGTAGGTGTATATATTTTCCCGTATATCACATGAATGTAGTGTGTGTAGTGATGGTGTAATGTTCATTTTTATTTACTTGGGATTCGCGAAAAACTTTTATAATACAGCATATGGGACTGCAGGTTGTAGCTAATTATACATAAAAATTATATTTTGATCAACTATTGGATGACGATCTCGTACTATTAGAGTACCTAGTACCTATCTCGTACTTTCATGTGAATTGTCAAGAAAACGCCAGAAGCATTATCAAATACTTTGAATTACATTGTTAAAAAACCCTAAAAGCGCTGTTAAATACATAAAACCCTCACAACACACAAGCGCCAATTTAAGGAGCTGTTTTTATTTTATTGCTTAAACAATCTAATCTCTAAACGGCCACATTTCTAGTTTTAACTTCATATAAGATGGTGCTCCCTACTTTTATCCTCTATAATTCCACCAAAACAGATAACAACTACGTATTGTGTAGATTGTGATAAGTGCAGTTAATTTTAATTGTAAAATATGGAAGCTCCTGAATTCGAAAACACAAAATTAACATTATAATATGGCAATATTATACAATATTTTTATTTTTAGCGCATGTAACATTGTTGTTTATGTCATCCTTCACAATTAACATCAAGCAAAATTCATGAAGCAAATACGAACATATTTTAATGAAATTCCTTATAAATAAAATATTATCACTTTTTAATATATTGTACTCGCACGTGATATTCATGTTCTTTTTTATACTATCTCACTGTGTTTTAATAATTTTGGATTTTATAGACGAAGTTGACTTCGAACTTTTAAAGAAAATGAGCGAATTTTCACCAATTTTCTTTTCGTATTGAAATGCACCGTGTATATATTTTTGTGGATAATTGCACATTTTCTGTATGAAATGCGCGACAACTTTTAGAGTACTAGCAGTTTACTCGTTTATAATATTTACTACCCTGTTAAATAGGATTTTCGCACCAGGGCGTAACCTTTTGAATTTCGTTTTCTCTGGAAAATGAAATTTTTACATTATTTCTGAACTACTGTGAATTGTGTTAGCATCAAAAATGGCAGAGGACGAAGTACTTTTTGATGATGTATATGAACTGTGTGAAATTATTGGCAAGTAAGTAATCATATCATATATTTATAATATCACTACCATTATCGTAAATATGTTACCACAAACTCACGTATGTCGACTAAATAAACTAAAGCTTTACAAACATTTTAATAAAATATAATATTTAAATACACATTATCATATTTCCAATAAGAATTATTGATATTTAATGTTATATTTAAAAAAGTTTAAATTCAAGGTAGGTTGTAAATTAATATTGTTTTTATAATGAACATCTTTTTTTTTTCTTTAAAAATCAGATAATGGATTTAAAAGCACTCATGCTTAGAGTACCAATAAATTATATATTTGAAAGGATTTGAATATTTAACTCCCTTTATCAGGCCTGGGTTATCTGAATAAATATATGTAGATATTATATTGTGTAGTGCTATGTGCCAATAGTTTTATTCTAGCAATAGTCGCTAAAATCAATTTAATGGTTATTTTTATTTAGCTTTATATAATATACCATCTCCGAACTAGAGTCTGCCAGATTAATATATTTTTAGCTATGTGATTGTTATGCATATAAGCCAAAAAATAAAGATTCTGTAATTATTCTTTACCAGTTGTTGTCCATAAAATTTATTCACCCTTTCATCTCAAGGGTAATTGATTTATAAAAGATAATTGAGCCTATGTCCTTCACTAGTACGCTATTAAAACTTGTAATATTTCTGTGACCCAGTATAATAATAATATCAGTGTCCATCACCAATTGATTTAACCCTAAAGTAATCAAATTATTTGCTTATGTTATGGGTGTTAATCAACAATGCTAACATATAGAAATACATAATACTGTAACATACATAATAAACACCCAGGAGTAGAAATACAAAAATCTATGTTCATTGCATAAATGTTTGTACATGTCAAGAATAGAACCCTAGTAGTAGACTTAATATGCCTATTGAAAACTTATGAATGTTTGTGTGTAAACTATAACCCTATAAGTAGGCATAGTCATGCCAGTTCAAACAAAATAATATTAACATAGAAAACATTTTTGTGTATTTCATATTTCCTAAACCGGTATTAAAGGTGTGGCATTGTAACTTTAGGTTTTTGTTGGTACCTGCATTTTTAAACCCAAATATCCTAATACCTAAAAACTTCGGCAGTTATCTAATTTAGTCAAGCTTTAAAAAAAGATATCAAGATCTGCCACCTACTTATAATATATACCACCTGCTACATAATCAAACACAAGATAGTTTCTTAGAAGTATTATGTCCATTTTTTATGGTGCCCATGGGTTTCCTCAAATTATGATTTTGCTAAGTGAATCATATACATTGCAGTAAAATTTAATTGTTGCAGATAATAGTAATGAGTCTCTTATCACTTCACCAAATTAATAGTTTTCTATCTAGCTATCTTTGCTTGCTAGTTTGCTATTTAGCAAGGCATGTCCAATGCCACTTGTGTTCCACTAAATAGCATAATAAGTGTAGTCCCTGGACTGCACTTACATCATAACTCGATTGAAATATGTAAGCACTATGCAATTCACGATGGTTATGACCTTTTGGTTGTGAATATGTATTAACTATATGTATTTATACGGTGCAAAATTGCTTAATTTTGACTTGGTTGGATAATTTATTATTATTTCAGTGTGACACCAAGTGCTAATAAATTACATACTACATAGACATTCAACTCTCAGAGCTAATTAATTTTCTATTTACATGTTTCAAAAAAATATTATTGATTTGGTTAATTTTTCTTACCTCCAAAGTATTTCTTGCGAGTCACTGACAACGTCACTAGCTTTAATATAAATAGTTTTAGATTAAATATTATACTGTTCTTACGTTATAATTTCAGGGGTCCATTCAGTCTTGTGCGTCGCTGTGTGCATCGCCAAACTGGCCAGCAATTTGCTGTGAAGATTGTGGATGTTGCAAGATTTACAGCCAGCCCCGGCCTTAGTACTGCAGGTGTGAATATTATTAAAATTTAATATAGATTTATGCATTTATATAATAAAATTTAATTAATACCAGAATCATAAGATATAAAATGAGCAGATGGCTCTCGAGATGGAAAAAGACAACCATCGTCTGTAAATACCAAAGATGGTAAATGATATGTTGCTTTCGGTGTGATAGTGTCTTAATGTCACATGCATAAGTTAATATAAAATAAATGAGTGTAATAGCTTGTAAAATGACTAAAAAATGCTCTTGCTATTTGGCTTTTTTTTTATGTAATAAGATAGCAAACAAGCAGATGGGTCTCCTGATGGAAAGAGTCAACCATCGCCTATAGACACCAAAGATGTTAATGGTGCGTTGTTGTCTTGTGGCGAGGTCTAATGCCACATGCATAAATTGCATTAGATGCTATTTGGCTGTCATTAAAGTCTATAACAAGTCTGTAAAAGGGGCACAGTTGGTAATTTAAAAATGACAACTGTCATTTCAATTCTATAAAAAAGCTAATATTTATTTTAAAATATAATATCATTAAAAGAAGATAGAATATAGAATTAACAGTAACTAATTACTATAGGTTATGTAACGTGTATGAATTTTAAGTTTCCCGTTGATGTCATGGATGAGTTATACTTTGTACATTGTACCACTCTAAAGTTGACTATTGTTTGCAAGTTATAATACCATAAAGGCTATTTTGGCTCACATTCTTCAATTATTATTATTAATTATCTTGCAGACTTTATTTATTAACTTATAATATAAATCTTGTATAAAACATATTCTTTAATTCTGTGCTTAAAATATCATGCAATATTGAACTAACTTACTCTAATGTAAAAAATAATAAATGATACTGCTCAGTTTTCATTAAAACAATGCTAAAACAAAATTAATACATCACTTCCTTAGGTCGCCTTATACATATGTATATATTCAATAGATGATTTCATAAACTGAAATTAGTATTATCACGCTTTGTTTCCCTTGCGGGGTAGACAGATGCTAATATCTATGGAAATTCCAGTTTACTACAACTCACCAGTTTGTTGGTGCCAAGATAAGTGGTGATCCCCATTGCCACATTTTACAGACTTGATAATTTATCGACTATTTCTAAGCGATAACAGGGACCGACGGCTTTACATGCTCACCTGAGACAAGAGAGTGGTAACGCCCCATTTGCCAGATTCTGAGCTGCTGCTGAGATTTTAGATTTTCGAGAAAAACTTAAATTAATATCCCCGATCCAGGGATCAAACTTGGAACTTTATAATCTGAGTAAAATAGGCTTCCCGTATACTGCAAAGTAGGCATACTCGAAGTATTTATGTCTTTAGAATTGATATGTACATATTATCTACACGTTAAATAATAAATGTTTAAGGATGTTTTAACCATTAGTTAGTACAGTGACTGTCTTTTAATATACATAGTAAAAGAAAACTGATGTTTAGCAGTGTGTAGTTAGTGGATAGAAGGGTCACAAGAGCTATGAACACACAAATAGTTTTACCTTTTTTATAATGTATAATATAACAATAACTATATATCTCCTGATGGTAGAATACACATCAATATTTTTATGATGTTATTCTAAGAAAAGCACATTACAACTTGCAGTTGCAAATGCCTATTATCACCTGTTATTGTGGTTATTTCTACTTCACAGATCAAATAGTTGATGAAAATGACCAATATTTTTTGTGTATGAGATGCAGCACTTAAGAATGTTGGCCAATGACCTTCTATTGCAAATACAATGGATTAATGAGTTATATTTTTTCTCAGTGCTAGTACAATAATATTATGATGTTTTAATTTACAGATTTAAAGCGAGAAGCTACAATATGTCACATGTTGAAACATCCCCACATAGTGGAATTGCTGGAGACATATAGTTCTGAAGGGATGCTGTATATGGTGTTTGAATAGTGAGTTATATTAAGAATTGTATATTAAAAATTGTAATTAAATATTCAAACCATACCTATTACATTAAATAAATTAATGAAAATATGTAACACAAATATATAGAATTTTTCACTATTGAATAAGAAAGTTAAAACTCTTGTAGTATTCACTGCCTTTTTATTTCTATACTAGCTGTTGCCAGCGACTTCGTCCGCGCGGACTTCGTTTACTCCGCATTGCTCCTCCCCCGTAGGTGATAGCCTATATGTTGACCCGATATGTAGCCTATATGTTGACCCAACCTGTTAGTAATATTCATGCAAAATTTGAAGTAAATAGATGCAGTACTTTTTGAGTTTACCCCGGACATACATACAGACAAACAGACTTTCCAACGATTTTGTTATATGTATAGATCACAGCCATTTTCCTTTTATATTATCAACAAAATTGGTGTGATATTTGTCTCCTTGATCACAAGGTCTTAGGTTTGATCCTCATTTTAAGCAAATATGATATTTACCTTGATATCGCAGCCTTTTTACTTTTACATTATCAAAAAGGTAAAAATTGGTGTAAGTCTAGGGATAGCATGATATTTATTATATGATTATTTGGCCTAACTCATGAGGTTTTAGGTTTGATTTTCGGGTTGGGCAAAAGTGCTGTTAAGGTTTTGTCAGGGCTATCCTCAGATGTTGAAATCTCTGAAGAAGCTCTAAATATGATGATATGTTAACAGCCCTATATGCTTATGCTCATACAAAGTTGCCAGTCCTACTTATCATAAGAAACTTTCTATATTCATTATCAGGTCAGTAATATCATCATTCATCTCGGCACTCTTTAAACCAGTGAATTTTTATCTACTGGTGTCTATTGATGTTCGGTTAATTACTTACAAGGGAATCAATATCATATATTATTTTTATTGGATACTAGCTGCAATGTACAGACATCTGCATTATAATGGTTTGTGGTGAATCTCATGGGAACAATATATTTTTCTAGGATAAAAGTATCCAATTTATTATTTCAGGTCATCATCTAACTCTGTGCCAAATTTCATTCAAATCATTCCCGTCGTTTTTATGCGATTGAGTAACAACATACAAACTTTCACATTTATGGTATGTACTGTATTGATTTGAACTATAGACCACATGAATACTAATAGACACGTCATTGGGAAGGAAGCGTGTCGCCGCGCATATGAGCAAACGCTCCTATTACTGTCAAAAATTTCATACATTTGTAGGTTATATTATATTGTGAAACATAGAAATAAACCATGTTGTATTGTTTTATCATACCGAATGTGATAACAAGGTTTAAAAATTACCCTTGAAATGATTTTATTTCATTGGTATGTAGTATAACTCTGTATTTCTGTATGTAATTACATACTGCACCGACAAACTAAAAAACTGTCTTAAATCCATTTAATCTGCGATTTAACAAATTAAGGAAAAAGCAATATATTTATGATGTACTTTTTTACTCATTTTATATTAATTTTTACTTTTCTCATCTTAAGGGACAATATGATTTTGTGCTTTGGAAATACTTATGTAAATTATTACTATACATAATATAAGTCACACCAAATTAGTTTTATATCATTACATATTATAAACAGCAGAACAACTACCTGTATTATCTGTACCTACTATAATCTTTAAAGAATGGTCCGGTCTCAGCGTTGACCACATAAGGTTACCGGGTATGATTCCCAGGGCGGGCAATTCAAAATGTGATTTTTCAGTTTTCTGAGAAAAGTAACGTTAGCTGGGATTAGATAAGTGCCCGGTTGGCGATAAGCTTGCCACCGATCACATTTATTTATTTAACTTTATTGTACACCTTAAATACATTTGTACAAAAGGCGGACGTAATGCCTATTGGCATTCGCCTCCAGTCAACCTTTGGGCAAACAGAAATTATGTAAATGGTGCCTCACAAAATATGTCATATAAGAACATAGATCTAAAAAAATTAAAAATATACTACTTATACTATACAAATTATATACACATATTATTTATCATCACATTGCGAGACAAGTATTATCGGCTAATCGTGTATGCACTTGTACCTCTGCCTACTTCTTCAGGGATATGGGTGTGAAGATACTCAAAAGAATAGTAATCTTATCTCTGTTTTAAATTATAACGTTGTAGATGAATCTTTATGTTTTTTAGTATGGACGGATCTGATCTATGCTTTGAAGTGGTCCGTCGTGCAACGGCTGGATTTGTATACAGCGAAGCTGTTGCTTGGTATGTTGATATATTCTTTATTATATTTTATGCCACGTCTTAAGCCAATAATAGCATAAGAATCACGAGACATCATTATCATAAACAAGTTAAGCTATATTAATGGATTGATCAATGCACACACAATACTTGAATTGACCAATGAGCTTACAAGGTGGTAGAGTTGGCTATCAGATTGTACCAATTTATCACTTAGATTTCAGATGTTACACATCATGTGCGACTACTTTAAGGCGATTACACCTGCGAACGACCTTGAGTTAGTGACAGGCGCAGCGTAAATACTATTCCGCACGCCGATATCTCCAAAAGTCAAAGAGTATATACAGTGGGTGCAGATACGTTTTAACATTTTTGTTTACCTATATGAACTTTTATCATCATGAATCAAATGAATGTTAGCAAACTCAAAACCCATAACCGATAATCGATCGTTTATCGATTCATTTTATAAAAACGATAAATATCGAAAGAGAAAACAGTAAATATCGAAAATCGACAAAAGAATTATTATATGACAATTTTACACAATCATGACTGTTACGTATCCTATTATCTTATAATATACAATACATCTCGTGTAGCACTTTATTTTAATACATACAATTAACAATTTTAACAAAACCTTTAAAATGTGATTTTGTAAAAAGTGATCTCTTAAATAACCTTTAAAAATTTAAGTTTTTGTTTAGAAATCTCATAAGAAAAAGTAGAGATTTAATTTAATTGAAACCATATCTGTATGCTTTCAATTAAATTAAAACGAAAGTTTAAAACAGGTTGATTAATTTAGACTATTTGTATGTATAATATATTTAATTTATATTTATTTCATTTCTTATGATAGCAAACAAGTAAACAGTTTTCTTGATAGAAACATATAAACATCGCCTATAGACACTAAAAATGTTAATGGTGCATTGCTATTCTTGTATCAGGGTTGGAATGTTACATGCATATGCTTACCTTGCCCTCAAAACCGAATCCCGACAGTTAAAAACACCGACGCTATTGCGGCAGGAATATGTAACGCGGTAGTTCCAAAACCGGGTTGATGTGTTGCAAAAAACCAAGGTCGAAAAAATGACTAATGATTATAATAACTGCCTCGTAGTCAAGGGGATAACCTAAAGTTTGGTTTAAGGTATTTTTCGAAAATTCAAAAATTTCAGTAGCAGCTTGGAGGCTGGCGGTTGGTGTGTTACCATTTCCATGCCTCGGATGAGCACATAAAGTAGTCGGTCCTGGTTATTGCTAAAACAACAACAACGACGATATATATTCACGCCAGTCCCTTTACGAGGTATGCAAAGAGAACCGAGTGCAATAGTGCGAGTGCTTTCAGCCCCGTAATATCCTCTTTTACCTCTTTAGGAGATAAAACTCAAAGTTTCCTTACATGCACCTTTAATTGAAGTAAAGAGCATAACTAATAAATTTGAATGATTTTGATGAAACAAATTTTATTTATTACACAAACTTAACCACATTTTTGATCCTTTTAAGGGATGAAATTTAAAAAACACTAAACTCGTATTCATTTAATTGTGTTAAAAAACATAAATACTAAGTTTTAAATAATTTCTACAATATTCTACAATAAACAATCTATTTTTTTAATACAAACAAAAACGCTTTTTTACCCTTTTAAGGAATAAATGTATGAAATCCCTAAATATATAATTTTTAAATTGTGTTGAAGAACATAAGTACCAAATTTCAAGTTATATTGACCATAAGCGTTTAATTTTTCATATCAATTGTAACACCCATTTTTACTCCTTTAAGGGATGAAACTCCGAACTTCATTACGCGCATGTTTCTTTAATTTGGATTGAATTGAATAAGCAGGTACTACATTTTATGAGAGTTTAGATAATATAAACTTTTTATTTTAAACCAAACTTATACACTTACCCTTTTAATGGATAAAATTAAAAAAAAATCTAAAATATGAATTTATTTAATTGTATTAAAAAGCATAAATACTAAATTTTTAGTAATTTCTACGACAAACAATTCATTTTTCATACAAAAATTAACTCTCCTTTTACCCCTTTATGGGATGAAATTCAAAAATGCGTATTTATTTAATCGTATTAAAAAGCATTAATACTAAATTTTAAGTAATATACATTTTTTTTAAAACAATCATTAACGCCCCTTTTACCTCTTTAAGGGATTAAATTACATCATAAGAACAACCTCTGTAAAAAATCAGCCTTCCCGCTCCAAACTTATTATCTACTATAAAAAACGTTCAAGCGTAAACGAAATGTCCAATTTTTAAACAGCACAACCTTATTACTGTGCCAAACGCACTATCTGTATTGTTACTCTTTGACTCTAATGTGGAGAGCGGTATACGCTGACGTGCGACACAGCCTCCTCGTACAAACGCTATCGGGAGACTGACTTTCCGAGCGAGCGCTGTCCGCGAATGAAATAATAAGGTTTTTATTGATTTAATCGCACACTATAATGATTTTGTAAAATGTTGAACTTAAATTTTATAAAGCAATAAATTGTCTGTAACAAAGTGAAAAAATCACCAAAATCGTTTCAGTAGTTTAGAAGTTATAAGAAAATTCTTGCGTAAAAATAAGAGAGATATTCGATTTTTTTTCGTCAAAAATAACAATGAAATTTGAAAAAACGAACTTAAAATTTAAAGTTAATTATATTTTACGTACAATGTTTATTTTTTTTAAATTATTGGATTAACGGTTTAGGAGAAGTAGGCTTTCAAAGAGAAGTATATTTCGTAGTTTGGCGTATGTTATCGCCTTAAGGCTCGCTCACTTTTTTATATCAGTAGATAGCAAATAAGTGAAAGGCTCTTCTGATTCTTTTCGCCGTGTTGGTCCCGGCCTCCTTTGTAGAATAGGTCAACTGCCGTTCTGCCAGGCAGGTCGTAAAAGGCGACCGATTGGCTATCGAGTCACTACCATCGTGGCTACTAGGTGGTAGAGTTCTGCATTGTCTCGCCCGGGTCTGGTACCACCGCCTTACCTATTCCTGCCGCAATAGCGTCAGTGCTTGTCGCTGTCGTGTTCCGGTTTGGAAGGTAAGGTAGCCGGTAAACTTATGCATGTGGCATTAGACCTCGCCACAAGATAGCAACGCACCATTAACATCTTTGGTGTCTATAGGCGATGGTTGACTCTTCCCATCAGGAGACCCATCTGCTTGTTTGCTATCTTATGATATAAAAAAAAAAAGGAAAAAGTCATTCCTCAACTATAGACACCAAAAATTTTAAGAGGGGTTGGTTGTCATGATGGTAGTAAAATGTTTAGCCAATCTTTATCCTTTTACCTTAGCCTGGCAAAATGGCAGATGGTTTATTCCTCAAATAAGATGTATAGGTCACTCACCTTACTAGCCGATTGATAAATCATTGGAAAGCTGATCATCGATTCAGTTTCACTCTGCCCTAACGGAACCAGTATGATGATTTTCTCTTAATTATTCCAGCCACTACATGCGTCAAATTCTCGAAGCTCTGCGCTATTGTCACGAGAATGACATTGTTCATCGCGATGTAAGACCTCACTGTGTGTTGTTGGCCGGCCGGGATAACTGTGCTCCAGTTAAACTTGGTGGATTTGGAGTAGCTGCTCAATTACCTACTCCCACTGCTAACCGAGCACCGCCGGGTACGTTGATTTTAACTTTTGCTTGAGTTAGAATGAAATTTCGTACTGTGTCCAATGATAAACGCATAAAATTTTGACGCGTCTAAAAACTGTTCAAGTTATAAGATTGCCTCGTGGTCTAGGTTCAGGCTATTCGACTCAGATCAGGTCTCGGGTTCGATACCCGGGTCGGGCAAAAGTGTTATTGAGGTTTTGTCCAGGTTTTTCTCGAAAATCTAAAATCTCAGTACAAGCTTGGAGTCTGGCGGAATGTTTTGTTACATCTCCCGTGCTTCGGATGAGCACGTAAGGCTGTCGGTCCCAGTTATCACTAGAAATAGTCCTTAATCGTTAAAATGTTGGTAAATGCGGCGATGAGGATCACCACTTATCTCGCCAACCGACAAATCGGTGAATCGTGGTGAACTGGAAAGTCTATAGACTTTCGGTTTACTATACCTACCCAGCAAGGGAACCGGGCGTGATGATTTTTTACAAATTTTGACACGTCTAAAAACTGTTCAAATTATAAGTGAGTCGGCAATGATGGTGCTGATATTCTCAACTGACGAAAAAAAGAGCTTATGAAATTGGATGATATTTGAGTATGATGATCTAATAAGGTGTCCGTGCACGTGTACTAAATTTCATAAGTATATGTATGTTTGTAAGTTTGTATACTTTTTTACAAATTTCTCGGGAACTAAAAGCCGTATTGAGGTAATTCTTTGTTATTTAAATCACGTATTATTGCAATTTAGGGAACAATCTATGTTTCAAAATCAGTTCAATAGTTTTTAAAATATGGGTATAGTTGACAGATATTTGAATCATAAATCTAAATTAAGTGATTTGTACATTGCTAAGTGATTAGACTCTAAACGTCAAAGCCAACACAATTTTAACTTTGAATATACATATATGTATGCGGCATTATTTTTTTAAAGTGTTGCTTGAGGCGAATTAATATTTTTTGCTTCAGTTTAAACATTTTTATATTCCTTTACAAAGTTTCGCGTCAGAAAAGAAAGAATCAAGCCAAACCCTGACTGATTCAAATAGTGTCGAATATTGTTACTTAAGATAAATAAAAATCTAAGAATCCTACTGATATGCTTAAAAAAGATATTAAGTCAATCCACTCTAGCACTCCACTAGATTTTCGCCCTCTAAGGATATGCGTTATTGAAGGCATTATATGTTCTGTTTGAAGATATTAACTCTACACGTCTACTGTAGCTAACATGGTTACACACATAATTTAACTTTATACGTTAAAAGTAGAGATGTCAATCACTTTTTCTCAGCAGTATGACTACTTTGTCTTACTACTACTTTGAGAAATGACTTTTGTTTGTCAACCTCATCATGTCGTGGTAATTTTTATAGAATTCTACATTTAACTTAGACTTGATATATTTTTGGCGTATGTACAGTCACGGTAAAAATAGGTTCGTCACCTTAAGATCTAGTTTCGCTTGGACTAGTGTACTTATCAATCATGCCAACATACCAGTACAAAAAAAAAGTTCTACTAACATTAAATAAATGTGAAGCTTTCTATCAAATAAAGTTTATCTCAATTGAATAGATTTGACTTTTACTGCTAATTTGAAAATTATTCGAGGCCTTTGATGGCGTATCAATTATCATAATAGGTACAATGCACAATTGAAATGAAAGTAAAGAGAAAGATTAACTCAAAAAATCATGTATTGAATTGACAACTAGCCAAATAAACAAGTAAATTTCTATAAAAGCTACAAATAAAGAAATATAATATGTTAATAACGGATATAGCCACCATTAGCGTCAATGACACATTGTAATCTATTTTTCATGGAACCTACGAGAGCATAGATCTGACCCTCTTGTATCTTCCCAAATAGTTTAGCAGTGGTTTTCTATGGCCTCTTTTGTCCTTTCATTTTCGTTTTCCCATTACTGAACCATTAAACCACATAGATTTTCTATGGGGTTTATATCTGCAGATTTTGCTGGCCAGGGAATCACCACTAATATCACCATTCCGGATGAACCACTCATTTACAATACGAGCTGTGTGCGTGCGAGCATTGTCATGAACATAAATGATCTGAAGCACCTCATTGGCTGGATACGCGGTGCGAACACTTGGTAGCATACTATCTTCCAATACAGACAGATAATGTGTTGCGTTTGCTCTTGAAGGAAGAAGAACGAGCTCGCCCACTCCATCGGCTGACATCCACCCCCACATATTGGCCTAGATTCGCCCAGAATTGAAATTCGGCACTACGTAGTCTTCGGTATATTTCGTACCATTATATCCATAAATGAAGCCTTCCATGTTGGCTCGACATAAAGCTTTTTTCGTCTGTAAATATACTGGTGCTCCAATCAAAGTTCAAATAAGTCTCTGCAAACCTTAAGCGTGCTTGCTTATGAGCGGGCTCAGAACAACTTTTTTTGCGAGTTGCCTATAATGTAATCCTATTGAGTGTAATGCATTTCTTATCACTGTTTGACTGATACCATACAATTGGGCTTAATGATTAGTTGATGTAAATCCGTTTGCTTCATATTGCCTTCTCATGTCAGCTTTTTGTGCAGCAGCATTGAAAATAGGACGGCGGCCAAGATTATTGTTACGGTGATCTATGAGTGCACCTTCTTCACCGTGTCTCCTTATCCAGAATCTCACACTATCCGTGGTCACATTCAGACGACGTGATATCTCATTAATATTGTAGCCAGCTTCATGTTCGGCAATTATTGCTGCTCGTTCTTCAACTCTCCCTGCTCGTTCTTCAATTCTTCAAGGTCTCGGCATTATTATAACATTACGAAAATAAAGGATATTATATTTATGGCAAATATATTTTGCAATAAAATATTGAATAACACTAGAAATCTAGAAATAACAACGTTGACATTAACCATGACAATAGTGTTATCATAAATATTAATGGCAGGTCAAATCAATAAAAAGGTTTTAGTTAAAAAAAACATTAGCATCTCTTTAGATAATAATCATTTACACAAGATAAAATAAGGAAATACTGTTGATGTAAGCAAGTCTGAACCATGTTATAGAACAGTTAAGCATAATTTTCTATGCAACAGTCTATTGTGTGACAAATTTTCAAAAGATCATATATGTGCTCGCAGCTTGTTAAATGAATCAATTTGAAAACTGACGAACCTATTCGTACCGCTACTATACATAATTGTTTTACTCATATATGTTTTAATCGTTGTACTCGTATTGAAAAAAAGTAAAGTATTTTATTGTTGGTTTTCTATTGTAAACAAGCAATTCAATGACAATTTGTCGATAATGTGAATTTATTACCATTAAATAAACTATTTTTTGGCATCGTCCAGAATCACTATGCCAGTGCAACGCGAGAAAGATTAAGAGATAACTTAGAACAAGAAAACTTGAATAATTAAGTATATTAACAGTTTTTACTTACAGGTGTAAATATTTTTAAATCGGAGCGAGATGTTTTGATCGAAAAATCTACAACTCTCGATTTTCCATCACAACACAAATGATTCCTATGCTACGCGGTCGTCCGTTTTGATTTAGGAAAATATATAGGTGGTTCTCAATTCGAGTGTATGTTTCCTTAATGTTTGTTACCTCAGAACTTGTTATATAAAACACGCGTTTATTAAGTTACTTTATTTAGGTCGACACCGTGTCTATTAAAGATCTTATAACTTTTTTATTTAGGCTGCTTGTTGCCTTATATTTCTTCAGCTGTAGTATGTGTTTTAGACTCAGTATTTTCTCATCTAAGTTTAATTTACCACTTAGTCAGAATTTGTATTAATATATATGTATACATTTATATTGACATATAAACATGTTGGATATTAAGTATCCAAGTTTAAACATGATTCATATAATATGAAGTTCACAATTAATGAGCAGTGATATGGTTAGCAAATATCTTTCTCTCATTGTGGTAGAGCGCACCTTAAACCTATAGACACGTATCGTTTCGTATATTTGTAATTAAGCGCAAATAACATATTTTAATACTGTTTTTATATATCGATAAAAAAATGCGAATAATTTATATATTTTAACTAGCAATAACACACACATTTTCTCTATCTGTCTCACACTTTCTCACACATATACACACACACACACACACTAACACTAGAAAATGTTTTTTTCAAAAACCCAGACTAGTGGTGTGTTACTTCCCCATACTTACGGTTGCCATGATAAAATAAAATGAAAACTAGATTGACTATATTAGGTAAAAACATTATGCCTTAAAAGCCGGGTATTATCTTCGTTTATAGCCAAATATATTCGGCATTGTTTCACTCTTTACAAAAATAAAAAGAGACTCAAACTCGTGATAGGTCAGACACAAAAGTATTTTGTCGGACATGACCCAATAAACATAACACAAGCCGGAAATATGGAACCTACCCGTGCCTCTGATGAGCACGTAAAGCTGTCGGTCACAGTTTTCACTAAAAAATGAGCAATAATAGTTATCAGGCCAGTAAAACGCGGGCGATAGAGACCATGCGTCTCGGTAAACATAGAACCGGCGAATCGTGGTGAACCAGAAAGTCTATAAACTTCCCATTCACTCTGCTCACCCTGTAAGGAAAGCGGCGTAGTTATACTACTATGTATTTATTATAAGATTAAAGAACTACCTAGATGTCGCACGTCGATAACTATATAACTATAGTATAACGTTGGGACGAAATATTTTCTTAACGTTTTAACGCTAAGAATTTTAACGTATTTTTATGTGACATTAAACACATATTTTATATGTTTAAAAACTGTTCAGTTATAGTACATTACGATACGTGTGACTTAAGTTGTTAATTATAAAGTAGTGTAGTATATTATTTTAGTGTGACGTAAGCTGGCACCTTACGTACGCCTCTACTATTAGGTCACGAAAAGCATGCGTAAAGTGCATTTTTAGGTCAAAGCGTGCTATAAAATTATATTATTCAAATGTACAAAGCACTACTTGGAACCGATATGGTTTTGACCGCGGAATACCGAGTACAAGTTGAATGCGACGTTTCTTATTATGTCTTGTTGCTCATCTAAAAATATGTAAAGGAATAATAAAAACATGACCAAATTCTATTATGCAGAACTGGTGATGGACAATCGACCGCTAGTTGGTCCTATGGGCCAAGCGTATCTCAAATCCGATGAGTACGGTAAGACGTACAATAAAAATTGTGCCCTAACTGCATGGAAACAATGTGCAATTTTCATCGGCACACGTCACTCATTTATCACATTGGGTGTCTCATGAAACAGACACTATCTATTCACTGTCGAATATACCGTTGGCACATAAAACACAATGTTGAAGTTACCCTTTGAACCTGTTGTACTTCATTTGTTTATAGATCTAACTCGCACAGGCTTTATTTCGTAATAATTTTATTGTTTTTGTGTTAACGTCACATGTAAGTAAATAAAAAAAAATAACAGCCATATTCATTGCAAAAAAAATCTGGAATTTGATCAATATTTAAAGTACACAAAACATTATTTGCTGTCTAAAACGGTACTTTGAAGATTTTTTAAAGTAAAACTATCACTTTATTTTTAATTCCGAAAAATGATATAAGTAAATTTGCATCGATTCAGTTTGTCTCGTAAATATAATATAATCGGTACTATCGCTCGGTCTAAGATAATTATAAACATAAAAAAAAAATTTGATTTTTTTGAATTTGAACCTCTCTTCCATACATTCCATTCTCTTCATTCATCTCATTACAGTAATGGCTTGGACCTACTAAAGAGTACACAAAGTATATAATTAAAGGATTATTTTTTCTCATAAATTGCATTCTTTTTATAAATTAAGTTTTCTGCGTAAGAGAAAAAAATCTTTGCTAGTAAAATTCGGTAAAAATTAAAAATAGTTTCAAAAGTAATTTTGTAATCATAAAAAAAAACTTGTAGTGAGTGATTAAACTGTACCACTGCATTTTCTCTAATTCGGGTTTGAGAAGTTAGAACCGTAATTTAAGATCTCTTTTTCTGTCTTGTAAAGAGTAGTTTTGCTTCTTTTTCTATCAGTCCCTAAACTAGCAATTCTTGTGTCGTATAAATAGAATAGTGCAGTAAATTTTCAAAACAACAATTATGAATTTTTAAAGATTATGAATATGACCGTTTATTAAGTAAAAATAAACATTCTATAAAATTACAGTTACCTATATGATTGAGTTTCATGCAGCATGATAATTATTCTTGTGACACGCAAATGACTCGATGACGCACAGAAAAATTCACGAGTTTATGTTATGGCTTCTGGGTGTTTGTATTTATTTGACTAAAGAAATGATTAAAAAACAGTATATTATGGAATGTTTTGATTGAAGTTTTTAAATTTGTGCTAAGTTTTGTAGTCCGCTATACATATATAAAAAAGCTAAAGAATTATAATTATTTAGAATGACAGAATGACCCACTGTGGCTTAGAGTGCGAGTTAGTTCTGGTTTGTTGTTTTTATCTATCCTCAGCTTATATATTTTTTATCTTTTCATAAACACATACTGTACCTAAATTTACGTATTATGTACCAGACATTGTTGATCATTTTTAAAATGTATATGCTAGTTATTGATATTGCAATCTAAACTGAGCGTCGAATTACTATGTTAACATTTATGTGATTAACACATAAAAAGGTATATGAGGTTTTGTAGACTTTGGTTCGCTCGGAATTGACAACATTTCAAAATTATGAAGTCACTAACATACAAATACCATTTTTTTAATTTTTCAATCCTGATGAACTGAATCGTGAACTGTGTCATGACGTCACTTGTACGGCAGAGTAAGGTGATTTCTTTGCTGAAACGTATACTTTAAAAGTATTTTGGGAATGTCATCATCAAGGAACTTATATACGATAACTGAAATTATTACGAAGCAATATTGAAAAATAAAAATGTACTTTTATTTCGTAACTCATAAAGTTGACATTTGTTTCTTACTTAACAGAGGGGAAAACGTTCTGAGCAAGACAACGACAAGAGTTGGATGTCATCCCTTTCTTGCAATTACCAGTGTAAATAAAACTATCTGATGGTAGATTTTTATATATTCGGTAATCGTTAAATCCTTTTTATTCATACACGTCGATAAATACATTAGCATAAAATGTATTGTAATTAACACAGTGAGTTCTAAAATGTGCTTATTTTAATTATTACGTAATTACTTATGCAATGCAAAAACTGTTTCTAAAATTAGTAAAATTACTTAGCAGTAATTTTCAAACTACGCATGGCCGCACTTATATATGGCGATTGGCGCTTTATTTAGTAGAAAGAGACACACTCCACCCATGTCGTGGTACTCTTCGGAACGATTTTGAAGCGCGTGTTAACATTCCGGGTAGAATATAACTTCCTTGGTCATCTTATATGGTAATGTCATATATGTCATTCTTTTACATAACCTCTTCCCGTATTATTTATTTGTGTTAGAAAATTGTCAAAGACCTGCTTCAGCGACTCCACTCTGCTCTATTTATAATCAACACCTGGATTTATTTGATATTTCTCAATCATGCAGAATTTTAAAACTTAAAATAAATATCAAAATCAATGAATTTTGAAAAAATTAAAAATACGGCTATTTTTCAATCTAGTTTCAGTTGAAAATGTAGCGTGTAAAAAAGTATATGTGTGTTAAAAAATGAAATGTTGTCAATTGGGCAAAAATTGTTGAATACTTGGCATATTGTTCTCATAACATAGATATTTATTTAATGTGAGACACTACATTGCAAAAACACTATGTCGCCGAACTATTTTGCCGAGAATTGGTTGTAACAACTATGTTTCTGAATTATTTTGTCGAGAATTTGGTAATAACAACTATGTTGCTGAATTATTTTGACGAGAATTTGGTAATAAAAACTATTTTGCTAAACTATTTTGCCAAGAATTTGGTGATAACAACTATGTTGCCAAAATATTTTGCTTAGAATTTGGTAATAACAACTATATTGCCGAATATTTGATGATTCAGAAATGTTATGTAAACTCGACATTTACTAACGAATACGAAACAAATATTTTGCACAACCTTTATTATTTGTATTAAAAATCGCCATATTTTTTTTGTAATTTTGCGGTAATTGAAAATATTTCTGTCATTGACCATTTTGTACAAATTTCATTTGTTATAGGTCGCATTGGTACTCCTCATTACATGGCTCCAGAAGTGGTGTCTAGTCAGTTGTATGGAAAACCAGTAGATGTCTGGGCAGCTGGTATTTTATTGCATGTACTTTTGGTGGGGTATTTACCATTTACTGGAACTAGGGAGCGACTTTTTGAAGCAATTTGTCGTGGGAGACTGCGGGTACGTATCAAGAATGTAATGCTGGCTTTATTAATACTTTTACTTTCAGATGATGTCTGAAATTACTTGCCACGTGTACATATGCATAAAACAGTGGATGAATTTTTAGGAAATCAGTTCGCCTTCTTTTCATAAGTCAAGTGCTTTGGTTTCTCGACCCAAGGCTTATCATAGGTAATTCTTATCAGTCTCCTGAGCCATAGATTTTGACCTCTTGGCATATGGCGTTAAAGAGAAGGCTCACTCTCTGACGTCTATTCGAAATTGGCTAAAATGTCGCGATGCGTTCATTCAAAATTAAAAAAAAAGCAAGTGAACGAAAACTTAACACATATTATATTTCAAATACACAAGAAGTTAGCTGGGACAGCCGTTAACGCCTAGGTTTAGGTTTAAAACCTAGGCCTGTCTAGACGGTGAATGGCCAAAACTGCTAGTCGTTCAAAATAATGGACTTTGTTATTAAACGTAATCTTTTGAGGATGTTAGTAATGTATAGACTGTTGGATGGGCGTACCCAGGTTCTGGGCTAAGGGGGAGGGGGGGAGGGCAACCGTAACATTTCAAGTCTATATTTTTATCTAGTGTAATAGATAGTTAGTAGAGAGGTAAACAAATTCCAGGGGGGGTTGGCAGCTGCCCCTCCCTGCCCCACCTTTGGTAGGCCCATTGACTGTTGTCTATAAATGTATAGACGTGAATGGTAGAGACCGAATAGTAGACATCAGAATGATGTTCATGACTTTTGACTTAACTACGTGAAACGTAGCATAAAAAGCATGCTAGATGACAGCGGTCCCATACCTGAATCTTCAATGTCGTTGCATTTTATATCACATTACCAAATAACGGGTATGACGTCAGTGTACCGCTACATACAAACCTTGCTGTTGCCTTTTAGCGCGATGGATTTATTATATTACACATTTTGTACCTGTCGTTCGCCGCCACACGCTAAGCAATTACTTATAGCAGAAAGAAAGCCGCCCGTGACAGTTGGAATTTTATTCAAGGCTTCTTATTGAGTATCGCGGTTTTAAGCGTCTGCTGTGTTTCGGAAATAATGTTATTGGATTACCTGCTTCTAGACCTAGAGTGATCAGAGAGTAAGCATCAAACATGTCAATACTAATATTCCCAAAGGTTGTTTGTTATCTCTTATGCTGTTCCTCTCGAATATATTAACATGTTGCAGTTTAGCAAAATTACTATTGTAATTGTCTTTATCGGTATCTTGGATTGCGGTCGCAGCAGGATTGCTTGGGAAACACTAGAAGGGGGACAGAGCAAACTTGTGTCTCAAGTCGAAGAATAACCCGCAGATTCGAATAAGAATATAGTAAAATTAATATTTTCAATAAGTTCTAAGCAGCCCCAAGAAGACAACTTTGCGCTTTTACCATGGCCAAAAAAAAACACTCTTTTTCTTTCACTTTCACTTTTTTCTTCTTTTTCAAACACAAAAAACTTGAATGTTCTCATTTTTGTTATGGTTACTATCCAAGAGCGTGTCGCCCTAGCATTTTACTGCAAAATAGTCAGTGGCCAATTGAGTCAGTCAATGATCCAAATGGCCTTTACCTGTTTGTTATGACATGCCTAGACCAATAAAGAAAATAATTGACAATCCTTTAAATTAGTATTGATAAAAATCTCAGGATAAAATAAATATTTATATTTTAGTTTGAAGCACCACTTTGGGATGATATAAGCGACGCAGCGAAAGATCTTGTTCAACGCATGTTAACAGTAGACCACACACAGAGAATCAATATACAGGAAGTGTTAAACCATCGATGGATAAGGGTAAGAGTTGGAAGATGCGTACGTGATAGGCTGTATACAGGTTGACTGGTGAAAGACTTAATATACTGAAGGACGGTGTTTAGTACTCGATTCTGATACTAAATATGTAAACAGATACGTAATAATCCACAAATAAATATTGAAGTTGTTTGTTTACACACAGCGATTGGTTGAACTCGTAATTTGTTAGCGCGCCGCTGCAGTTGTCCGCGTGGTGACCATACTTTTTGAATTTCCTTGAGCAATATTCTCCTTTTATTAGTTACATACAGCAATTAAGCATCATGTTCCTTCAATATAAAGTCTTTTACCAGTAATTCTGCATAATGTAAAATATAAATCTTAATTTGGGTAGAATTTTTGGCATTTTTTGATTTTACTGTAAGTTTTTCATTAAGTTATGTGAAAATTGGTTAACCAAATACTTTCTATAGAATCGACTGTAATATGAGTCGGTGGCTTAGCAAGTAGAGGCCATTGCCCACGGATATTTGCAATATAAGGTGTTGTTGCACATACGATACTGGCTTTTGTAGTGTATGTTTATGTACTTCTTAAAATCACCTAAGCTTTAGCTTCATGGGAAAACCGAACTAGGCAGCTTATTCCTTAGGTTAACTGTACACACGAGAAATTAAGGCAAAAACCGAGTAGTACACAGTCGAACAGCCGAAAATGAGATTAACATAATCAAAACGCGGTCTTTTTATCATACTAGTTGGTAACTTTGTCAACTTCAAGACATCATTACCGCTTAGACATTAAATTATAATTATATTTGTTTATTTTATGGAAGAGCCCGAACGACTAGGAACATCTTGATAAATGATCATCAACGTCTATGGGCATTTGTATGACCACAGGTTTTGTTGTTGTTTCCATTTTTTAGAGTTCCCTACTTAAAAGGTAAAACGGAACGTTGTCCGTCCGTCTGTCTGTCACCAAGCTGTATCTCATTAACCGTGATAGCTAGAAAGCTACAATTTTCACAAATTATGTATTTCCATTGCCGCTAAAAATGAAAATATTAGGGGGACCCCCCTTGAACGAACAAGCTCAATGAACGTGCTTATATCGAACTCAATCATAAAATTCCTATTAGCAATTGGTTTCAAAGTGGGGCAAAAGTGCTTTAAGTTAGCACGGCCATGTAGACACGCCTTGCTTAGATTTTAATAATGAGGTGTTTGTACCCTCTCCTCTTTCATCATGCGAACATGCTGGGATTGAAGATATTTTACTTACCTTCTGTAACATCCAACTAATTTACGGGCGACGGAATTCATCACCTATCATGGTAGGCCTGAATAGGCTAACCAAGGAGACCAAAAATAACAACCTTGTTTTGGTAGGATCGGGACAAGCAGAACCGCATTCACTTATCGGGTACTGTTGAAGAGTTGAAGAAGTTTAACAGTCGCCGAAGACTCAGAGCAGCCACACTTGCGGCAGCTTCTGTGGAAGATGAGGAGGATGAGGAGCAACCTGGAAGACGGCAAGTGTTGCTGGAGGAAGCGAATGCCGCTGGTAAGAATTGTCTCTTTTTTACATTTTCCGTACATTTTGTACTTGCTACCTTTTTATTCTGATCTTTAGTATGTTTAGTTGTTGATGTTCAGATTTTGTATTTTAGAATGTTTTTATTGACAGACCATAATTAGGAATATGGTCATACTTTCTGTAGTCATCCACTGGGTGTACGTGAAGTCGGTGGAACTATATGAGTTAATTTTTTAATTAGTTAAGGTATTTGGATGTTTGGACGTCTGCTGATTTATGTGGCTTTAATGGCGGATTGATTTGCATTGATAGAGTAAGACCACAGACCACATGAATACTAATAGACATCCCATTGGGAACGAAATGTGTCGCCGCACATATGAGCAAATGCTCCTATTACTGTCAAAAATTTCATACATTTATAGGCTATATTGCGAAAAATAGAAATAAACCATCCTCTACTGTTTTATCGTTCCGAATTATATGACAAGGTTTAAAATTACTCTTAAAATGATTTTATATCATTGGTAAGTAGTATAACTCTGTATTTCTTTCGGTATGTAATTGCAAGCTACACTGGCAAACTGAGAAATTGTCTTGAAAGGCGTATCCATTTAATCCGTGGGTAAGAAACATGTATCATGTGTGCATGCTAACATTGGATGGATGGCAGTTGAATGAATAAAATACAATACCCATTGCCATGTAACTGGTAATAAATTTTTAAATAATGGTATAAATACGAAGGTTTGTGCGATAGTATGTGTTACTTGTTGCTAATGCTGACATTGAGCTAATACGCAAAACTAGTTAAAATTGAGTTATACCTTAGAGCATGTAGGGCAGCATAGGCATGCATTATCAAGTTGGATACAAATCCTGAACATGGATCCCAAAAGACCAATTGCGCTAATGGTATCCTGGAGTATACATACAAATACCTTTAAATTGCGCTTTCCAGAGGATCCTTACAGGGGTAAAGCGGCCTCTGGAAAGCTAACACACCAAATGAATTGCAACTGCAAAAGCTGTTAATCACTACATAGTATAAAACAAAGTCGCATTCTTTGTCTGTCCCTATGTCCTTAGGTCCCTATGTATGCTTAAATCTTTAAAACTACGCAACGAATTATGATGCGGTTTTTTTTAATAGATAGAGTGATTAAAGAGGAAGGTTTATATGTATAATAACATTCAATATATAGTAGAGAAATACTGTAATTTTTGAGTTTTCTGATGTCATGTCGTAAATAATTATATTTTTTCCGCTTACATTGCAAACGCAGGCTGAACCTTACGAGATTTATCAAAATAATGTACTAAGTATTTGTACACTTTGAAAAGGTCTACAGAAAACTCCGCGATGGTATATGTCTATCTCTTATGGATAACCCACAATAGCATTTTTTTTGTCATTTACTTTTTACGAGAAATAATGGCTTATTTTCGAAGCAATTTTAAGCAATACAGCACTAATGCTTATCCAATTAAATACCTTAAATATATTGTTGATTTAATATAGATCAATATGGCCGTTTACAGTATGTAATTTAAATGAATATTTTCGAAGATATTACAGTGTAAAATGCAGGGGCATAGCGGTTGCAGGGTTACCGGCCGGTCGGCGCGGCGGCGCGCGCGCTGTGTTCTGATACCGCTGGGAAACGTGTTAATTTTCGGATAAATAAATGTAGGACTTCAGCTGAAAACCAAAATTTAGTACATTCTTTTTTTAGCTTCCCGCTACGTATGTAGGTAAGGAAGTTACTGATTTTGCCCCAATTTTCGAAAATCGAATTTTCACCAGAGCCTCAAGCACGAAATTTAAGCGTTTTCGTATCGTTAACGTATCGAGGACTCGATACGTTAACGGAGTATGACGATAGTAGGAAGCACGAAGCACCTTCTATCGACTCTCGAGACCTCGATACGATTACGCTAGTGACGTCATCCTAACGTAAGCAGGAAGGTACTAGTTTCGTTCAAAAACTTAATCGTATATTATCGGTTTCATTATATTCTATATAGAAATATATTTATTGATAACTAAAATCACACCTAACTCAAGCATAATTAATAAAATACACAAAAATAAAGAAATGCATTCTCTACTCTAAGAAAAATCAAATTTATTTTGACGAAACCATTCTAACAACGAACTTACGTTGTTCTACGGTTTTTGAACGAGACGACCGCTTGGCACTTCACATAGGTATACGATACCAAACAAAGACAAGGTCAAGTTTGTTTATAATCAATCGTACGGGCTCTCGAAAACATTACATTTAAATTGTTTCCTCGCATTAAATATAAATAAAATATTATAAAATGAAAACTAGACTAGCTTTATGCAGTACATAACTATGGTGAAGTTCATGGAAAAGTACGTCCTGGAAGTTTTATGTAACTTATTTATTATGTGCAGTTTTTTGTTTCGTGATGTGAAGTGAAGATTGGATCCTTTCTTCCAGAAACAAGATTCCTCTAAGGAAATAAGCTCTAGAGTTATCCTGGAACTCAGTCTTAATGAAGTTTTTCGGCGGAGTTGCTCACAGAGAAATGTAAGAGCCTCTTTGTTGAGGCGATATTTATTTTTAAATTCTGTACCATTTAAATCCATAGGATCAAATATTTTTCTCTGTTTAGTCCTACATCTAACTTCTTTGAAAAATAATCTATACATATAATAAAATCGTAGGAAAGTCAAAACTGTACATTGAATATTTTTTTAAAGAATACTTGGGGCGTTATCTACAATCGATATTGAAGCCAAAAATATAGATTTTAGAATTTTTGTCTGTTTGTCTGTATGTCTTTTTGTCTGTATATATGTCCGAGGTAAACTCAAAAAGTACTGCATGGATTTACTTCAAATTTTGCATGAATATTACTAACAGGTTGGGTCAACATATAGGCTACATATTACCACGCTATCACCTACGGGGGAGAAGCAGTGTGGAGTAAACGAAGTCCGCGCGGACGAAGTCACTGGCAACAGCCAGTATTGTAATATAAATGTAAACAGTGAAAAATTACCACAAATAAAAATGTGAGAATAAAAATTGCTTATATCGAATCTCGTCTATTTTTTTCTTCATCTTGAAGTAAACTTCCAATGAGAATATAATAGAGAATTACGTTGAAATATAGGTGGTATTTGCATTTTTTAGCTTTCCGTTGATTGTATTAATATCCGGAAGTAACTAAAACTACTTAATTTTTAAAAAAACGAGCGTAATAAATAATTTTAAACAACTCGAAACTTTTTTCACGGGCAAATTGTAAGTGAAAAAAGATTCGTCACCTCTCGTACCCAGCCTTCGAAATTTGCGATACGATACTTCAAAACGCCGTTCGTGCTCGCAATTTTGTTACGTTTCACGTATTTCTCGATACGTTTGCGATACAAAAGTTCAATAATTTGCTTGTGCTTCGAAATTTAGTTCCATTTACGTACGATAGGGGCGCTGATCATTTTTCATACGTTTATTTCTCGATGACGATACGAATACTTTTTCGCAAGGAGTTCGTGCTTGAGGCACAGATCTCCACGTTTTGAGGTCCTAGGGGATCTTTTCCGACTATTTTCACGATGACGTCAGTATGTATGTATGTATGTATATATGTATGTGTGCGTGTGTGTGTGTGCGTGTGTGTGTGTGTGTGTGTGTGTGTGTATGTAAACATCTCAGCACAACATTTGAACGGCTGGACCAATCGTAACGCGGTTGATAGCATTCGATTGAATTTCACTCAACTTAGACTTCCTGAAAATTTGAACCAAGTCGGCCCACGAGATTTTGAGAAATTTTGAAAAAACTTCAAAAATGTTTTCGGCGAAACAGTATTTTTTTAATATCATTTTCAGATTTATGTGCCGAATGAGTACAAAAACTAATCAGTTCTATTACTCAAAAAAAAAACGACGTCTAATGCATAAATTGAATCAAAATCGGTTTATCCGTTTGGGGGTAATCATTGACGAAAAATTTTGAAAAAATGTTTTTTCGACATAACTTCGAAATTTTTTAACCAAACTTTTTTTGGTATTTTTTAGTTTTTTAGTTTTAGTACTAAAAACTACGTCGAATGCCGTTTCAAAAATCAAAATCGAATCTAACTCTCAAAAATTAGCTTTTCAAATATTAAAATTACGTTGTTTTTAGCAAACTTACTTAATATTTTTGAAATAACTTTCATTTTTGAAATAACTTTCATTTTTGAAATAACACTGATTGACTTCAAAATTTTATGAGCTTTTCTCCTTTTTAAACTGCGTCAAATACCGTAAATTAGATCAAAAAATTTGTTTGAGATTTATCAATGACGATAATTTATGAAAAATTGTTCTTTGACACTGCTTCGAAATTTTTCAACCTCTCGATTATTTAGCTAAAGCAATATTTTAGATTTAAAAAATTAAGTCGAATGGCATTCAAAAGGTCAAAATCGATAATCTTTTCCAAAATATACAGCTTTACAAAAATTAATATACTGCCATTGCCAAATGTTGAACTGAAAAAATCGTTGCTTATAGTTTTTACTCTTTTGAGCTTAAAATACCTTAACTTAGCGGGAAGTTTCAGGGATGGCTTGTAGAGTCAACCGTTTACACATTTTTTTAACTAAATATCACCATACAAAAATCACGTGGAAGATTAGAAATAGTATTAACAAATTATTTGTTTTAGAGATTTTTTTGCCTGTTTTCGGAATTTTATATGATCAAGAAAAGTACATTCTATCATGTAATAAGTTAGCACATTCCTTAGATAATATCTTCAGGTATATCGTATAATTTTTGTAAAATTGTTATTTAACAATCAATGTAAAAAAAAAACGTGATTTAGCAAACCAGGTTTTTTCCCGTTTGTCCCGATGCCTCACCTTAATAAATCGCAGGGTCAAACCTTCAACGTTGCAGGCTTAGATTTAAGCGTTGACTGTTTTTCACATGGCTGCTCTTTCAAGAGTAACCTCTAAAGAAAACATGTTTGTATTGTCTAATGGCAAGAAAGTTGTGAACGTTGTATATAAAGACATTCTGACAACAATATATTAATAGTAAAAATAAAAGAAATAGGTAAAAATGTAAAAACTAAAAATGTAGTTAGTACCTATATGAATTTAGATATTCCAAAGTTGGCAGGAAATCTTCATGGTATAGGGAAAGGGGAATTGTTTTTATCCAAATTTAACGCAGTGCGGGCTACAGGCAGTAATGAATAATTAATCAAAACTACTGGATCGATTTTAATCTTTTTTTTTCACTGAGTGACACAGGCTATATATTTTATACCCGTGCGAAGCCGGGGCGGGCCGCTAGTGTAGCTTAAATGTTAAATGAGGTAGTGGTTTTGCCTCAGTTGAGCCCATTCAGCTCTAGCTACAGACTCATAGCATGGTTTTTTTACGTTCGCAGTATCAACACAAGTGATATAATAGTTATTATTGTGAGGTACAGTGAATTTCTATTGTCGTACCGAGATCAAGAGTAAGGTTTGCTTTGTAGATCATGTTGATTTCGAGTAATTGTATAAAATTGGTGACAACTATTCGGAGCATACTTAATAGTAATGGATTTTGGCTAATTACTACTAACTCAGTAAGTACCACAGATTATATGACAGGTACTATTGTTTGGTAGTGTGCAACCTTCTTATCTGTTTAGTAGACAAAATCGAAACTGTAGCCGCCATTTTGTGAGATGTATTTCTGCTGTCAGATTTTCTTTAGTATAAAAATTCTTAAATAGCAACTCTGAACGCCCCACTAGGGGCGTCATCTATTAAAAATATAAGTTAGTGGCACTATTGCAGCTGTGTATCCAAAAAAGACAAGATCGCCAAATTAAAAGATAGGAGAATAATTTCCCAAAAGGATGGAGGCCGGTTATTAGTCTGGAACAGGACGAGTTAAAGATAACCTGATCAACAATATGGCTGCTTAAGAACATGTTATCTTATTCCAAATTAGATGTTAAATATTATGGGTACTATAATACCTTACATTTTTGTTTTGACTATTCTTATTTCTTCCTGCAATTCCGTGTATTTTCCGATTTTGTCAGTGACATTTCAACCAAATACCATATACAGGGTGTATACAGTAATTTTTACATGCTAGACATGATATCAGTTCATATTGTTTTGGGAAATACAAAATTGATTTTTTATTTTTTATTTTTACGCTAAGCAATGTAAATCGTACATTTCTCGGACTCGTCGCACTCGCAGTATTTTCGAACCAGTTGTTTATGTTGCGCGGCATAATACTTTGCTTATTATGTGTATTTATATCCTTCAATTTTACTAAAAAAAAAGTATCGTCACGCCCATATCCCCGAAGGGGTAGGCAGAGGTACAACAAGTGCACCCACGATTAGCCGAAGATACTTGGTCCCACAAATGTGATAGGTGGCAAGCCTATTGCCAACCTGGCACTTTCCCATCCCGGGCAACTTTGTGTTTATCAGAAAACTGAAAAAACACTTTTTTTAATGTGACCGACCCAGGAATCGAACCCGGGACCTCATGTGGTCAACGCCAACGCTGGATCACTAGACCACAGAGGCGACTATTTTACTATGTTTTAAGAAAAGACACTGTAGAGTATTAGAGTAAATTAAATTATATAAAGTTTAATTTAAAAAATCGGGGCAACATCACTAACTTCCTTACGTAACGAGAAGTTTAAAATCCCACACAAATTCCCAAGTTTCCGACTCAGAATCATGGTCCAAATCTGTGATTTCGATTTTCGATAGACCTTCACTTACACCCTGTGTTGTATATGTTGGTACGGCTATTTCAATGATGTATGTATGTATTACGTTATTATTGTGCAGTAAATTTGTATGTATTGCACCGAGATCAAGTACTACTATTTGTCGTGTACCTCAGAATAATGCGCTTAGGCGAATAGTGAGCATTGGCTAAAATATGTTGAGTATTTAGAAAATTTTGAGCGTATTAAAATTATTGTATATTATGATTCTGGGAATGGGTGTTTATAAAGACATTTGGGTATTTATATCTATAGTTATCGTTAAATGACAGCCATAACACAAGCAAATAATTTGCTTACTTTGGGGTTAAATCAAAACGTGTAATTTATTCAGCAATATTATTAATTAAATATGCTTATTATTTGGTTTTGTTACAGCCGTGAATCTCATAGTCGAGTCCCTGGATGATGTGTCAGTATTACATGATGGTCCGAGGTTTATGGATCCAGACCTATTTCACAGCGTACTCGACGATCTGCAACTACGATCTCTATTAGAGGTTTGTTATCTTAATGATGTCATTAGCAAAATTCTAATGTATTCAAGGTTTTGACATGGAATTAATCGAAATTTATTATAATTATAATTTAATTAGCTGATCCGGCAAACGTTATCGTGCCATATAAATTACTTGTATTTAATATTTTGTATCGTACTTGAAAAGGGGGCGGGTGCGTTAATTGAGGTTAAATCTATCCTTTCTTTTCAGTTGGACCAAACGATCTTTGAAATCGGTACAGTAGCTTAGAAATCCATAACGGACAAACAACGTGACATATAATCTATAGATATAATAAAATCGTAGGAAAGTCAATGTATGTCCGGGGTAAACTCAAAAAGTACTGCGTGGATTTACTTCAAATTTTGCATGAATATTACTAACAGGTCGGGTCAACATATAGGCTACATATTACCACGCTATCGCCTACGGGGGAGGAGCTGTGCGGAGTAGGCGAAGTCCGCGCGAACGACTTCGCGGGCAACAGCTAGTTTATATATATTATGATAACAATGTGCGGAAATAATAATTCGACTTGTTAGATACTTTTATGATGCTCTTATTTTTATATTTTTAATTAAGACATTTGTTTGAATGTAACACAGACCACACAAATACTAATGGACACGGTGTTGGGCGTAAAATGCGTAGTCGCTCATATGAGCAAATGTATGTAAATGTCAAAGGCTTGTAGATATATTATTATATCGTAAAAAAATAGAAATATGCCATATTGTGCTATTTTATCGTGTCGATTTAAAAGATAAGGCTTAAGGAATACCTCTGGAATGATTTTATTGCATCGATAACTATTATAATTCTGTTTTTCTCTGTGTAAATTCGAGTGACGTTGACAACCTAAGCAATTTCCTTAAAAGGTTATCCAGTTTATTCCGTGGAATAAAAACCAACGGTATTACTGCTGCTGCTGATCTTATTACTGAGATGCTTCTCATAAAAGGCGACAGAAAGCGTTATGGTAGGTAGGTATGGAACATTTCACGCATGTGAAATATCATATGAAATGCATTTTCATAGATCGCATTTGCTACCTCTCTTAATTTGGTCTGTGAAATGCCATACTCAATTATATCTTCTAATTCATATAGGAACGGCAGTGGTAATACTTTATTTTTAATAGCTTACGGCCATTTGATATTTTGGTAATTTTATGGGTGAAAGTCATTGCCAATGAAGTCATTGTGATTTTTTTGTTATTTCATCCAATAAAATATTTAAAAGTAGCAATTATCAAGTAGTAATAAAATATTTAAAAGTAGCAATTATATAATATTATTAGTAGAAAACCATCTTTTCTATTTTCGAAAAGTCTCGAATCGGATAACTAATAAATTTATGGGGCATTGAAAGTTTTGATTCGGTGAAGGAAATATATATATCAATAACAATTTTTTTTAGTCTGCTGTTTGCCCTGTAGGCAAACGCTTGGTTTTGGGGATAGGAAAACAATCATGGTAGCAGTAATGAAATTAAAAGGAAAACTATCACGGCTTTGAAAGCTTGACAAGTTTTTGAAGTAATAGTCGATCAACTTATAAAATGTATTTAGAAAAGTTTTTGTGGGCGGTGAACCTGTGGTGCGGATATGCATATATTTATTATTGACGTTGAATAAATAATTAAATATTCACGGGACAAATTACACTTAATGATCTAACCCCAAAGTAAGCAAATTATTTGCTTGTGTTATGGGTGTTAGTCAACGATACTAATACATAGAAATACATATATAAATACTGTTACATACATAATAAACACCCAAATTCAGAAATACGAACATCTATGCTCATCACACGAATGCTTGTCCCCGTTGGGGATCGAACCCGAGCCCCGTCGATTGCGTAGTCAGGGTCGGTAACCACTCGACCAATGAGGCGGTCAATAGCTTCAATGTTCATAGTATGAAACTATAAAAGCCCTCTTTTTAGTCCGTATTATTGTGATGGGCAACTTCGGAACCCTACATTGCGCTTGGCCCGACAAGCACTTTACCATTTTTTTAATATATCAATTGAACGAGCCTGTAATTTGTCGGTGCAGGTGTACGACCGTATCGCGAGCACGGTGGTGGTGAGCAGCGGGCGCGCGCCGGCGGCGGAGGGCCGCGCCCGCGCGCGCGCCGCGCTCGACGCCGCCGCGCGCGCGCGCCCCGCTCACCCCAACAACGCTAACAGCGCGCTCAGCGACTTACGGCGGGTGCTCACTACGCCACATCTCAAGGTAAGTCTGCCTGCCTTTTGAAAATAAACTTCTTTAACAATTCAACCATCTTAAAAAACTGCAAGGAAATTTTAGGTAGATCACCTTGAAAAGTGTAAATACCTTTGTCAACAACATGTTACTTTACTTTGTGAACATAAGACGTAAAATTAATTTCCATAACAATCATCAAAATCATAAAATAGTATGTATTCCAGTGCTGAATATATAAAAATAGGTTTATCTCTGTCTAACAAGCTTGAATTTTCATAATAGACAAAACTACAAAAATGTTGTCAGTGCTTTAATTTCAAATCATTGAAGAAAATAACGGTACCTTAAACGGCTCACGGCCGAATCGCCATTACTATAAAAACGCTGTCAGTATTCCTAAAACGTCAAATGATTATGTTATTATTATATAAATTAAACAATTTTAGTTTTTCATAATTGTAGTGCTTGTAATATTAAGACTTAATTGCTCTTTATTAGGTTTATTTACGTATCTTAATCTTTAAAGTAGGAATTTCATTGTATTAATTTGCTCGTATTCATTTAAGTAATTAAAACATTATTATTTGCTTAAGACTTGGCACCGACTTCAAACCTATTAGTAAATAGCACATATAAATAATAGGTAGTATTTAATTAATATTAAATATTTATTATTTTTTAATTTGTAGTTTTTGATGTCGGTTTTTTTAACGTAGTTATTCTTATTTAACCAGTGTTTTATTTAATCCTATTTGAATAAAAATTACATTAAAGATATTCATAAAATGTCGATATTTTTTAAATTTAAGTCTTGACATGTCTACATAACAATTGACAAAATGTCAAGGCGAATGAAGAATGTAATGGCGGACTTAGTACTGCTGCCTACAGCTGTACTAAGTCCTCCATTACTTGTCACGAAATTACACGTTTTTTTCTTAGTTAATTTATATCTAGTAGTAGTTTTCTTCATCTAAGGCAAAGGTTCCCAAACTTTTTTTTTCTGATAGACCACTTTCAAAATTTTACTGATTTCCATGGACCCCCTGAATCTGAATTTCTACCATACTCCAAAAACTTAAGAAAAAATATGATGATTAGATCTAATGCTAGATCTAGGTTAGATCTACGCCAACGTAGACCCCCGTCGAGTGTCCCGTAGACCCCTGGGGGTCCACCTGGACTACTTTGGTAATCTGTGATCTAAGGTTAATACACTAAAACCAAACCATATTTTACTATTCTGTAAGCAAATATTTATAAATAAATACATTTCGTGTCTGTAAAATATATATAAAAGTAAAAAAAATTACATATTAGTGTTTGAAATCCACTAAACACAGCAACCACTTTATGTAGACACTACACAACTCAGCTGGTACTCAATACTGACAAGCGACTTATGATGGTTGTCAAATAATGAAATTCTGTTACAGATAATATGATGTTAGCAACACTTTCCTTAGTGCTCCTCGAGCTATTAAGTTCATTTGCAAAGAATCTGATTCGTATTTCTATTCTAATCATTAATTTACTTTTTAGGTTATATTTTCAACTAAAAATAATGGAAACAGCTAAAAATAACATTATAACATTCGTGGTGTAGAAAAGTTTTCAAAGAATTTATGTGAACAACTTCGCCATGCTAAAATATACTGTATTTGTAACACGCGAAGATTTAAAATGGGACGGATTGTGGTTTCCGGAGACCAAATAGTGGCCGAGCGCATGCGTGCTTACGTATGGCTTGGTCTCTAGAGACCACGCGAGGGTACACAAGTTAATAAAGGGAACACACGGCGACCGTGGTTTGTAATAAATGTAAGGGAAATACGTCACTATAGAAAAATAAACATACCTGTATAGATAGAATACAGTTTTTGTATTTAAAATATAATCTTTATTTAATGGTTCCGAATCCAGCCAAATATATATCAAATCATTTTTCAAGATTTTAAGCATTGTTTTTTTATGTATTAACTTATCCTAAGTATGGACGAAAAAACGTTTTTCTTAGATATATTTATGGTTATATACTCGTATGGTATATGCCTTGCGATGCGAAACTCCAGTAGCCAAACTTCTGCGTCTGTACAGTCTGTTAGGTAAGTCGACCTAAACCTTGAAGGGAGTAATAAAGTATCTGATTCTCATTCCAAATAAATTAAAAAAAAGGCAATATTTGCGTAACTGCCTATTTATCTATGCGCGTTACATGCGCGAATGTATTGGTGCGTATGAATTAGGGATTTATTAGATAACTAGGTTAAAATTTGAGGGTATATTTTTTTAATTTATTTGGAATGAGAATCAGATACCCTATTACCCCCTTCAAAATTTAGGTCGACTTACCTGACTGGCTGTATAACGACGATTTTGCAGTTCCTTGAGAAAAAATACTGAAAAGGACGCAACTATATCATGTAGCTTGTGCTAGAGTGAGATATAGCATATGCGAAATTCTGCCAAACAATTTACAGTTTTCTCGTTGTTTCGTTAACGTGTACGAACATCTAGATGTGCTAAAGGCGTAGTATCAGAGACACGCGTGAAACAAACAAATATACAAAAATACAGACCAAATAATAAAATTATTGAAATCAATTTTTTTCCTTAACATTTTCTACTTTAACAACAATCAGTCAACCAATTCTGATTTTTAAACTCAACTATAGGACGTAATATACTTTATTGTTTCACTTAATTACCGTTGCTTTTATCCCGACCCGAAGTCCGCAAATTAAAATGTCATTTTTTTGCAAATAAACTGCCGTGTACTAACATATTTATCCAAAAATCCCAATCTCATCGTATCCATTGTAGAGTATCTTAATGAATTTAATAGGTTTGTGTCCAGTAATGTTAAAGGTGCGTTGTGGGATGACAGTGCTACATACATAAGTCTACCGGCTACCTTATCCTCCAAACCGGATCACGACAATATCAAGCATTGACGCTATTGCGGAATTGATAATACCCGGGCGAGACGTTGCGGAACTCTACCACCTAGTAGTCACGATGATAGTGACTACCGGTGAGTTATTATCCATTACACATATAGGACATGACGTCATTTAGCTACGACATAATTCATCTGTTTAAGAAAACAATTAAAAGTATTCTACATCGAATACCTTGCTAATAATAAAACAAGCTGCCAACGTCTGTAACTGTCACGAAAGAGGTGTAACAATAGCGTCAGCGCTTGTCACTGTTTTTTTTTGAGGTTAAAAGTAGCTTGTGACATTACATTTCCGCTACACAGGTGAGGACGTATTATTACAATTTTGCTATCAATAAGTTATGACCACAGACCAAATGGAACATTAATAGACACGCCATTGGGAAGGAAACGTATCGCCCCCCGCGCATATGAGCAAACGCTCGTATCACTGTCAGAAATGTAATACATTTGTAGATGTATTATATCTTGAAAAAAATAGAAAAATAAACTATGTTGTACTGTTTTATCATAACGAATGAGATGACAAGATTTGAAAATTATCCTTGGAGTGATTTTATTTCATCGGTAAGTAGTATAACTCTGTATTTCTGTGTGTAATTGCAAGCTAAACTGGCAAACCAACATCCATTTAATATTATCCATCCATTTAATTTCATCTATTCAATTCGTGGTTATGACTATCTGCTTGAATGTTAGTCTTGGATATAAATTATATAAAAACTGAAAAATTCTGCTCTATATCTTGTCTACACCATTATGTAAATGTCTGCTGTATTTTACATAAAATCTTAGTCGAAAGGGTTAACCTTAAATAAATGATAATTATAAAACTCGAGTTGGAGGATATTTTTTGTATAAAAATATATTTTAAACACGTAGAAGTCATATAAGCATAATATTAATGAGCGCTACTTGCTGGGTCGTCATATTTCATCTTTGCTAACTTTGCAAAGTGTCAACCCTCTTTAATTTAAGGACCAGTTGGCGGTCGGGCTCAAACATCTATCTTTTGTTATTATGTTACAAATAGCAAATGTTATTAAGAGGGACTGCTGCAATTTTATGTTTTGATGTTTAATAAGATTTTATTGACTTGCTGTGATAGCATTTTTGCAACCAAATTTTAAACTAGTTCCATTCAGATTATTTTAATAAAACTTGTACAGTTAGCTACAAAAATTGATGAACATAAAATGCAAAATTCTACAATTTGTTTACATATTATATGTGTATAGCATCAACAGGGGCTGATTAGCTCCTGCATCATAATACAGTGATCACCGTAATTTTCGACCGCTGCGATGGTCCAGTAGTTAGCGAAACTAAAACTAACTACGAGTCGATGAGGCTCGGGTTCATTTCTCGACAGTAAACATTTCCTGTGATGAGTATAGATGTTTGTATTTTTGTATTTACGTAGGTCACACTATAAGTTTTGCGTATCTTAAAAAAACAACATGTTATAACCAAAATATTATGTTTATTGCTTTTCAAAATAATCTCCTTTACATTTTAAACATTTTTTCATGCGATCGAATCATTTTTTAAAACAGGAGGACCACAGATCTGAAGGCATGTTTTCTACATGCTGATTGAACGCTATCACTGCCTCTTCGGAGTTGGTAAAAGTAAAACCAGGTTGCTAGGTCGGGGCTATGCGCAGGATGAGTGACGAGATGTACTTTTTCGGAAGCTAAAATGACCTTGTTTTGTTGGCCGTGTGTGAAGAAGCGTTATCATGGTGTAGGAGAATGCGGCTTTTGGGTCGTCTTTCGCGAACTTTTTCTAATACCCTGGGTAAACAAATGGTAGAATACCACTCGGCATTAACACTCTTTTGATATTCAAGTAGAATTGTACAGATTGGATCCGTAGCTGAGAAAAAAAACGCGATAATTTTTTTTATCAACGTTTCTCGCCTGTCTCACTTTTGTTGGCCTGTTCTCATTTGCAAACACCCATTCACAAGATTGCTGTTTTTTTTTTCGGGTTCAAAACAATAAATCCACGTTTCGTCTCCTGTGACAATGTCATAAACAGCATTAGAATGTCCGTGGTCATACTTAAGAAGCATCTGTGAGCACCATTCCACGCGAGCCCGCTTCTGCTTCGCTGTCAGTTCATGAGGGATCCAACGACAACAAAGTTCCGAACTTTCAATTCTTCGTGTAAAATTTTCTGAATTTGGCTCATACCAATCCCCAATAGTCCTCAAATTGTCTCATAGGTAATCCGGGGGTTTTCTTTAGTTAACCGCTTAACAGTAGCCACATTATTTTCGTTGACTGCAGTTGAAGGCCGCCGTTCACGAAATTCGTCATGTAAAGCAACTCGACCTCTCTCAAATTCAGCAAGCCATCGCCTCGCGGTGCTAAAACAAGGTGCTTCTCTCCCAAAAGCATTTTGAAGACTAGCGGCACAGTCTTGCGAAGAAAGAGAACTTCTAAAATGATCAAAGATCATCGCTCTAAAATCTTTTCGACTTAATTACATTTTCGTTGCGTACATAGAACTTTGATGTGTGATAAAAACAATTGACAAATCATTTCCCGCCAATTGTTTTTTTTTTATTACAATGTTTTAAAAAATATAACATTCCAAGTTCCGATTAGCTAGAAGAGCAAAACTTTTAGTGTGCCCCATGTAAGTGTTTATTATGTATGTAACAGTATTTATATATGTATTTCTATGTAGTAGTATCGTTGACTAACACCCATAACACAAACAAATAATTTGCTTACTTTGGGCATAGATCAATTCGTGTAATTTGGCTACCGATAAATTTTACTATTTTAAAAATGTCTATGGCAGACATCGAAACAAATGGTCTGAATTCGTTAATATTAAAAAGTCTTCGTTAATTATTGCTTTGTTAAACATGCTTTAAGGGATGCAGTCTCAAAATTAGCTGACTTCTGGACGGCTGCGTCAGCGTTTCTCACATTAAAACTGACAGATAACTGGAAACGCGCGTATTATAAAAGTATATTTAAATTGTTGATTGGGCAAAGTACTTGAAAGGTCTTGATTTCAATGTCAGCATTGCGGGACTAGAGGTAGCTATCGATCCATTAAGGTTAAAACAAAGGTGATCCGCTACCCCGGCATTGTAGTCGCAACTGGGCACACTGCTGCTATCTAGCAAGGTTTCAAACCTATAGTTAAATATTGCATTTGAAATAGCATTGCTCTTACGCCGGTTCTCGCTGTCAAGTACCGGTTGGAAGGATAAGATAACCGGTTAACTTATCAACCCCGCCACACTGATGACAATTCACCATTATCATCTTTGGTGTCTATAGGCGATGGCTATTTCTTTTCACCGGGAGAAACATCTGCGTGTCTTTAGTTTTATAAATTTTCTTTACTAAATTTTGTCTAATACTGCAAATCGAATCAACATCGGATAATTCATTCGGGAATAATTGTTAATGAAAAAAATTCAAGAAAAATAATTTTCGACATAGCGTTTTCAACCAGTCGATTTGCGCCCAAGATAACATTTTTAGAGTTCAAACAACTATGTTGAATGACGTTAAAATATGGGCATCGTTCAAAATTTATATTTTTTGGCTGCTTTGAGCTTACAATATCTTAACTTCGCGGAAAGCTTCAGGAATGGCGTGCAGAGTCAACTTATTGACAGATTTTTTTCAACCCACTTCCCAAAAAGAAAGAACCTCTCAATTGTGAAGAGGGTATACTTCCCAGGTAATTCATTTTAATTTGGTAAAGATATCATGCAGGGTTCTGGAGATACAGGAAATGGGAAGTCGGTCGTTGTAGTTTTACTTTGCTTAAATTATTTACAGACTTTTTTGTAGAACGATAACGAAATAGAGATAATGGAAAGTATGCTGAACCGTTTCTAGCAATATACATACATACATGCAGAAAGAATGGTAGATGAAATGTTAACAAAACAGATATACTATATGAATGTGCAAGGACGTAGGTACCGGAGAAGACGAAGACTGAAGTACCATGATTAGATTGATCGAGCACTGTCCGAAGGTGGTATCAAGAGTCTTCGCAACCGGCGTGTTTGCATGAAGTGAGTAAGGAATGTGCAGGAAGTGAGACAAGTCTGCAAGGATCATGATGCACTCGGTTCTCTCTGCGTACACCGTAAGGGATCTGGCGTGTAGGTATATATGCATGTATATACATACATGCATATTGCATACATTCTGCGTGCCTCAGATCGGGTCTTGGCTTAGTGCAATACCGTACGCCTAGATATGAAAAGTCTTTAAACAAATTAATTTTTAAGTGTTTCTAGATTTTGTGCCCCGGGCATTTCTTTTAATAGATCTTTCAGCATCGAACATTTAAAATATTCTCTCTCATTTAAAACACCCCTTCAATAAGCAGCAGTATAAACGATTTCTTTGAACTGTACAATTATATACAGCCAGATGTGTATCCTCATATATTCAGGAACCACACCGTTGGTAGTCATTAGTCTGATTAATGACTACGTGGCAGAGGATTACGTCCCTATCAGAGCTTTAAAAAATCAAAGTCAGCAACTTTAGACCCACGAATTTTTAATGACCTTTTAAAAGGCCACGTTGAAATTTTAGCTTCATTTGGGAACAAAGTTAATTAATTGTTTGTAACGTGACTTAAATGAATTTAAATTTTTGCCTAGTCAAAATATTTGCCTTCAATTTAAATTATTAATATGTGTTTGAGGTTACAATAAAAACCCCACTATTTGTGTTTGGTATCACCGACTTATTTATTCTTGTCGCAATAACGTCAGTTCAAGTTTGTAAGGTAAACTTATGCATACTAGGCATGGAAATGATTGTTACTTTTAATTCATTTTCATTGGATGAAAAAACAACAAAAAAATCTCAGTGATTTCACATGTGAAATTTAATTGGCCCTGATTTTCACTCATAAAATTTCCCAAACGTCCAAATACTGTATTATAAATGAAGTATGAATTTTAATCACTGCTACACCTATATGAATATTTCATTGAGTGTGACATTTCGCAAAACAAATGAAGCGCACTTTTAATATATTTGTTCTCTATAGGTGATGGTTATCTCTTTCCACCAGGGAACCAATTATCATGTTTGCTAACCTATGAAACAAAGCTAAAATAAGATTCCAATACTCTTATAAATGAGAAACACGAGTGATTGTACGTTTAAGTAGTCTAATCACACAAAAATTGCTAAACGGATTTCTTTAAATTTGGCAGGTAGATAATTTATAACTAGATGTGGCCGTTTTTAATAAAATGTTGCTGATCAAAGATGTTAGTCTACAGTGGTGATATCCGGTGCCGAAATGTCTAACAACGGATGGCAATAATATAATGCCGAATGTAACCGATAACAACCGATGTTAATCATAACACGGTGATACCCGATGGCCGATACGAGCGAATGAATCCAATTGAAAAAGAACGATGGATGCGCGTCACGATATCAACTCGCAAACGTGTCAACTAACCTGTGCGCTTGAATAGACAAATCACCTTTTTAAATGCGAATGCAAATTTTTAACTAACTAAATAAAAAAAATTATATTTTAATACTTTTTCTTTATTTACATTAACTCTCATTTATTCTCATAAATGTTTTTACGTTGAAGTATGATAGTATTACAACGTTTATGAAAACGCCAAACTATCAATTGATGTTCCCCAGCCAGTAGATTAATATTTAGTTGGATATCTAATATCGTTATCGGAAACAACAATGTTGACAACGGGTGACGTTAACAAAACAACGATGTGCATCGATGATGTTCAAAAACGCCCGTGTCTATTTATAACGTGTAGTAACATAAAGGGTACAATATTAGTCTCGATAAAAGTAGGGTTTCCAAGAAGTATGATGTACTAAAAATTGGTACTCGTATTATTCTAGTTATCGACTCTTGATTGTTTTTACCCGAATTCGATCCCCAGTTTGGTCAAGTGTTATTGTAATTTTTGTAAATTGTTTTTAAATTCGCATCTGAATTTTATATTATTATCATTAATATTATTGTCAAAGATAAGTCAATTCACAAAGCGTTTCAAACAACAATATAAAATTTGTATTCTATAAAAACCATCCCAAACTTTTAATTTATTGTCATGTTATTGTTTTAATATATTAAGTATATTTATTTATTTAAAATAATAATACTTTATTGTATACTTAATGAATGATACACACGAAAAAGAATAACAGAAATTGCACAAAAGGTGAGCTTATCTCTATTGGCGGAGATTTCTCCAGCTAACCCGAAATGTGGAATAGGGATTAATAAATGGGAAGGCATTGTGCACAACAAATAACATAATAAATTTATATGAATATACACACATACACATACACTAAACATATTTATATATGAAACACATACATATTAAAGGAACACATACACATACATATTAAAGGAAATCGAAATACTACAATTTAGTAGTAAAAACTATTAAAATCAAGAAAGTGTCAGATAATACTCTTTTAGGCGTTTTTTACAAACTGGCAGTGAAGGGCTAGAGCGAATGCATGGGGGAAGCGAATTCCATAGCTCAGCTGCATGCATCGTAAAGGACCGTGAATAGGTCTGGGAGTGAGATACAGGATTAAGAACGATACTGAGGTTGGAACGACACGGAGAATCAGATGAATGTAAAAAGGAAAAACGATCACGAAGATAGTTATGCGCAGCTGGATTGTATATTTTATCATTGTTACTTTGCAAACGACAGTGGAGTTTATAGAGCCCCAAGGTGTTTTTATAATATACCTACATAGCAATGAGCGTATATATTAGAGTATTTCTAGTTTTTGTCCCAAAATTATTGTGTATGGACTGGAACATGCTTTAAAACAACACAACGAATTACAACGAAATATTATAATAACCAATACAACGAACCTAATAAACAATTTCGTTTGAACACGGTTATTTTTATGTATAGATAAATTCCTAAAATACATCGGTAATGTGATTAGGGAAAATTGATTGGGAAGGACTAGGACTCGGACCAAACTGATTTGAATTCGTCATGAAGTACGTTTGCTATTTGAAATATAGTTCGTACCTATTAAATTTTGTCGGCCGGCCTTAATAGCTTCGCAATTGCGTGATTGTGTAAGTTTGTCTAGATCCTTATTAGCTTTGCTCCACTTTTTCACTTGCGGCTTTTGCCGCTCAGGGGTCGCAAATTTTAATACCTATATTGAATTGGAAACATACTGATGGTTTTTCTAATGAAAAGGTTTTATTTTCTAATGACATCTAGTTTTTAGATAAACATTGATGCTTTTGCAGCATGAAAATGTAAGGCAGTTTAAGCGAACCCGGGCGAAAGATTGCAAAAACTATTTACTAGTAGTCACGATGGCAGTGACACTGGTCAATTGTTTGCCTTTTACGGATGGCCTAGTAGAAATGCAGATAGTCGTATTTCAGCTCAACGCTGTGATTTACTAACGGAGAAATGTATGATTGATCATTAAATGCCATCGCGTTGATGCATCTCAATGGATAGAAAAATACTAAACAGCCGGAATCGTATGAAGAGTTATGTGGTAAAGAATTTTTCGTTTTGCATGACCAAGGAAAGCCTACCAGGATAGTGATCGATGTAACTTGGTTTTCTTTGCTATAGTAGCTTTGGCGCGATTATTTATGTTTGTATTTTATCTTTGCGCAAATGTATTTCATGTTTTTTTTTATTGTGTGATATTATTATATTTCGACAAAGTAATTTAATAGACATAGGTTTCATTTTATGCCAGAAAATTAGATTGTTCCGCAAAAATTAAAAAGCCCTCAAGCCAAGAGCACGCACAGTATTATAATTTCCACATGCGGTCGTAACTGTTGTGTATCAGCTACCGCTTGTAAAAAGTGAATTATACAACAGTTCGAAATAATATCCTTGTGTGATGCCCGTAAAATGTTGTCATAAAATATTAGCGAATAAGGTGCCATACACACCGACCGGTTCGCATTAGCCCGCGCCGGAACGAATGGGTAGGCATACTGAAGTCTTCCGCGCGCCGCGTAAGTCGTGCGCTTCCGTCGGAACCGTGTGCGCGGCAGCCGGCAGCCATACGTCAGCTAAAAGACTCGACTCGATGTACCGCTGTCCGCTACTCTACAGTCTCCATTTACATTCTGTGACGGTCGTACGGCTCCGAACGGATCCCGACGAGGCCAGCTATGTATCGTGGAGTCCGTTAGGAGCCGTACAGAGCAAATCGTTCGACACCGCGAAACAAGAATGTGACGGATATATGAAAAGTTATCCCTGTTTACACTTTCCAAGTTCCTTTACCACATTGAAATTGCCGTCCGGGCCGGGTCGATGCGAGCCGGTCGGTGTGAATCGTACTTAAGATGAGATATATTATTTATGACTAGCTTTTGCTCGCGTCGTGTCGCGTGGATTTCTTAATTATTAATAAGTTTTTCTTTTTCATTTTTCTGCGTTAAAATTCACCATATATTTAAAGTTATATCTCCAACGACACATCGAAAACAAATTTCATACAGTCGTAATTGCGTGATATATAAAAATATACAAACAGACAGATACACGTTGTAAAATTTGTTATTAAATATTTCTGTTGCTCTTATAAAGTAGAGACATCATTCAACCTGTTACAATTTTATTATTTGTATAAAATTTATAGCCATGATCCTATAGACTCATAATTTTTTCTTTTTCTTTTTTATATATCTTATAATTTATATGTGCCAAAATGTAGGCCAATTTGTCGGAATCCATATTTAAACTCGTAAGTCAGACTCCCTTTCGAAGAGTGAACCATCTGTTTCCCGCCAGCCATTTGACTGACAAATGTAAATGCATGCTCACACCTACATATCTTCACGCCATACTTCTTTTTTGATTTTTTGATAGGCAGAGAGAACCGGATAGAACCTGGAACCTTGTAGTTTTGGCTTGCTTTCTCCTCATTTATCCTTCATATAAACTAGCCGGTTGCGAAGATTCTTGACACCACCTTCAGACAGCACCTCATCAATTAGATTGTGGTGTGTCAGTATTGGTCTTCCCCAGTACCTACATCCTTCCATATTCGCATTGTATATCTGTAAACTTTTTATCTGCTATTCTTTCTGCATGAACGAACCAACGAAACATTACAGTGGTGGATTTACCCATAGGCCCGTGAGGGCCGAGTCTAGAGCGGCAAAATTTTCAAGACGACAAAATTTGAAAGGCGAAAAAAAGTCAAAAGCAATATACATGTAACAGTTCAAAGTTTATGTATGAAAAATTGTTAGAATAAACTCATTTTAAAAATCTTTTCACCTAATGAAAAACTGCATTATTCCGGGGTAACACAGGCTACATTTTTACCTGACTAGAGGAAAATGAGTGATATTTTTGTGTCACGTAAAAGAAACCGCGGTCAACAGCTAATATTTAGTAAATTATAAATCAACTTATAATAGGTTTTTTGGTACTTTTATAAAATTTTATCTATAAAAAATTAAATTCTTGTAAATTAAATGTATAATTTCAATAATCACTATCAAAACCCTAAGAACCTTTATAAAACAAAAAAATCTATAAGCCGGTTGACCCTACCATCCCTAAAACTTCTCGCTACATTGAGGTATTTTAAGCTCAAAGGAACAAAAACATAGCAACAGCATAATTGAATATAGATTTTTTCAGAGTTCAAAAATTTAAATTTTGTTAAAAACGACCGCATTTTTCAAAAGCTGTATATTTTGAAAACGATGATTGATTTTGATTTTCCTAATGCATTCAGTACAAGTTTTGAGCTCTAAAATTTTTTTAGCTACATAATATATAGGACGAAAAATGTCGAAGTAATGCCAAAAACATTCTTTTTTCAACAGTTCTCGTCATTGAGAAATCCTAAATAAATCGATCGGTTTTAATTCAATTCGCGGTAGGTATTTGATGCAGTTTTTTAGAGAGAAAAGTTGATTATATTTTAAATCAATCAGTATATTAGCTTGAAAGTTATTTCAAAATATTAAGTTAGTTTGCTGTAAGCAAAAAAATATTAATATTCGAAAAACTGTAACTTTTGAAAACTTTATTCGATTTTGATTACTGAAACTGCATTTGACTATTTTTTCAAGTACTGAGTACTGTACACCTCAACACGCGGAGATCATACGAAAACTCGATTTTCAAAAATCAGGGCATATCAGTAACTTCGTACTACATACGTAGGTCACACTATAAGTTTTGCGTAACTTAAAAAAACAACATGTTATAACCAAAATATTATGTTTATTGCTTTTCAAAATAATCTCCTTTACATTTTAAATATTTTTCATGTGATCGAACCATTTTTTAAAACAGAATGATCACAGATTTAAAGGCATGTTTTCTACGTGCTGATTGAATTCTGTCACTGCCTCTTCGGAGTTGGTAAAAGTAAAACCTCTCATCAAATCTTTGATTTTGGGGATAATACAGAAATCACAGAGTGCTAGGTCGGGGCTATGCGCAGGATGAGTGACGAGATGTACTTTTTCGGAAGCTAAAAATGACTTTGTTTTGTTGGCCGTGTGTGAAGAAGCGTTATCATGGTGTAGGAAAATGCGGCTTTTGGGTCGTCTTTCGCGAACTTTTTCTAACACCCTGGGTAAACAAATGGTAGAATACCACTCGGCATTAACACTCTTTTGATCTTCAAGTGGATTTGTACAGATGGGACCCGTAGCTGAGAAAAAAAACGCGATCATTTTTTTACCAACGCTTCTTGCCTGTTTCACTTTTGTTGGCCTGTTCTCATTTTCAAACAACCATTCGCAAGATTTCTGTTTTTTTTCGGGTTCAAAACAATAAATCTACGTTTCGTCTCCTGTGACAATCTCATAAACATCATTAGAATGTCCGTGGTCGTGCTTCAGTAGCATCTGTGAGCACCATTCCTCGCGAGCTCGCTTCTGCTCCGCTGTCAGTTCATGAGGGATCCAACGATAACAAAGTTTCCGAACTTTCAATTCTTCGTGTAAAATTTTCTGAATTTGGCTCATACCAATCGCCAATAGTCCTCAAATTGTCTCATAGGCAATCCGCGGGTTTTCTTCAATTAACCGCTTAGCAGTAGCCACATTATTTTCGTTGACGGCAGTTGAAGGCCGTCCTTCACGAAATTCGTCACGCAAAGAAACTCGACCTCTCTCAAATTCAGCAAACCGTCGCCTCACGGTGCTCAAACAAGGTGCTTCTCTCCCAAAAGCAATTTAAAGACAAGCGGCACGGTCTTGCGGAGAAAGGGAATTTTTAAAATCATAAAAAATCATAGCTCTAAAATCTTTTCGACTTAATTCCATTTTCGTTGCGTACGTAGAGCTTTGATGTGTAATAAAAAACAGTTCACAAATCATTTCCCGCCAATTTTTTTTTTATTACTAACAAGGTTGCAACGTTTTAAAAATATAACATTCGAAATTCAAATGGTTCCGATTAGCTAAAAGTGCAAAACTTTTAGTGTGCCCCATGTATGTAGCATAATGTCTTGTATGAAGAAAAATATCTACACGCAGGGATTGAACCTGCGACGTCTCCCTAAGGCCGGGATGCTCTACCACTGAGCTAGTGTCGACGATATTTGTTATTTTTAAAATTTTTCAAGTTTTCCCAAGCACGGGGGAGTGTTATAACACAAAAATAATTAAAGACCTGATTTGTTGAAATTGCATTTTGTTGAATTTGTTGAAAATTTAAGCAGTTTTTTTAAGAAAAAATAATTGTTATAGTACATCACAAAAATATATGGTAATATTCATCATATGTAAAAGACCGTGGCCGGACTCGTAACATAATTGAACGAAATTGGGTCGATAGAAAATAATTGCGAAGATTGGTCTAAAATCATCATTAAACGGTTATACTTTATTTTTTTGACGTATGAGTCTACAATTAAAAACATGAAATTATCATATTCATACCTAAACAGCTAGCGAATCATACTTAAAAAAATAATCTACAAGGTTAGCAGGCTGCGTCTGACTCGAGTGTAATTAATCTAGCGATTATATTGGAGATATTGTTTGTTTTATTTATATTGATGACATTGATTTCAGCCAAATAGGAAAAGAACATATCTGTACAAAGTAGCCTATGTTTGATCCTGGGCCTTTCTAGCTATCTCCTTACCAAATTTTATGATAATCGGTTCAGTGGCTTAGTCGTGAAAGCGTAACAAGAGACCTTTATAACATTTTATATAATAAGTATGAATTTATAATTCTACACACGGCCTTTTTGTGTAATCGAGTAAAAAATGTTAAACGTACATTTTTATATATTTTTTCATAGTATGATTGAGATTGTTTATGTAGGCTGTTCACGCTTCTAAAGACAGTTATTTTGATAAATTATACGTGAGCTCTAGAAACTTTACGCAATGTAAAGAGAAACTAAAATTGAAATTATAGGGACAAAACTTAGTAATGGCGCGGCGTGTACAATGTGATTACAAGACCGCAGTTGGCTGTACATAATCCCCCGTTATTCTACTACATTTTCCTGACAGCTATTAAATTATTGTAATATGCAAGTTGATTGGTAATAGACTACATATTGACGAACACAATAGTTAATGTAACCAATAAAATATAATAAAAAGTGAATTAATTACACAGGAATATTCAAAAAGTATAGCCACTGAAAGGTCGATAGCGGCGCGCTCAGCCTATTGCTGTTTTATAAATAACTAGCGACCTGCCCGCGGTTTCACCCGCGCAGCTTTTGTTCCCGTGGGAATATCGGAAAGGTTTATACACTTAAACCTTCCTTAAGAATCAATCTATTAAAAAAAACCGCATCAAAATCCGTTGCGTAGTTTTAAAGATTTAAGCATACATAGGGACATAAGGACAGGGACAGACAGAGAAAGCGACTTTATTTTATACTATGTAATGATGAACTTCGAAATCTATGCGCGGGTGTCTGTACTAAACATACATATTTAATGAATAATTAGGTCTTCATTTAATTTAAATCTATTTTTCATATATGAGGTACAGCACTCAGCACGTCTAACTAAAGATATCCAGCCAAAAACGAATGTCAATATATTATTATTTGGTCTCAGAATCGAATACTTCCGTGTGTACAGTTTTTTGCCAATCGAACTGTAAATCATACTAGCTAACCACGCGCCTGCGTCGCTGGGCTGAAAAATAAATGGCCCGTCATTTGCGCAACCAAGTGCCCGATTTGATCAAGATCGGTTGAGCCGTTTCGGAATTGTAGTACGGACACTAATCACAAAAAAATCTAAAATTGTAAAAATTTGATGTCACTGAGTCATAAAACGAGTATTTATCGGAATTTTGAGAAAAAATGCAATGTAGAGATTCAGATAGTAATATGAATACATAATATGTGATAATATAAATATATCAACTTCATTTACAGCAATAAAAACCCTGTTTGATCGTCAAAGACATTATTCGGTTGCTAAATATGTGTGTTTTTTTTGGATACTAACGATTAAATATGTGTGATTATTTTTGGATACTGATGAATAAATTTGCCCTTAATCTCAAATAATATTTTTAAATATAATCTATGGCAACACAAAGTGTGACACATATAGTCTTTGAATAAAAGCCATCGCAAAGACGCCGCTTGTCCTTGCGAAGTGGTGATGTCCACTTTAAAATATTTGCTAAATTTTAAGGAAAAGTAAGATAAAAACAGGCATTTTAAAATACCATATTATTTTATTTTTAAACAATAGAATTATGTAGCGTGTTTTTGACAACTGCCAACCTACTTATATGCCACATTTGGCCAGGACAGCGTTTTTTACGGTATTATATTATACTACCCTGTATAATCACTTTAAAATTTAAAATGTTTTTGCTGATCTGGCAACACAGCCGTTTTATATCGTAAGATAACAAATAAGCAGATGGCTCTCCTGATGAAAAGAGAAAACCACCGCCAATAGACACCAAAGGAGATAGTTATTTTTGTGTTATAGCACTCACCCCGTGCTTGGGAATCTGGAAAAACCTTAAAAACAACAAAGAAAAATATCGACACGCGGGATTTGAACCTGCGACTGTCTCCCTAAAGCCGGGACGCTCTTCCGCTGAGCTAGTGTCGACAGGCTCGAGGCGGCGAAATTCTTCTTTGTTATGTGATCGATTACGTCGATTATACTGATCGCTAGTTATACATACGTATAACTAGATAAATGAGTTCATCGTTACAGATGAAATTCACATTTATAATTTTGATCAGTACTTTCGTATTTCTAATTATTTTTGTGTTATAGCACTCACCCCGTGCTTGGGAATCTGGAAAAACCTTAAAAACAACAAAGAAAAATCAAATCCCGCGTGTCGATATTTTTCTTTGTTGTTTTTAAGGTTTTTCCAGATTCCCAAGCACGGGGTGAGTGCTATAACACAAAAATAATTAGAAATACGAAAGTACTGATCAAAATTATAAATGTGAATTTCATCTGTAACGATGAACTCATTTATCTAGTTATACGTATGTATAACTAGCGATCAGTATAATCGACGTAATCGATCACATAACAAAGAAGAATTTCGCCGCCTCGAGCCTGTCGACACTAGCTCAGCGGAAGAGCGTCCCGGCTTTAGGGAGACAGTCGCAGGTTCAAATCCCGCGTGTCGATATTTTTCTTTGTTGTTTTTAAAGGAGATAGTGTTGCGTTACTATCTTTGTAGCGGAATAGTAGTACCACTCGCATAAGTTTATCGGCTACCTTACTGGAACGCGACAGCGATAAGCACCTAGGCTGTTGCGGCAGTAACAGTTTAGGGGGTGGTATCAAACTCGGGCGAGACTTTGCAGAACCTCCTTAGTTTGCGAATGACAGGTATATTAGCCTTCTCTCGCCTTTTGCTAGATGCCTTGCAGTAAACCCCCGGTTATACTTAAGACAGCCGTTGATAAGTGCGAGTGGGTTAGTAAACAACATCTGTTCACTTTACTACGCTGATTACTAATCACTCGCACTAATCAACGGCTATCATCACGTATTTTTTGCTTAATACTAAGCACCTACATTAAACATTCGCACTCGCTCTAATCAAAGTGTAACCGGGGCCCAATTCAGTTGATTTGAGGAAACCGCATCAACACAGAGACGAAGTGTTTAATAACTAATCAGAATCAAGTAATTTGCTCACGTTTGATTTATATTACTCTGTGTTCTGTGTCTATTCACTAGTGTTATAAATTTAATAAAAAATAAATTGAATTATTATAAATTAAAAACCCGACTACTAAAATACTTCTAACCCGATAATCCGACTAATAAATTGCTTCACAAAAATCGAGTTTTGAAATTCAGAATTTTGTTTAACAATAATATTTTTTTAGCTAGACTATTATAAAAAAAACATAAATGCTAATTCGGTAAATAAGGACCATCATTTGGGGCCCATATTTTAAGTTCACGGCCTTTAAACCTCTATTTCAATAAACCATTCAATGGTTTTAATTTTTTTTAAATCGTGTCATCGAGTATTCAGGACGAATCCATCAGGATCGGCTGATCTGTTGCTTAGTAATGAGCGGACATCTGATCGGACATACATACTTACTATGACGTACGTGTCATTTACGTAGCTTTTTTTATGCTCCGCCGCAGTCTATATTAATATTATAAATGCGAAAGTTTGGATGTATGGATGAATGTTTGTTACTCAACCACGCTAAAACTACTGAACGGATTTGAATGTTTGGCACACAAAAAGATGGTGTTCGTAATAGCACATCGGCTACTTTTTATCCCGCAAAATTTATATGATCCCATGGGATTCGCCAAAAACTTTCGTACTGCAGCGGGCTGCACGCTGCAGCTATTAGGGAAATAAACATCAAGCACTGGCAAATAATATTTCACCTGCTAGTTTCTAATAATACACGAATTGTGTTATAGCTACTGCAATAATTGTTTAATAGCACACAACATATTATGACTTCCAATGCGGATAGTGGAATGGGATGTTGTTCTTGTGGCTAGGTAATAGAGTATCCAGGTTTGCTAGAAGACGACGGTTATAAACAGCGATATTACGACGGCAGAAATAGTTATTATAGGATACTAATATTTTATAGAATCGCTTAATAAATCATGAATATATGTTTAAAGTGTGTAATAAAAGTTTACGTTAGATATATCAAATCGCGTAACTGCATAAAAGTTTTTATGACTTCACAACGAATAGGTTCAGTTTCCAGGACATATTTCTCCATAATTCCATGATCATTTCGTATGTTGTACAATTGATATATGGTTAAAATAAATTGATTAAAAGTTATGTGTACCTTGACATAATCTGTGTGACAAGTTGAAAAGGTTGAAAAATAGAGATACTGCTCTTAAAATTATGTGCGATAGCTCATTGGATCTGAAATAACGCCTAGGAAAATGTGCTAAAAGCGTTTATTAGCATATAAAAAATTGCAAAAGTTATAAACAATTAAAAATGAAAAAAAATGTTATTTCGTTTTTAGCCAATATTTCATAAACTATTAATATTTACGATTTTTCAAAAAAAGATTCTGAAAGGGGAGGAAATTTCCAAGAAAAAACTCCATGATCCCGGAATTCTAACTCCATTATTTGTAATTTTAATTTAACGTTGAAAATGGGTCTCCGCACGACATTTTTAAGTTGCGCGCACGGCCTCAAAAGCGAGTAGTTCTTTTTTAAATTTGAAAAAAATAAGATGTATATTGAACACTATAAATAATGTATTTCCGTTGGAAATTTTACTTAAAATTTAATTTTTCAACAAGTTAAACGATTGTTAACTAACAAAATTTTCTCGTACTTTCGTCAAAATGTTTAAATAATTATCGTAAAAAAAGCAGTTAAAAATATTCATACTTTACTTATAATAATTATTGTACTTTAACAACATTACGTGGATTTTTCAGTTTTTGTTCAAGTGCAATAATTATTATAAGCTTGTCGCGCAGACTAACAGTTGCTTAGTACATTAAAAAATTCCTTTTGCCTTTGTAAAGGTCTAAGCACGCAATTTTGTTTTCTTTTTGGTGTCAACAGATGTATTTATGACCAAATGCTTATCTTTTATCGTTAATAAACTGTGTTATTTTTGTATTTGCGTCTAAAAATTACAAATCTTCAAAAATTACAAACAGTTGTTGAGAATTTAATTTGCAAAAAATGTTTGTAAAAACTTCCGGTGGGACGAATAATAATAAACTAGAATACTCATGCGAATAATTCGCACTGAATGAGTTTATTAAATACTTCTTGTTTTTTGAATTTTTGTCTGTTTGTCTGTATGTATGTCCGGGGTAAACTTAAAAAGTACTGCATGGATTTACTTCAAATTTTGCATGAATATTACTAATAGGTCGGGTCAACATATAGGCTACATATCATCACGCTATCACCTACAGGGGAGAAGCTGTGAGTAAACGAAATCCGCGCGGATGAAGTCGTGGGCAACAGCAAGTTATCTATAAAAGGAACACTTTATTTTGACTAATTGTGAGGTTTTCTCTAAAAAGGGTGGCAAACATCTTAACCTTAGCATATTAGTATATGTAATAATAATAATTTGCCCGATATAGCTCAAATTTTTTTACAAGATGGCAGTTGTAGGGCAAGTTTTGCAAGCACACAAACCCGGATTCATTTTCATCGCAGAGAAGGTTCTCATAACATTCAAAAAACTAAATCGGGTGCTCTGACTTTTGCGCGCTAAGCCCAAAAAAATTAACATTTCCTAAATTGAAAATTTAACCATTACCTAAATAAATTGTCATATTTTAAATTACATACATATTTGAACTAGTTGTTTGACTTTACAAAGAATTAGTAGGTACTTTATTAAATCTCGTAACCTTACAGAGGATTTTACGGCTGAATACACAGTGAGTACCGATCCTCTTACATTTTCTCGATAATTCTGTGACCGGTCTGTGAGTGGTACGCTCGTTATAGCTTTCGAGTACTTTTTATGGAACGTTGCACAAAATAAATTCCGTCTTGGCAAAAATATTGAAGATTGTTGTATCCCATTCCGTATTGTATAAAATACATTTCGTACCTTTTTTATATCATAAGATAGCAAACAAGCAGATGGGTCTCCTGGTGGAAAGAGTCAACCATCGCCTATAGACACCAAAGGTGTTAATGGTGCGTTGCTATCTTGTGGCGAGGTCTAATGCCACGTGCATAAGTTTACCGACTACCTTACCCTCCAAACCGGAACACGACAGTGACAAGAATGGACGCTATTGCGGCAGGAATAGGTAAGGCGTTGGTACCAGACCCGGGCGAGACAATGCAGAACTCTACCGCCTAGTAGCCACGATGTTAGTGACATGAATAGCCAATCGGTCGCTTTTTACGACATGCCTGGTAGAACGGCAGTTGCTCTATTCTTCAAAGGTGCCCGGAACCAAGACGGGGAACCTTCTTTAATTTTTCAAGTTGTAATATTTAAGTTCGACTCGCTTTTAATTTAACTGCAACAGTTACTACCTGCACGTGTTCCCTTTGAATTTGGCTTAGACGCACGTGTACTAAATTTCATAAGTAAATGTATGTTTGAATACTTGTCTGAGAATTTCTCGGATTTGGAGGGAAAGGATTAAGGTAGCTGGTAATCTTATGCATGTGACATGGCAACCCGCCAAACGGATAAACGCACCATTAACATCTGTGGTGTCTATATATGATAGTTGTCTATTTCTATCAGGAGAGCCATCTAATTTTTTTCTATATTATGACATAAAAATAATATAATATGTTAAAAAAATCATTCTACCTTTAAAAATGTTGCTTTTTCTTATAGCATACTTAGTCGCCTTTTACGATACCCCGAGAAGATTAAGTTGGTTTAATTCGATAAACTAGAAACTGTGCGGAAAATTGGATGTTTCTTTTACAAAGTTTTACTTTGCGGTATTAAAGTTGGGTAGTTTGTGGACTCGACAAAAATTAATTTTCTATATAGCGTTAATCACAGGTCTACAAAAAAATATTTTGCTTACGTGTTAACAGTTCTGTTATAATTTGGTTATCTACTCCTTCAGAAATCGCGTGAAATCATGAAAACACCTACGTACAGTTTTAGAACTATAGGTATTTAGCAAAAAATGCAATTCATCATGATTTATGTCATCGTATCCGATTAAATAAATCTGTTTCTTACTTAATCATTTCGATGTGTCGTTATTTAGAGGTATTGCTTACATTTTCCGAATACATTTTGTTATATTTTTGCTGAACATATAGTGAAAAAATTTATAAAATCTTTACTTAACAGACTTTATGAAAAATTCCCATTTTGGTTACTTTGAGATGGAAATTAGGGCCCTGAACAAGCCGTATTTTCCAAAGATTGTATGCAAATTAGGCAGTGAGTATTTAAAACAGTGGGCAAGACATAGGTAAACATAGCCATTTCAAGTTTAGTGTGGCTATGTGGCTAAGTTTGATACTTAAATTATGTATTACAAATAAACTCACTTGTACTTCCAGTTCACGAATATTTTTAATTTTTTACTGTTCACGTCCAACCGGTTTCGCTTATTAAAGCATCATCAGGGATGTTTTACACATATTCTATAATATCTTTAACATATTTTTTACAATTTAAGTTACATTATAATGTACAATTTTAGTACATTAAAATGTACAATTTTAGTACATTATAATGTAACTTGAATTGTAAAAAATATGTTAAAGATATTATAAAATATGTGTAAAACATCCCTGATGATGCTTTAATAAGCGAAACCGGTTAGATGTGAACAGTAAAAAATTAAAAATATACGTGAACTGGAAGTGCAAGTGAGTTTATTTGTAATACATAATTTAAAATGCAGTTTCACCAAGTGCCGACGATGGAAACTATCCAATATGTTTGATACGATGGATTTTAACGGAACCGAAATAAACACATTGATGACCGCTTTTTTTGTATTTTTAAATAACATGGTAAAATTAAAAAGAAAATAATATAACTTCATTTATCGTATTTTTGATGGTTCGGGAACAAAGCTTTCAATAAAAGACAATGATTTCATACATTTAATGAATGAATTAGAAGCAGCAGCTTGGAAAGCTATCGCTGTTGTGAAAAATTTCTTAGGAAATCAGAAGCAAAAAATTATAACGGCTTAGTTTTAAATCTTTTTAAGGCGATAGGTAATGCCAAACTACGAAATAGACACCTCTTTGAAAGCCTACTACTGCTAACCGATTGGTCCAATAATTTAAAAAAAATATGCATTATACGTATAATATAATTAAGTTTAAATTTTAAGTTCGTTTTTTCAAATTTTATTGTTATTTTTGACGGAAAAAAATCGAATATCTTTCTTATTTTTACACAAAAAATTGCTTATAACTTCCAAACTACTGTAACGATTTTGATGATTTTTTCTTTTTATTACAGACAATTTATTGCTTTATAAAATTTAAGTTCAAAATTTTACAAAATCATTATAGTGTGCTATTAAATCAATAAAAACCTTATTATTTAATTCGCGGACAGCGCTCGCGTCGAAAGTCAGTCTCCCGGTAGCGTTCATACGGGGAGGCTGTGTCGCATGTTAGCATGCTCCGCTCTCCATATTCGAGTCAAAGAGTAATAGTACAGATAGAACGTTTGGCACAATAGTAAGATTGTGCCGTTTGGAAATTGAAGATTTCGTTTACGCTTGAATGTTTTTTTATAGTAGATAATGAGCTTGGACCGAGAAGTCTGTTTTTTTTTACAAATGTTGTTCTTATGATATAGACAAGGAATAAGAAAGGATTTTTTTTAATTCATCCCCTAAGATGGTGAAATAGGGGGTGAAACTTTGTTTGAAACTCTGTCATTTTTGAGTTATTACAACTCAAATAGAATGATATGCCGTAATTAAATTATCCTTTAACTAAAAAAAATTTAAATATAAATTTAATATTTTTTGGAATTCTAGCCTATAGAGAGGTAAAAAGAGGCTTTAAAGTTTGTATCATAAATGAATTGTTTATTTATTGCATTACTATAAAATCTAAATTATTTTAATTTAGTATTTATGATTTTTAATACAATTAAGAAGTACGAATTTTTGGATTTTTTTAGTACGTATGCTCTTCAATCGAAATTGAAGAAACATGCATGTAATGTTCGAAGTTTCATCCATTAAAGGAGTAAAAGTGTGTGTTACAATTTATATGAAAAATCAAAGGTTTATGGTGAAAATAACTTGAAATTCGGCACTTATAATCTTCAACACAATTTAAGAATCATATATTTGGGGATTTTTTAAAATTTTATTCCTTAAAGGGTAAAAAAAGCATTGATGTTTGTATAAAAAATAGATTGTTTATTGTAGAATATTGTAGAAATTATTTAAAACTTAGTATTTATGATTTTTAATACATTTAAATGAATACGAGTTTAATATTTTCAAATGTCATCTCTTCAAAGGATGAAAAAAGTGGTAAAGTTTGTAGAAAAAATAAATATGTTTAATCAAAATCTCTTCAAATTTATTAGTCATGATCTTTAATTCAATTAAATAAACGTGCATGTAAGGATGCTGTGAGTTTTATCTCTTAAAGAGGTAAAAGAGGGTATTAAAGGGGCTGAAAGCTAGTACTTTATAAATAGTTTTGTTTGCGAGTAGACGCTGAATAATATTTTGAGACTATTCATGTTTACGCTTTCCTACGTTTACGCTTGAATGTTTTATTAGCTATAGATAGATAAGTATTTTGTCAATATTTTGTATAAATGTACAAAAATAAATAAAAAATAAAACATATAAACAACGAAGATAATTCAAGCAAGCGAATAAAAAGCAAAACTCTAAAGAAAAAAAAAACTGGTACTATTTGAAGGTAGTAAGGACTTCGCAACTAAAAATAAATAAATTAAATATATTATACATACAAATAGTCTAAATAAATCAACTTATTTAGTAGTTTCCTCTATAAACATTAAATCAAATTATCTTCTATCTTTTTTTTTATTACGAGATTTTGAAACAAAAACTAAGAAGCTAGTTAGTTTTAAAATATTATTCAAGAGATTATATTTAACCAAATCAAATTTTGAAAGGTTTTGTTAAATATTAATTGTTGATTGTATGTATTAAAATAAAGTGCTACACGGGATGTATTGTATATTACAACACTTTCAAAGAAATAGGAAACGAAACTGTTATTATTGTGTAAATTGTTATATGATTTTTTGTCGATTTTCGGTACATTTTTTTTCTTTAGATATTTATCGTTTTTCTAAAACGAATGTATATGTAATCGATAAATGAGCGATTACTGGTTATTGGTTTTGAGTTTGACAACATTCAGTCGATTCATGATGATAAAAGTTCATATAGGTGAACAAAAATGTTAAAACGTAGGTATCTGCATTCACTGTAAATACTCTTTGACGTTGGAGCAAGCTAGCGCGCGATATAATTTTTGCGCTACTCCTGTCAGAAACTCAAGGTCGTTCGCAGCTGTAATCGCCTTAATTGGCTTTGTAAATCTTGGGTGTAATGTAAGTATTAAGAAAAATTATTGCCATTTAAAGAAGTTAAAAGAAAATTTTGGATCGTATAGAAAAGAATGAGGAGAACGTTTCCATCAAGATTTAAAAGTGATCGAAGATTGGTGAGATGAACATAATATGATTGCATATTACTGCGGGAGTATCACACGGGAATGTCCCTCCTCCATCCTCCTCGGGGACCTCCATCGTGAAAAGCCTTTAAAAAAGCTTTTAACCTGTAGAACAATCTAATAATAAAATATTTAAAAATTGTTTTAAATTCGTTTTTTTACACCTTCAATTTCTCGAAAGTTGGTTGAATCGAATTTCTGCCGCCCTTCACTTCCCCCACTGCTGAAACCGGATGGGACTCTGGCTCACACCGCTGTAGACAAAGCGAACCTATTCGCTACTAAAACTCACGTCTTGATCCCGCCAACGCGAAACCTCCCAGTCTACCTGGATGCGAGGTGAAAATGCCGGTAATTCGCATCCGTCAAACTGAGGTTCTTAAAACGCTGCGGAGTCCTGATGTGAATAAAGCCAGTGGCCCTGATGGGATTCCAGCAATAGTTCTTAAAACCTGTGCTCCTTAACTCGCTCCTGTCTTGACGCGCCTTTCAATGTCGACCGGAAAAGTAGGTACCTAAATCAAGGAAGCTTGCTAACGTGCAGCTTGTGCCTAAAAGAGGCAGTCGTGCCGAACCCTTTTACTATAGGACATTTTTAGTCACGTCTATACTCTAAATGACTATGGAGCGTGTACTGAACAGGAGGCTAATGGCACACCTAGAAGCGAACGATTTACTTAGTGACCGCCAATACGGGTTTCGCCGAAATCGGTCCACTGGGGATCTTCTAGCGTATGCCACCTACGTCTTGAGTGCAGCCATCGAGAATCACGGTGAAGCGCTAGCTGTCTCCCTTGATATCTCTAAGCCTTTGACAGGGTCTGGCATGACAGTCTTATTAGCAAGCTTTCTTCGTACGGTATACCTACTGGTCTCTGCGCCTGGATCTCAGATTTCCTGAGTAGCCGGTCGATTAGGGTAGTCGTCGACGGCTGCTTGTCCGACCAAATGTGAGTGAACGCAAATCTGGAAGCTTTAAGTCACGTCGCCGCGCCGTGGTAAAACATCATCTTGATGTTGTAATTTTCATAGAAACCACAGAGGATGTAATGTAAATATTGCTATGGCGAGATGTCATTAGGACGCCATAACAGTCTAGAGCGTTTTGCGGTAAATTTAATTTCAATTTTAAAACGCGGATTTTTTATGATAAATGTACGTTATTTCACAAAAATAAATAGGCAGCATCTTCACGCCCATATCCCCGAAGGGTTAGGCAGAGGTACAACAAGTGCACCCACGATTAGCCGAAGATACTTGGTCCCACAAATGTGATAGGTGGCAAGCCTATCGCCAACCGGACACTTTCCAATCCCAGGCAACTTTGTGTTTCTCAGAAAACTGAAAAAAAACCACTTTTTTTAATGTGCCCGACCCAGGAATCGAACCCGGGACCTCATGTGGTCAACGCCAACGCTGGACCACTAGACCACAGAGGCGACAAAAAAAAATAGGTTTTTAGTTAATACACCTAGTACGGTAAATTATTAAACAGTTTAACAAAAGACAACTAGTCTATTACCCTTACCAATTATTTTAACACGGAAGTCGTAATCGCTAAAACTAACCTATCTAGTCTAGTTTTGCCCTACGCGTCACTTGTTTTAGCCTAGTGTTGAGTACTTCGTGCACAAAAATAAAATAAATGTTTATGTGATATTAAAAGTTTAATTGCAAGAGCTGTATGTAGCGATTATGAATATTTTCTTGCCTGGTTAACTCCTTTAAGCTTTTTCCGACGAGTAATTGCTTTGAAATTAACGTAATAATTAATGTCGGTTCCGGATTTGAAGTTCTGCTTTCTCATTTTTTATGAAGTTACTAGTGGCCTACATCACCAGTTTGCATAAAACGCAATAAAAATACAAGAATCTGTAATAATATTCTCAATACGAAAGTTAAGATGTTTGGATGGATGTTTGTTAGTCACGCTAAAATACTGAACGGATTTGGATGAAACTCGGCACACAGGTAGATGATGACCTGGAATAGTACATACTGGCCACTTTTTATCCCGGAAAAATGAGTTCTCCCCACGGGATTCACCAAAAACCGGTTTAAAAAGAACCGTTTAATAGAGGTATCTATCGGTTTTTATAAAAGGTCTCTCTCGGATCTAAAATGAGAGCGCTTCACAAACCTATGAACACCGGTTTAAGCCAAAACCGTGGAATTGTTCGTCATGCATGGGGACAAAAGTTTGGAGCGGCAAACATATATAAAAATATTTTTACAATACCTGTATAAACCGGTTTATTGATTTAAAACCCCCTATAATTTTGCTAAAATCGGTATTTTTGAGGATAAGGTAGAGCCAATCTTTTACAAAACGTATTTAATTTTGCTTGTGAAAAATACGAGGTCGGAAAATTGGCTAGTGACACCAGTCATCAAATTATAATTTTATATGACTTGCCCGTATCCAATTGCACTGTCCTTAACAGCAGTAGAAGTGGATAGAAATACACACACAAAATATTTTATCTCTTTATAATATTAGTGTTTATAAGGCAAGTAAGCAAGTTGCGCTTTTACTAGTAAGGGATAATCCGTCGTATATCCTAAAGATGCTAAGTCTGAATTGCTGTCCGCCTTCCAAAGATGTAGCGTAAATCTACCAACTATTATTATAAAACATGAGAAAGTCTACCGCCCCTTAACAAGGAAAAATGCAATGTTTTGAACGTGTGGCTGAAATTTCTTTCATGATATTTCTATCGGTATTTAAACTATTTGAAATAATACCCTTAACCCTGGATTTTTAAATGCAGTGTCGAGGACAAAACTGCAGCAGCTTGATATTTATTACATTGTAATGTACTCTTTTGCTTGCCAAAAATGTAACTTAAGACATGTTGCCAAAATTAAAAAATTAAATAAGCTTTAAATATAATACTTTAAAGTTTGTTTTCAAGTTACAGGATAGCCAACAAGAAAATTGCTCGCCTAAAAAATTATAACCAAAGCAATAATAACCAAAGCATGTATATAGAAAACAAAAAAGTTAATGATGCGGCGCAATACTTGTATCGAAAATGTACTGCCATGACACGATAGTGAAAACACTAACGTTTATACGGCAGGAATAGGTAAGGCGGTAACAGACACGGGCGAGACAGTGTAAAACTCTACCACCTAGTAGCCACGTTGGTATTGACTCATAGCCAATCGTTAGCCTTTTACAAATTACGTGGCAGAAAGGCAGATGGCCTATTTTTCAAACGGTGCCCGGACCAACACGGGTGATAGAGTAAGTGTTAGGATAGAACATGTTCACCGCTCTTTGCATAACGGTCTGATCATTTACACACAGTCCTGAGTGAGATTTTCAATAAACGTCATCGCTATCACTTTAAATTGCTTTTCGGATTTAGCAATATCGACAGCGTTTTTCTCCCCCCAAGGCTGGCGCTGTTTTTAATTAACGTACAGCGGATGTACCATACCCGAGCGAGAATTTTACAACGTATTCTTTCGAGGTTGACTGGTAGAGATTGCCCAGCGTAATGGGCGTTATGTCTACCTGTGCAAAATATGCATGTGTGCAAAATTTAAATATACTTATTCGTTGCGATGGTGATAATAACACATCAGCCAATCATACGCCCTTTATAAATTGCATGGTAAGAAAACAGATGGTCTATTTTTTTAAAAGGATTGGAGGTCAGCACTGCACGAAGAAACATACTCGTAGGTACGATACTACAGTTAGTTACTACGAGATACTACAGTTGTATGTTTTTTCGTGCTGATCCGATACGAAAAAAAATGGAGTATTTTTTATAAATTATAATTTTTATTACTATTTAGTTTGCACTAGCAATCATGTGGTCAAAATTCGCCCGCTGACTAAACAATAAAATATTTCTTAGTTCGACAACAAACTTTATGCGTAAAGTTTGTAAAGATGTATGTATATTTATCATGTTTGTCTCACGAATGTAGTGTGTGTAACGTTTTTTTTTATTAATTTAATGCACTTATTGCTGTCATGTAATAACGGCTGGACCGATTGGATAAAATTTGATACACATGTAGGTAATGACGTGGAATAGGATATAGAACATTTTTATATTCATGTTTACTAAATTTTATCCAAATAGGTCCAGCCGTTTTTGCGTGATAAATACACTAATGTTTAAACATCCAAAAACACAAACTTTCACATTAATAATATGTACCTATGGAACACATTTTCATAAATAGGTTTAGGCCTACTGGGGAAACTATAACAAAAAAAATATGTAAACCTTTGACCCTGCAGGTCATCCCTGAAACTTCCCACTAAATTAAGGTATTTTAAGCTCAAAGAAATAAAAACTATAAGCATAGATTTTTTCCGTGTAAACATCTAGTTACTTAAAAATGACAGTAAGTACATATATTGATTTTTGAAAAGCTATGTATATTAGTAGATAGACCGATTGTGATGATTTAAAGTAGTTTTTAAAGGAGAAAAACTGACAAGATTTTTAAGTCAATCGATGTATTAACCTGAATATTATTTCAAAAATATTAAGTTTGCTAAAAACAACGTAATTTTAATATTTGAAAAGCTGTAACATTTGAAAATTTGACGTAGTTTTTTAGTTTTAAAATATCGGAGAATACCGAAAAAATAATTGGTTGAAAAACTTCGAAGTTAAGAATGTCGAAAAACACTTTTTTCAAAATGTTTCGTCAACGATTACTCTCAAACGAATAAACCGATTTTGATGCAACTTATGCATTAAACGTAGTTTTTTAAAGAATATAGCTGATTAGTTTTTGTACTCAATCGAAACATTAATCTGGATGTTATATTAAAAAATACGTTCGCCAAAAATTTTTTGGTTTTCTTAAAATCTCAAAATTTACCCGGCCGATTTGGTTCAAATTTTCAGAAAGTCAAAGTTGAGCGGAATCCAATCGAATGCTAACAACCGCGTTTCGTTGTGTCTAAACACACACACACACACACACACACACACACACACACACACACACACACACGCACACACTAAACCGACACACTCACACACACATACATACATACAGACATCGTGAAAATAGTCGGAAAAGTATCCTAGGACCGCAAAACGTGAAGATCTGGTGAAAATTCGACTTTCGAAAATCGGGGCAAAATCAGTAACTTCCTTATCTACATACGTAACGGGAAGTTAAAAAAGTGCGCCACTTATTCTAGCTCAGGATAGTGTAGAAATGAGTTATTTAGCCGAAGCCGAACACTTCGCGGCACCCGTACGCCAAAACATTTGATCTTACAAAAAATTGCTTGAGATGTTCAATTTTTATATAAGTATTTTTATCGTAAAATGATTAGGAAGGGAGAAAGTGTCGAAAAACAGCAGTTAGGCGCCATTTTTACAATATGGCGGCGCGAGCTGTAAAGATACTAGTACGAAGTAGCGAAGTTGATATTCGGAAAGATAACATCAAAATCTATATAGTCCAATAAAAAGTTTAATGAAACCATGATCTGACCAGTTTTGGCGCAATGAGTAATAATATGTTCATTAATATTTAAATAATGATATTATGAAAGAAATTTTGATTTAAATTTAGGGGAAAGGGATGAAAAAAATAAAAAAAGTGTTGAATAATGCCTTTTTTAAAAATAACTTAATAACGGTAGAAAATAGAAAAAAAAGTTTCAAGTAAAAGTTGTAGAAAAAAAAATTCTACACAAAAAAGTTCCTCTTCATTTTTTTGTCATCTGCTTTAGTTTACTTACAAAAAATAAAAATTAAATTTGCTTTGTAATTAATTATAAAAACTTACCAGAATTATTACGGCCCTGCATGCACCATGCAACGCGCGCATCACATAAATATGTACTAACACTACTACATATGTTTTCCCATATTTATATATTTTTACATATTTTACTACAAATTTAATTTTTATTTTTTGTAGCTAAACTAAAGTAGATAGCAAAAAAATGAAGAGGAACTTTTTTGTGTAGAATTTTTTTTTTCTACAACTTTTACTTGAAACTTTTTTTTCTATTTCCTACCGTTATTAAGTTATTTTAAAAAAGGCATTTTTCAACCCTTTTTTTATTTTTTTCATCACTTTCCCCTAAATTTAAATCAGAATTTCTTTCATAATATCATTATTTAAGTATTAATGAACACATTTTTACTCATTGCCTCAAAACTGGTCAGATCATGGTTTCATTAAACTTTTTACTGGACTATATAAGCATACCAAGTTTCAAAACTCCCCGAAAACTTTCCAGATAAAACTACCAAATGATCGAACTAAATATAAAAACAAGGAAAAAAAATCGAAGTTCGCGCAATTAAATTCGCAGGCGACAACTAGTAAATGTTATAACAAAGTAATAGCAGGGTGGCGTGCAACTTGATTGTAAACGACAAATGCACCGTGCGAGAAACGCGCTCACTGCTAACTTCATTAATTTTGATTAACGTGCAGTATGAACGGAGACATGGTAAACTCAATTTTTAAACTTGTCTCTTAACGTAAGTGGAGTGCTACTATTGATTTAGAAGTCAATTAAACTTGAATCTCGTGGGATGAACAGGCTAGTTGACTAAATTTGAAAAACTGTTATACCTAATAAGGCAAAGTATTAAACAGTATTTATTTTATAATCAAAGTATTATAAATATATAGTTATTATATATTTATAATACTTTGCCTTATTAGGTATATTATACATGTACGATGATAAAAAATACATAGATTTTCGGTGTTTTAAAATTAAAATTTAAAAATTGTTCGTTTTAAAATTTAAATTATATATAATTCTGTATTATATATATAATTCTGCAAAAACGCTCTTGACTGTCATTACTTACTAGGTGGTAGAGTTCTGCACTGTCTCGCCCGGGTCAGGTACCACCGCCTTACCTATTCCTGCCGCAATAGCGTCAGTGCTTGTCACTGCCGTGTTCCGGTTAGGAGGGTAAGGTAGCCGGCAAACTTATGCATGTGGCATTAGACCTCGTTTCAAGATAGCAACGCATCATTAACATCTTTGGTGTCTATAGGCGATGGTTGACTCTTTTCATCAGGAGACCCATCTGCTTGTTTGCTATCTTATGATATAAAAAAATGGCGTCTAAATGACATCACGTTGTGGTTATGCATATATTGCACTATGATTTCTATGAAAATTTCAAAAACAATATGACGTTTTACAACGGTGTGACGTACCACTTGCAGATTTCGTTTACTGTCACGTGGCTCAATGCTATTTTCGCCGAAATTATGTCCTGAAATATTAATCCTTATCTTTTTAAAATAAATATTTTATTTTTTTGTTATCTCCATATGATATTTAATCATTAGAAACAAGATAAATATATATGCGATTTATTCTTAGTGTAAACAATCTTATTCTATTTAATGATTACCACTATTGTCACCTCAGCGATCTAGCGGTATTCGCTTTAATATTGACGCATCCTGAGTTCGAAGTTTGCATCGGGCAATTCGTCCTATATACATATTTCATTCATTTCTAGAAAACAATTTCCTGGGAAATGTTAGAATGATTTAGTCAGCAGCGAGACTAGTTTTTAGCCAGCAGCGAGTCATTTTGAAAATTGGGCCTTTACTGCTTCATCGGGCGCGTAGGAGGAGAGTGCTGAGCAAGACTTAAATCCCCCTTTCCGAAATATTCACTACAGATCTACATAGTATAAAAAAGTCGCCTCCGCTGTATGAACGCTTAATATATTTTAAATTACACGTCGGATTTTAATGCGGTTTTCATTCATTGGCAGAATTCTAAGTAGGGTTAATACTATAAATAACTATAGTATGCATATATTATATATAATATCTGGTTGACCGAGCTTTGCTCGGTTTTTCACATACCCGACCGAACCGAACCGGGAACCGAGCTTTTCTTGGACCTGGAACCTTGATAAATCGATTCCTTGACCCGAAAAACCCCTAATTTGTGACTTTCATGAAAATCGTTGGAGCCGATTCCGAGATTCCAATTTTACATATACAAGAATTGCTCGTATAAAGGTATTAGATTATGTATAATACATGAGTATGATTCTAGAAAAACCTCCATTTGAACAATTGACCATCTGTCGTTGTACTAGGCTTGTAAAAGTCGAACAACACAAGCATCGAACACTTGATTTGAACCGAACTTGAGTACGAGGCAATAAACTCAACTACAAATATAGTAGGTATATCAGTCATAAAATGTTACTAAGAATCAATAATAGAAATATCAGCTACAAAAAATTATATATTAAAATTTCACCACATTTTATGTCATAGTAATATTTATCGGAATATTTTATGCATACGCTAAAGAGAATGTGAGCCCCCAAAGCCCTAATTCTTTTAGCATACAGCTCAAAGAGCCTCCATCAAAGCACGTTTCCTGCAGCTAACAGATTGAATTGTCCCTGATCGAGGCATACACGTAAAATTTCATTACACTACCGGAACTGACCCTTTAAGCGCACGTCAGGAATATTGATGGGTCACAAATTAGTTAAGAATAGAATTTTCTTTTAATAAGATTATGAACAATAAGGGCTAGATTCATTTCCATTATAAATATTTTCATGATATCAGGCCATCAAACAGATGTCCATTTTTGTTATGGGACTACAAAGCACCTTCATATTTGTTTTTGATGTAAAATATTGAGGAGTCGACAGAGTGTAAAATATAAAAAGCGCCTTCACGCACTTATTCCGGAAGTGGTAGGCAGAGATACAAAAAGTGCACCAACTACTAACCGAAGATATTTAGTCCTATAATGTGATAGATGGCAAGGCTATTGCCAACCGGGCACTGGGCACTCATCCATTCCCGGGCAACGTTGTTTTTATCATGTGCTGTTCTCTTTTACTTGAAAAGATACACCTTTTACATTTACATTAACACCAGAAATGAAACACAAAGTAGATATCACAGCTAGCACGACACGTCCGCTCACCGTGACGTTCCGATGACAAGTGACCGCGTGCGGCGGTGCACTAGCTATATATATTATTAATTTACACATTTATTGTGAACATGACACATATCAGAAAACTGAAAAAACTCATTTTTGAATAGCCCGACCCGTAAATCGAACCGTCATGTGGTCAACACCGACATCGGACCCATAGACCACATAGGTGATTTATAACAAGATATAGTAAAGAAAAATATTGTAAAGTTTGCGAATTCAAGAATATAACCTTCGAAAGCATCCATCTGATTTTAAAATTCCTTACCAATAATTAGAATCCAAATAGAGAGCTTCTCATAAAGAACTATTTTATTACGATCTAAACAGTCGATGACAAAACCGACTGAAATCCCTTTCTTACGAAGGATGCCTTAACAGTTAAGATATTTTAATACTTCAGCTTTGAACGAACGACTTTCAGTCAACTACTACTGTGACAATCCGGTGTATGCCGCAAAATTTGTTGGGTTAAATAATGAGACAATATGAATTTTTAAATCTGAACAGGAGTCAAATTGATCAAGGGATTACCGAGATAAAGGTGTTGTAAAAGGAGTCTAAAAATCGAAATTTCACAGCTATACTATCGCGAGTTTACAGTTCATGACGAACCATTAGTAAGGTATATTCTATTCACGTTTAATAATAATAATAATCGAAGTTATTTGGTCCCATAAATGTGATACTTAGATGTTTAAGGTATTAATTTCTTATAGTTTCCTGGAAATATAAAAATGGAATTCAAGGCAAATATTTTATGGATATTTCATCGATAGTGCTTAAAGACGTGAAGCATAAAGAATGCTCAGGATTACAAATCGACTGGAAAACGTTTCCGTTTTCTGCTGTAATATATATGGTTGTGAATGTTATATTCAAAATCGCTTCTGGATTTGTCATTGTCAACGTTTGTACATATAAATGTTTGCCATTGACTGCATTGTTTTTTAATATATTCAGTAGCTCAGTATAATGCACCTCAGCTGTCCTGATGGGATGGCAGTTGGACGTACAGGGGTTGAAGATGCATGCACACTGAGCTAGAAGTTACCTATTTACTCTTTCTTTGAAGATTTGATAATATATTAATCAAGGAACACCGCTTTTTGTAGAGATATTTAATCTTTACTAACTACTATTATAAAGGATGTAACGAATTTCATAGTTCTTGTTCGAAAACATTAATTATAAATAAATGAAATATTAGTAGCTCTCTGGAGCATTTTGGTGTTTTCTGAAAATTTTGTGATGCTGATTTGCTCCTAGTTATTTATCGCATTAAATTCGTATTTCACTATCTGACTAAGTCGTGAATCGTAGTGAATCTGAGCGTGTACTTATTCTCGTTCGACTAAGCAAGAAAATCCATGTGATAATATTCATTTATAAATAACAATTATTTGCCTTAATACTCTTCGACATAGACGCATCAACCACCCCTGGCTTCGAATCCAATGTCGGGAAATACGTTCTAATATTTTTTCAGGTTTTAAATAGTTTTGCCACTTAATAGATTAGTCGAAAGGACATTACATAGTTAGTCTTATTTATATCGGAGATTAAAGTTGCATCAGATATTCAATTTTGTCTTCTTAGTACATGCCAAATTTGTGTTAGATATCTTAGATGTTACTTGCTGTCACAACTGTAAACAAAAACAGATGTCAGAAAAAAATATCTTCTTCCAAACCTTTCAGGGTTAAACTGAATTCGACGCTTATGAAATCGCGGCCAACAGTAAGTAAACAATACGAGTAAATGCTTTTTATTAACGGTCTTACTAATAAAATATTTCACACAGTGTATACAGGTACTATAACGCTTGCATAAGAAAAACTTACATCTGTTTGACACAAAGAGTGTATACATCTGTTATAAGGGATCAAATTTTGCATAGAAAGTTACACAGGGTCTATGCACCATAAAACCCTTGTTTAAAGCTTGTCTAAGGCAAAAATCAAAATGGTGGCTCATTGTGTATCAGCTGTTAGCCAACAAACGTGAATAATGGATTCGGTTTTGTTTTTATTTTATTAGTTGTTATAACATTTTACTTATTCAGGGTATTCTTTTTTAACAGAAAATGTTTCTTTATATCATTTGAAACAAATAAGCAGATTGCTCTCCTCCTGGAAAGAGGGACCATCGCCTATCGAACACCGAATATGTAAATGGTATGTTGTTATCCATTCGGCGCGATGGAAATGCCAAACGTATAAATTTACCGACTACCATTATTTTAATTTATTAGAGATAATTGATGGAAAAGGTTCTTAGCGGATTCAAAGGAAAACCAAATCGTACAAAACCTGGATTGATCCGGAGTTATTGTTTGTCACTGTGTTGTTCCAGTTTAAGGGTATGGTAGCCAGTAACCATATGCATGTGGTATTACCCCACCACATCCCACCACAACCGATAACAATGCACCATTAATATATTCGCCGTACATAGAAAAAGTTGTCTCTTTCCGACAACGGAGCTATCAGCTTGTTTGCTATCCTACGATAAAAAAATAATAATTAAAGTTTCTACATATAATAATAAAAAGGGATGCTTTTTCTGTAGAACAAGTTCACCGTTTAGCTTAAAGAGTATACAATACTACCGACTACGTAAGAGTTTAGCTGTCAGGTACCTGTTTGTAAATATTTGAAGTTAGGGTTAGAGGGAGGGGATGTACGTCGTACGTCCGGAAATTGTAGCTATGAAGACGTTAATTCACGCTATCTAAATTTGAAAAAACTATTTGAATTTCAAAAATTTAATTAATAATTTAATACTGCGTGAAATAAATAGTATTTTTTTTAAAGTTATAAAGACATATTTAAGAGTTTTTTTTGACCTAAAGTGTTATTTATTTCATACAACACTGTCACGCATAATGGTTTCCGAACAGATTTCGTACAATGTTGGCACTATTGTGCGTTTAACGAGTGATTAGTTACCCAAGCTTTACAAGTTGTTTATTGGTAGCGATGCTGTGTAAAGCGTGTATAACTCTTATACAGACTCTATACCCTGTGTAACTATTACCATGTTAAACGGGTGGATAACTTTTGTTATCCTTATTAGTAAGGCTGTAAATGTATAGTCCGAAGTAGCGATGGGCGTTTTTGTTATTTTTCAACATCGACGCACATCGTTGTTACGCTAATGTCACCCGTTGTCAACACCGTTGTTTCCGACACCGGTGTGAGACATTCAACTTGTATATTGGCCGGGGAACATCAAACATTTTTTTTATATCATAAGATAGCAAACAAGCAGATGGGTCTCCTGATGGGAAGAGTCAAGCATCGCCTATAGACACCAAAGATGTTAATGGTGCGTTGCTATCTTGTGGCGAGGTCTTATGCCATATGCATAAGTTTATCGGCTACCTTACCGTCCAAACCAGAACACGACAGTGACAACCACTGACGCTATTGCGGCAGGAATAGGTAAGGCGGTAGTACCAGACCCGGGCGAAACAATGCAGAACTCTACCTAGTAGTCACGATGGTAGTAACTCGCATAGCCAATCGGTCGCCTTTTACGACCTGCCGCTCTGCCAGGCAGTAGTTGGTCCATTCTTCACGGATTCCGGAACCAACACGGGGGAAAATGTAAAAACGCCAAACTATAAACATGTTTAATGTTTATAGTTTGGCGTTTTTATAAACGTTCTAATACTATCGTACTTCAGTGTAGTAACGTTTATGAGACTTAATATGAGTTAATGTAAATAACTAGGCAAAACATTGAAGTATAAAGTCTTTTATTTTTTTATTCGACTGCTCCGTTAGTCGAGTGGTTAGCGAACCTAACTACGAATCGAGAGGGCCCGGTTTCGATTCCCGACAGGGACAATCATTTGTGTGGTGAACATAAATGTTTGTATTTCTGGATTTGGGTGTTTATTATGTATGTTACAGTATTCATATATTTATTTCTATCTATTAGTATTGTTGACTAGCACCCATAACACAAGCAAATAATTTGCTTATTTTTTGATTGGATCAATTCGTGTAATTTGTCCACGTAAAATTATAAAATTGGGGCATTGCTGGGGCATCGGGCATTGCCGTGTAATTATTGACATCGGTCGTTGTCGGATACGGTCGGCATTATTTGATATGTCATCGCGTTGAATGGTGTTACTTCCATCCGTTGTAGAACATTTCGGTATCGGATGCCGCCAAAAATGACTCACATCGTTGGTAAACAACGTTTTATTAAAAACGACCACTTCTAGTCCGAAGTATACCTATTTCAGTGACCGTTTTGTTGCCATATAAGCAAACAGCAGCAAAACATTTTGTTTTAAATTGGATTTTATGTGCACTAATTTGACTGAAAAATATTAGCTTTTTTAGACTTATTATTTTTTAGACTTATTAGACTTTATTTGCCCTATGTTTTACGCTGTAACTAGTGGTCTGTTTTCATTGTTTTTAATTAAAAGCAGCAACACGCAGTCACTGACCGCCGAGTATTGCACTCTCTAGCATTATTTGTGTATGCATCTTTTAATTACATAACTCAATGAACGAATTATATATACAATTAATAGAGAATTAAAAAAAATATAGATTTTTAGCAGCCTTATTGACAGTATAACATGTGACAGTAATTAACATGATCTTCACAATGTTATGACAATAGATATAGACAACGGTTGAAAAAAACCAATAAGGGCTAATCGTTGCATCCTAATTCTAAATTATATCTTAGATAAGCCGGCTGGTATATAATTAGTAGCTCTTTCTGTCCGGACAAAAATATCAATCTTATAACCACTGCAAAGTTTTTTTATATAATAGCTAACAAGCAGTATCAACAAGTTCCTTAAATCCCCGCCACATGGATGGCATTGCACCCATAATATCGACGGTTATCTTTTACTATTAGGAGTACCATCTACCTATTTGAATTCAAACAATATCTGCTGACTGAAAGAGGAAACCATCGCCTATAGACACTGGATATGTTACTAATATCCGTGTGGCGAAGATGTAATGCCGCGTGCATAGGTTAATAAGCTACTTTTCACTCCAAGCCGGAATACAAACTTTCACTCCAAAACGGAATACGGTGATGGTAACAAACCCGGGCAAGACGTTGCAAGACTACCACCTAGTAAAACTAAGTATTATGTGTTAACATAACCCTTCCCTAAAGAGCATCAAGTGAAGCATTAAGATCCGAATATCAAAGATCAATCGACAGAAGTTTGACAAAGGCTGCGTCGGATATCACTACAACCACGGATTAAATGGATACGCCTTTCAAGACAATTCCTTAGTTTGTCAGTGCAGCTTGCATTTACACACAGAAATACAGAGTTATACTACTTACCGATGAAATAAAATCATTTCAAGGGTAATTTTTAAACCTTGTCTTCTCATTCGGTACGATAAAACAGTACAAAATGGTTTATTTCTATTTTTCACAAAATAATATAACCTAAAAATGTGACATTTTTGACAGTAATAGGAGCGTTTGCTCATATTCGCGGGGACACGTTTTCTTTCCAATGTCGCGTCTGTTAGTATTCATGTGGTATGTGGCTACCATTCTTGTTAGCCGACAACGTGGTGAATTATTGGCGGGGGTTTTACGGGGTCCGGACGATGTATGCACGGAATATGTATTTAAAATTAAATTAAATGATTTATTGCATATTTAAGAAGTTCGGAGTATAACTAGTTAATTTTTGTATATGTTAAAGTACTTTGAACAAGCTCCATCACAAAACTGTAACATGTGCATTTTAGAACCCTCAAACACTCCTTATAACAAAACAATAGCTTGTACATTTTAGAATCCTTGAACACCCCGCATAATAAACCTATAGCTTGTACATTTTAGAATCCTTGAACATTCCCTATAACAAAGCTATAGCTTGTACATATTAGAATCCTTGAACATTCCCTATAACAAAGCTATAGCTTGTACATATTAGAATCCTTGAACATTCCCTATAACAAAGCTATAGCTTGTACATATTAGAATCCTTGAACATTCCCCATAATAAAGCCACAGCATTTTAGAATACTTTGAACAGGCCCCATAAAAAAACTGTAACATTGGCATTTCAGAACCATCAAACACTACTCATAACAAAACAGTAGCTTGTACTTTTTAGGATCCTTGAACACACCCCCACAAAGCTATAGTTTGTTTATTTTAGAATCCTTGAACACTCCTCATATCAAAACAATACTTGTACATTTTAGAATCCTTGAACACCCCGCATAATAAAGCTATAGTTTGTACATTTTAGAATCCTTGAACACTCCTCATATCAAAACAATACTTGTACATTTTAGAATCCTTGAACACCCCGCATAATAAAGCTATAGTTTGTACATTTTAGAATCCTTGAACACTCCATATAACAAAGCTATAGTTACGCCCATTTGGTGGGTGGTTGTAAAACTGCGTATACATACAGTTTCACTACACGTATAAAACCATTGACAACCCACACTATACTAATATTGTTTCATTTTTTGCATCAAATTAATGCTATCAACAATATGGGGCGCGCGGAAAATGATCACGGTCTTCCGAATGGCTAATTGAAAATCGGTATTTTATCGCGCGTGTATACAACTCACTAGATGTCGGTTTGCGGTTGGGATTAATTTTAAGATCTATTAGTCTGATGTGTTGACAGAACAATCGGTCTGTTATGAGCTCTCTGGTCAGTTTACTCAATGTATAAAACATAACCAGCGTGATTACGATATACGGATCTACTGATTGTGTTAATTCCGAAAGAGAATTTCTTTCGTTTTTAAGTTACAGGATTAATTTATACTTGAACAAGGAACGGCGAATGTTTACGTCAGCTCTCATATTTCAAGCTAACTTCTAGGATATATACTGCAATAAATCTAGGGTTGTTCACAGCGTAACACTTAAAAAACAAAAAATAACTCAGTTCTACTTTGTAGAAGACTCAATGCTTTTTTATTATTTTTCGCTATTCTTTGCTATCGCTACGTGCATATGGATTATCATGCACTTTTATAATGAACTATTGTTTATAAAATATCACAATGTTAGTTTTAGTATGTGTTGTATTTTTCAACTGCCAAAAAGGAGTTTATTAGTGTGACATGTATGTATGTCATATTGTTAGAATTGGATAAAATTCCGGTATAATCTACGAGAATTTAGGCGTTCAAGCACGTGTATTAAAATTTCGTAAGTGTATGTTGTGGGTTCCGTGGGATTTAAAAAGTAAAATGCTTACTCAGTTAAAAATGTAAGACTATATTCCGGTTTCTTCATTTGCATTTTAAATAATAATTTTAAATAATTTTATTTGTTGACTACCTCGGAGTTCGAAATTGGTTTTTTAAAAGAAATAAATGGAAGATTTGGGATGCCAACGGCGCGATGGAGAAGGACTTGAACTTAGCTGGCTGGGGCTCGAGGAAATCGATGGTCTTCTCAAGCGGCACTCCTGCTGCAGCACCACGATGGAGGCCCGGGTTCACATCCGCCACGCGGAGTAAGAATTTGAAACGCCACCAGCCACGATCTAACCAATCAACCCAGCGACCACCGAAGGTTCCAAAATGGGAAAAGGGTGCGTCATCGCCGCGGGAGCGCTATTATATCTCTCTGCGCGGAAGGGAGGAATACCGTCGTGTCCTAATAGTGATGGGCCATTGGGACTGAATAGTCGGAGCCGGCAACCGGAATGTAACGTATAATCGAACACGTTACAATGTATGTCCACGAATTTCTCAGGAACTAAAAGTCATATCAAGATAGTGGATCGAGCCTATAAAGTGCAATTTCGGCCGCGCATAGGATACTGTTCGCACCTTTGGGTCGGTGCTCCCCGGTATAAAACCCTCCAGTTTGACAAAATCTATCGCAGGCTAAAGCGTCGTGTCGATAACCCTATTTTCACCAGCGGTCTTGAACCCCTTAGTCACCTGAAATACGTTCGATTTCTATGTGTGTTCTACCGTCCGTATAATGGGAAGTGTTCTGATGATCTTTTAAATTTAGAACCGGCATCCACACTCCACCATCGCACTACACGCCGTAGTGAGGGATTTCACACACACCATCTTGACGATTAATCATCTACGACTGTTCGATTTGCAAGTACCTTCTTTATACTGCTGAGAAGAAAGTAGATTGTTTATGCCTCAAAATGAGCTCGAACCCCTTAAATATGAGTATTAGGTAAAGGTGGAGCTAGCTCTCAATTATTTCAAACCAATACCTACGTTATATCTCACTCTATGCGGTCTCACCGTCTCTATTTTTACAGCTGTGTTAGAAAAAAGGGTAAGACCTTAGAAGATGACAGCAGTATTTAAAGTTTTGTTTCAAGTAAAGTAACTATTTACTAATCTGTGGTATTAGGAGTGTTGCCTCCAGATATAACACAGTTTCATGCTTGAACCTACACGGCCGTATACTCGCGAGATACGCAGAAGACAAGGGATACCACGTGATGGGATCTGAAGCCCCGACCCATTACCCGGACGACGATAACTGCACCCCAGACGTGATCGATTTCGCGCTGCTCAAAAACCTACCGATTAGCCAATTCTCGGTAGAGGTGCTGGACTACCACAACATATCAGATCACCAACTTGTTTTAGCGGTATTAGAGCAGGAACCAGTACGAACCACAGTTCCTACGCCGAAAGCCACTATAAACTGGGAAGTCTTCCACCGGGAGCTGGAGAAGTCCACTGTCTCGCGACCAATTGTACAGGCCGCAGACGTGGACTATCTAGAGAAAGACTTACGGGATAAAACCATCCAAGCCCTTGAAGTTGCCGCGATGGAAAGACCCATCAGAAACACCAAACCTTCCGGTTACCTAAATACCGGTACATATAAGAAACCTTATAGCCAAGAAACGGGCTCTACGGAAAACCTGGCAAGCAACCAGATGCCCCTCACATAAACGGCAGCTTAACCACCTCACCGAGAGGATCAAGACAGAGATGGAGTTACACCACACAAGGCTGGGAAGACCAGATCGATGAGGCCAGGGACGACTGGCCCTCACTGCATAGACTCTGTCGCCGATTTACCCAAAAGAGGGAACCCATCAGACCTCTTCGCCACCCAGATGGCACTGCCAGATATAAGGCAAAATGCCGTACCGGATAATTGCAGTGTGGACACGATTGTTCAATGGCATTGTTCGTACAGGCTGCTTCTCCAGATGCTGGAAAACTGGCCATGTCCTAATGCTGCCGAAACCGGGTGTAGCGGCTCAAACAATCACAAACGCTACAAGAAAAATTATAAAAAAGATAGAAAATGATGAAATTGAAAATAAAATCCTAAATCGCGATGTCACAATTACATGTATTTATCTTGTACAAGCTGTATACAAGTTTCAACGATTCTCAAATTGACTTCGGTCCCCAGGCAGTACACCTTGCCTGGCTGGGAAGATCTTCCTTTTCCCCTTGCTTGTCCTTGTGTGACGTCATCAACCTCCATAGTTACGACGTCATCTGACAAGAAGCTGGCCCGCTGGTTCCATTACTATAATCCTTCAGCGGTACGGACCAGTGGCGCTACACCTGGCAAAAACATACTCCTGCCGGCCAGCTACAGGCCGATCACACTACTGCCAGCAATATCTAAGATCTTTGAGCGCCTCCTCCAGTGCCGCATTGACCTATATTTTATGCCCAGGAATGAGCAATATGGATTCTGCTCCCAACATAGCACCACCCACCAACTTGCAAGGGTGCTCCATACCCTTACGGCAGCCTATAACAAAAAGGAGAATATCGCAGCTGTCTTCATAGACGTGGAAAAGGCTTTCGACAGTGTATGGCACGCAGGGCTACTATATAAGCTTATCCAACTTCAACTGCCCAGACGGATCGTAGACGTTGTCGCTTCCTTTTTTTCAACATCGCAAATTCCAGGTGGTGGTGGAGGGCAAACTATCAACTGAACGTTGCGTGCAGGCGGGAGTCCCGCAGTGCAGCTGCCTTTTCCTAACACTATACGTATGCTAGACATATGACATCCCAGCACCAGATAATACCACACTGGCGCTATATGCGGACGATGCCGCGTACATCGGCACATGACTGACAGCCACACATGCGGCAAGCAAAATACAAGCGGTCCTAAGTGACCTAGAAGAGTGGCTCAAAAAATGGAGACTTACGGTCAACGTGGCGAAGACCCAAGCCTTCAAAGCAGGGAGACTCACACAAATTACCCCTAAGCTTCAACTATACGGGGAAGACATCGCATAGCAGATCACATGTAAATATCTGGGAATTACCATAGACGCCCACCTGAAAATGAACACCCATACCAGGAAGGTCGTTAACAGAACAAGAGCAACCATAGCGATACTGTATCCAGTACTATCATCCAGATTACCACTTAGGCAGAAGCTGAATATCTATAAGATCTTCATACGCCCTCATCTCACTTATGCCGCACCAGCATGGTATCAGCTCCTGTCCAAAACATTAAAAAACAAAATTGAAATCCAACAACACAAAGCATTAAGAACTATTGTCAACGCCCCCCGCTACTTGAAGAACTCGGTTATCTTGAGAGATCTTCGTGTAGAGTGCATAGGAGAGTTCACCAAAAGACTATCCGAATCGATGTTCGCAAAAGCAGGAAGATCCGACTTCGAATACATACGTGGCTTCGCCCTCTGGAAAGCTACCATCGCAGACCGCAAACCGTACCCTAGGGACATCCCTAGGCAAGATGTTGGGGGTATCACCTGATAAAGCCGCCGCTTTCGCTGCTGGTCGCCTGCCGGGCTTTCCACCAGCAGGTTCCACCCAGAGCGGCTGACCTGCGCGAAGCGGCGTGTAGCATTAGGGAGTACCCCCAACGTCAACATCTGCACATAACCATACACAACCAATTCTTCATCTGAAGACATCCAATGACCGCTGCATTTTTATGTAGCGCGATTGAAACCACGGCCTGGGGGAACAGCCACGGCACCGTTCCCCGCATCCCCAAAAGGGACGTGTGCGAAGACCTACTCAGAGAAGAATAAACTATAGAAACAAAAACTTGATGTCTGTTAAGAATATATATTCAACTCATTATTTGACAAAACCCTGTGAACAAAACTGTGTGTGTGTGTTCGTTTCAAACATTCCATGTGACAGTGTTTTTTTCTATTTGTGTTATTTTTTCTTATTTTTTAATCAATTGTTACTATACTAATATTATGAAAGGTAAAGTTTGTGAGTTTTTTTGAAGGAAAGAGTTTCGAGAACTACTGAAGCGATTTTGAGAAAGATTTTACAAGTACTTAGCTAGATTCTAAGATGTTTATTTAAATGGATGTATTAATTTAAATAAACTTATGCAAACTTTTTTAAAGAGAAATTGTGACGTCTTCAAGAAATAACACATCTTACACATCTCTTACTGTCGGGTTATTTCACGTCAATATTTTAAGAGCGGCGATCTACTCTTATTTCATATCTTTTTATCGCCTAGAAGTGAATATTACTAGTGTTGCAGGTAAACTCACATTCTGTTATTATTGAGCTGCTCGGCAAATATGCCCATATCTTCGGTATAAAATATAGGACTATTGCTATTGCCTATAAAGTGAAAGCAAAAAGTGATGAAATTTGCGCGTCAAGTTCAATTTAGTGGTAAAAGAAGGGCATACCAACGAATTTTGTTTTACGTCAGTTTATTTAACATTGAATTAATATTTATCAGAATGTAAATGTTACTATTAATAAGTTTATTTTAAAATAATCACTTGTTTTTATTGATAAATTTTATTAATAAAAAAACCTCAACAGCAACCACGTGTTTGCCCTGGCTCCTTTGGCCTTAGACCAACTGTCGTTCTACCAGGCACGTAATAAAAGGCGAAGAATTGCCTATAGGCTTTTTTCCTTTATTTCATTAGATAGTAAATAAGTTTACAATGAACAATTCTTCATTTTATTAGATGGATCTCTGATGGAAAAAGAACCCATCGCCTATAGACACCAAAGATGTTATTGCCGCGTTGCTATATCCTTGTAGTGGGATGACAGTGCTACATGCATAAGTCTACCGGCTACATTACTCTCTAAACCGGAACACGATAATCTCAAGCATTGAAGCAATTGTGGGAGGAATAGGTAAGGCGGTGGTGCCAAATACCCGGCCGCGACGTTGCGGAACTCTAATAACTAGTATTCACGATGACAGTGACATTTTTTACTTTAAAGTTCCTATTGCCACATTATAAAGATTTCTGAACCAAAGAAATGTTGAAATTATACCTATATACTTTTAAATTAAAGGAATCAGTTTGTAGGCATTTGTATTTTACACTATTTATCGTCGGCACTTGGTGAAACTCCATTTGTAGTTTTGTTAATACACTTGTACTGTTTCACAAATTACTTTAAAATTTAATTAATATCACCAACCGGTTTCGCCTTTTACGGCATCTTCAGGGCAGAAACGAAAAAATTATAGGCATTTGCTCAAAAACTGATTTAGGTGTGCGTTGGTTTAGGATTTTCATTGTGTTAGTCTGCCAAACACTTGGAAGTCCTGGATATCGGCTACTCGTAGTCTTACAATATATGTATAAAAATTTTCGGTAACGTGTATTTACTTAAATATATTACAACAATACGGGAATGAGGACTGGAATCGTGTTTAATGATGTGAAATAATTCTATGTAGTTATTCGTGTAAATAGTACAACTTAATGACTCGACACCGCTTAGTACAAAGGCACGTGTATAGACAAAGAGCACTTGACTTGATCTACGATTAACAATTTTCGGGTCGATTAAATACCAGTGTTTTATAAACAGCCCGTAGAGTACAAAATTGTCAACTTTGCCTTTTCTTGTGATTGTAGTGTGAATGTAATATATTTTTTACTACACAATAACAAACAAGCAGATGGATATTCTGTTAGCGAGAGATAACCATCATATATATAACATCCTTCCCAAATATGTGAACATATATAGCACAGGGTTCAGTACGTCTAACTAAAGATATCGATCCAAAAAGATAATAATTAAGCGAATAAAACTTTTTGATTTTTACAAACAAAATATTTTTTTCTCATAACTATTTACGCATTTTTGTGAAAATAATCCACTTTTAATAAGCAAGAGTGAGTGGTAAATAATCAAAAAGTGGATTATTTTATGCAAGGCGTAAATCGTTATGAAAAAAATATATTTTGTTCGTAAAAATCAAAGTTTTAGTCCCTTGAATGACGTTCTTTTTCGAGTGGATATCTTTGGTTTGATCTACTAAACGCTGTGTTGAAATATGTTCACTTATTTTGGAAAGACCTTAAATAATCTGAAGATGTTAAATATAACTGGCGATCGCTTGTGGACGAAATTCGACCATAGACTTAACAATAAACTCTCTCTTTAAAGTGTGACAACTGACTTTAGCCGTTAAGAAAATAATATGTAAGTATTATTTTCTTAACGGCTAAATTACACGAATATACACTATATTAATAATATTTAATGTTTATTTTACTATTTTAATGTATTTTTAATGCATTGTTGCGCCAAGTTTCGTACTCCACCTCGCATTTGTCTTAAAAAAGGATCCTAAGTGTTTCCTTCACGAATTAATTTATAGATATTAAAAAATATATATACAAGGTGTTTATTTGGATACTGCCGGGGGCTCTAAGACTGACTGTACAAATACAATGGAAATACTTTATTTTTGCTAACCTAATTTCATGTTTCCCAGGCCACAGTTATAATATTTACTTAACATCAGATACGTAATTAACATAAGTAATTAACACGCAAATGCAGCGTCGGTCGCGAGCGCGCGTATATAATTTACGTAACCGCATTCTCGATCAGATGCCACATGGCGACGAGATGCCTGCAGACAAATAACATGGAATAAAATAACATAGCGTAATTACTAATCTTAGGTGATTTTTGTACTCAATTTACAATTTAGTGCCATACAAACTAATAAATGTATCATTATTATTATTTACATGTGATATAGTCAAAGGTTTTATTCGAAATGAACTTGGCCAAGTCAACAATACCAGCTATGATATTCCCAAGGCTAGCTGTATATGCCCGATAGTTAAGCCACATCACACAATGGCGATTTGAATACTTGGGTAATCGTGGATGTATTGCAATACTACTTGCATTGCTTACTTCTTGAGGAATACAGAAGTGACGATATTTTTTTATCAAATATATTTTTATGTAAGACGACGCGACGCCCATAGAGAAAGCACATGAGAAGTGGTCATCGCCGCCCATGAAAAATTACGCTATATGAAGTCATGCAGTTACGTTACTGTCCGTTAAGTATGAGTGGGGTTCTTTAAAGGGGTTCAAAAATATAATATGTTCGAAAACACTCAGGCCGACGATAAGTTTCTCACCTCGCGGCTATATTTATCGATATACAGCGAAAATACGCGCCACCAAGCCGTTAGCCGCGAACTAAGGCGCGATAACTGTTTGCGTCACAATATCAGTGGTCATCAAACTGCGGCCCGCAGACAATATTTATGCGGCCAAAACAAATAAGAATATTGTAACATTTCTTAAATTATTAATTCATTAACATTCGTTTTTAAATTTTATGCTACTGTTTCTTCTTATTTCATTCACCCAAAGGTTAGGAAGCTACGATATTCCTTTATAACCGTGAAGGGTCATATCGTCTTATGTTATTTTCGTTTCCTCATGGAACAAAATAAATTAACATACATCGATACACTTGGTTAATATCAAAAAATGACTAAGACATGAAGTTACTAAACATATGTGCTCGGGTAAATTATAATTTGCTGTTATTATACTTTTTTGCTGTTATTATTATTGTGTATCATAATTATATTATGTTTCTTTGTATAAATATCAGCTGCAGGCCGTAGTTTAATGACCACTGCAGTGACGCCCTGAATCCCTTTGCGATGCAGTTCCGCGATAGCCCGATTATGTCGCGACAACACGAATTTCACCGTAGCCCGATATATCTAGCCACACCAATACTGCGGGCGAAGTGTGCCGGACTATCTCAACATTTTACCCAATTGAGCTAGCGATGCCATTATGTACCCCAAGATGTACTAGGCCCAAACCTAATTAGTATCGAAATATTTTACGTTTAAAAACTGCATCTATATGTCTACCAAGTAATTGTTAATCGAAGGGTTTGATTATTATAATAATGGCTGTTAGAGGAACACAGGCAGTATAATGTTTGGAATATCTTCAATTATGTGTCCCCATTCAACAACGGATATACTACTACATAAGTACGCTGTCTAGTGTAAGCCTTACACGATTATGATCGATATCGTTATATCGTTATGAGAATTCAAATAGCCTAATGTGTTTAAATCTGCGTTGTTTCATCTGCAGATTGTGCATGTGTGTGTGTGTGTGTGATAGAGAGAGAGAGAGAGAGAGAGAGAGAGAGAGGGAGAGATTTGATTTGAAAGTAAATATTTATTAAAAGTAACAAAAAGCACATTGCTTTGGTATGGACGAGTAATAAATATTAGAAACAAATATAAAGTGCCAATATGGATGTATCCCGGGATCCCGAGGACGGCAAGACTGACGTATCATGATTAATTTCATCAGTCTCCAAAACCAGCGCTTTTGTTAAAGAAAGTTATGTATATATATGGAACTTGAAGGAACTTTCTCTGATTTTTTTCTAAATGTGACTATTATTTTGCTCGTTTGTGATGACGTCGACATTTTTCAAAATCATCACCTTACAGGAGATCCACACTAAAAGGAAAGATACGTGACTATAAGGTTTCTCTTAAAGGCCCGGCCAAATTTTAAAATTAGGAAATAAATATTAAATTTAAAGTGCGTTTTAAATATTATTGTAAAGTTATTATAAGATAATATAAAAATATTCGCTTAACAAAATCCAACTTAATTTATGAATTGGATGCACTGAGTCATGTGAATGAACTCTGTAATGCTGGCAGCTGTGTGTCAATTTTACATTTATCAATAAATACGATAGTAACTGTTATGTAATCTGTCCCTCTAAGTGCATTTTCGTATGTCCACAATTTATTTATCGGTCGCAGTATGTTGTATTATAATCAAAAACTGCGTTTTTAGCGATGTACGCAAGTATGCGGGGTGCGGGGGACACTGCACGAGCCGCGCTCGACAAGGAGTGACGACTATACGATCTATGCGTTGTTTTTTGGGTCGGACGAAAATTAAATTAGGATTTTTTTAATTATTTTTTTTATTCCATAAATCGATTGTGCGATTCTTAAAGCCCTTTTTGCCCCGCGCCACACCTTTGTGGAACCAGTTATCGGCAGATTTTTTCCAGACGGATACGACCTAAGGACTTTCAAGAAAAGAACTTACTCATTCTTAAAAGGCCGGTAATGCAACTGTAAGGCCCCTGGTCCCCCTCTTCTATATAAAAGAACATATCGATTCCAAATAACCTCTGAAAATTAAGCTGGACCTTTAAAAGTAACCCTGTATAATTACTATAAAATTATTTACTCTCTGACTTACTCCTAAAGGAATGATGTTTTTAAAGTAAATATAGTAAATGGAGATATGTTGACTTTTGTAGTAAATGAGCGATATCTTATTATTTGAAAATTTGTTACCAATTCTCAGGCAATAAAAGTTACGCTACGTATTAGTTTTATTTTATATAAAAATGATTTTAAAGTTCAAATAATTTTCCTAACTGTTGGAACAGATTTCGCAAACAAAAATAACAAAGTCGGCACTTTAACGTGAACCTCAGTTACGCCAGCACCAGACAAAATATATTTCCATCTTGCAGTTGAAACTTCTAAAGATGCAAAATATCTCAGAACCTTTACGCTATTTCGCGATGTATTTATAAAATGTATTATTGCCTTTTACTTTAATCGTTAAAAATGTTACGTACGCTGAACGCTTATGCTCCAGGAGCGTTAGGAAACCTCGCCGTGTGCTTTCGTATCTCGATGATCCAATCACCAATACAAATATAAGCTTGGATGTCGAAGACGGCATCGTGTTAGTTCAGTGCAAAGTGTAATGCCAGGATTGAGCCATTCTTGATTGGCTGGCCCGACACAACAACGGCACTGGCCCGATGCCGGCACCGACACTAGTGGACCCATAATTCTATGAAATTGTACTGCACGCTGTATCACTGGCCCGGCCCGGCAACGACATGCTGGTGTCGGCGCCGGTATGTTTTCGGCAGCAAGCCTCTCGCTGAACCGGCCTTCTTGATTGGCCGGACCGGCCCGACACCGAAGTACTTGACGCAACAACCCGACACGGCGCCGGCAGCTACATTCTTCATTAGACCGACACCGACACGCTCCGACCCGACACAGCCTTATATAATTCCAGACGTAGATAATTCCAGAGCGCTGCGCGTTGTCAGCGTAAAATAATAGATTGTATTTTTGTTGTATTTACTTTATTTAAGACGTAAAAAATACGTGTTTTGAGACCATTTTGCATGCATTCAATTATCAAAGATATTTAGATGGCATGTACATATGTAGTACAATTTATTTGAAAAACTAAATTGTACTACGTATGACACGGATAAGTTTTTCAATTAATGTTTCTGAATGACTATAATATAATGAAAAAAATAATTATTCTCCCGCATGCACTTAGTAATGAAAATTGCGCGGGCAGGTTCAGTGATCACGCCACTAGCACGCCTACACGGAAGCGTGCGTGTGTGTGCACTACACATGCATAAAGTCCGTCATCAGCGGGAGGCTTGCCGCCGGCGACATGCTGGCGTCGACAACGGAATGTCGGTGCCCTGATTTTTGCCTGATTTTGTCCTGATTTTCGAAAATCGCATTTTCACCAGATCTCCACCTTTTGAGATCCTAGAAACCTTTTCCGACTATTTTCACAATGACGTCAATATGTGTGTGTGCGCGTGTGCGCGCGTGTGTGTGCACGTGTGCGCGCGCGCGCGTGTGTGTGTGTGTGTATATCTAAACATCTCATAACTTTTGAATGGCTTGACTGATCCAAACGCGGTTGATGGAATTCGATTGAATTCCGCTAAACTTAGAATTCCTAATAAATTGAACTGACTCGGGCCAGATAAGGAGAAATTTTAGAAAAATCTCTAAAAAATTTTGCGAAACAGTATTTTTTTATATAATTTCCATATTAATGTACCGATCAAGTACAAAATCTAATTAACTCTTTTTCTCAATAAACTGCGTCCAATTCACAAATTGCATCAAAATCTGTTTATCCGTTCGCGAGTTATCGTTAACGAAACTTTGTGAAAAAAGTGTTTTTTCGACATAACTTATTTTTAACGAATCATTTTTCGACTTTCTACAATATTTCAGTACTTAAAACCTCTGTCGATTCCAGTTTAAAAAATCAAAACCGAATCAAGTTTTTAAAAGTTATAGATTTTTAAATATTAATATTTTATTGTTTTTGTCAAACTTACTTGATATTTTTTTGAATAAATTTCAGGCTTATATACCGATTGGCTTAAAAATGACATCAGCTTTTCTTCTTAAAAAACTGCGTCAAATAGCGTTAATTGGATCAAAATCTAATCAAATGTTTTGAATTTATCAATGACGAAAATTTAAAAAAAATTAACTTAGTTTCGTAATTTTTCAACCTATCGATTATGTAGCTAAAACAATATTCTAGATCTCAAAAATGTAGTTGAATGATATTCGAAAACCCAGTATTTGTCATCGTTTATCGCCAAAATATAAAGCTTTTCAAAAATCAATATACTGTCATTTTAACTAACTCGATGTTTGAACTGAAAAAAATCGATGCTTAAAGTTTTGTTCCTTTGAGCTTAAAATACCTTAATTTAGCGGGAAGTTTCAGGAATGACCTCGAGAGTCAAACGTTTACACATTTTTTATTTTAAAAAATTGACGTTAAAATTTTTTACACGACTATATTAATTGAACCAGCGGCCTTGCCTAAAACGAAAAGCGAAAGTATTGATCAATATTATAAATGTCAATTTCATCTGTAATTATGAACTCATTTAACTAGTACATAGTAAGTCACGTTGAACCACCGATACCTAGCTCAGTTGCAGAGTGTTGTCCGGCTTTAGGCAAGGGCTCTCGTTCAAATCTAATCAAAGTTTTTCTTTTTAAGTTTCTAAATATTTCCCTAGAACGGGATATGTTAAAACACATATATAAAGTTTTTTTTTTACTTTTTTCATTATAAACAGAGAGTTCAATGTACTACGTACTAGAGAAGTTATGCTACGTAAAAGTCATGTTCTATTTCGTTAACACTCGATGCACCGCTGAAATTATAATAAGTCGTCCATCCAAAATCGAAATTAAGTAGCGCTGTAGCGTATAATTGTCCTAACCGCCGTGAATTTCACGGCGCTTACACGTTTCATTCAACGAACTCTGACGTAGGTCCAACACGTGGACTGCACTTTATTGGAATACAAGTGGCGTGGTGCATTCCTTATCTGCTACTTTAGTACATAAAAGTCTTTCATTATAAAAGATAATTTTAGATTTAAGAAAAGGGTGCCCTTTAGCATAATTCATTGTTCCGAAAATAACTTTGTAGCTGAACAAAAACGATTAGGTTTCTTGTTTATATTTTAAAAGCCAGTTTCATTCTTTGTGTATACTTGCATGGCTTTGACCTAAATAATATTACGAGCTTGTGCCACAAGAAACAGTAAAGTATATTCTAAAAGTTCTGAAGTATCTAGAGTACGCTAAGCGGAGAGTACATCATACTGCCTCGCTGCAAAGAAGGCAAGAATTTGTAGCCATGTCGTTTATAGAAATGTCACCGACATTAGCCCCTTTATGAATATGTACATCTTTCAAACATTTTCGTCATAACCTTTTTTCACTGCTCTACATTTTTTAAATTAACATATGAGTGCCTTTTGTGCGCCCTGTTTATGTAGCTTGAAAAGTGCTTTAAATATTTTGATATTTCTCGCGAATATAGTTTTGTTAAGATTGTTTTGATAATAGATTTCTGCTAATTGCTTGTGTTCCTTGTAATTACAACAACAACTACTTGTAATGGATGCAAATTCGTACGGGGGAGATGGGCAAACTCTACGCAAGCGTATGATAGAATAGATTTTACGCACATTTTGTAAAGTGTCACTTTGTGTGTAAGTGACATTTTACTGCGTTTATTGATGAGGTTGTATAACCGGCTTACAACGAATTTAACCTTAGCTTTAACTCTTTGTATGTGCGGGACATTTTACTGTCCAACGTTACCCCGAGTTGCTTGACTTTTCTTTCCACCGGCATGACGCTTCCAAACAGGGTAATGTCACCTAGCTTTCGCAGACCGCGCCTTTGCTGTCGCGATTGTTGACCGCGGCGAATGTACACGGCTGCACTTATATCTGGGTTGATTTCGATACCCCATTTTCTGAACCAATCTCCAAGGCGCTGGCCGATATCTGCAACCGTTTGGTGATTGTAACTTCAAAAAAATTAGACGTATAGAGGGTGGTGTGGTCGGCGAACAACGTGAGCTCATCGTGCGGCTCGCGTGGTACGTCACACAAGTAAAGGGAAAATAGTAGAGGTGACAGTAAAGAGCCCTGCGAGGCACCTGCTGTGATCGGCCTAAATCTGGAGAGAAAAGCCTCTCCAGATTTAGGCCAAGGCAGAGAACAATGTGCAATTAAGAGCTTAATTGCCATACTTAATATTTTTTAGCCAATGGGCTAAACAGTATATTACATAATCATTGGCTAAACAGTAATTACAATATCGGGAAGGTTCAATTTCAAGTCAATTCAAAAATTTAATTGAAATTATTATAATTGCGTGTTTAATCTGCAACATGCAGTTAAAGGCCTAATTGCCATTAGTTTAATTACAATTAATTTAATATTATTAATTTAAATGCCTAACATTACACTAACATTATTGCGGTAGTAAAAAGAAAACTCGAACGATGCATTGTATACCACCCCAAAGTAAACGTCGTAATGGTCATTAATACCTCGATAACTTAAAGACCAGGGAAATTTTTTGGCGCCTAATTTTACTTAGGGAGGTTTGTTTCCGTGTCGGGATTATTGGGTGTTTGTCTCAGGATTATTATACCTACACAAACAGTTAGAGGGATTTAACTGTTACTTTTATTTATCACTAACATGCTTTGTTTTCATTGAAGTATATCGTATTTACTTTTATTTCATTTAGTCCATACCTTTAACATCAATTTTATTTTCAATATTGAATAAAAAAAAAAAGAAAATGTCGTCTTTTACGTTGCTTCAATGCTCTGAAAAATATCGTAGTGTTCTTGATTTGTTAATCGAGCTCGAGTCTTGATCGCCCTTAACTTTTCAGTTCATGATAGTGTGTTGAAATGTCGTTTTAGAACTCATTTCACTAAAGTTGGATTTATTTTGTCACAATAAATATGGTTATGTAAAGTTACAATTTCTAAAGCCTGTAAAAATTGATCACAATAGGTCTACTGCTGTCACACAGCTATCTGGTTAATATCAGTGTGAGAAAAGAAAGTTATTTTCTAAAACCTTTTGTCCAGTACGGTCGTATAAAATAATTATCAATAAATGCTTAAAGTTACAGACATTAAAACATTAAGGTAGAAAGGCCCAATTATTCGTTTAAGAGGCTATAGACTATGGAGGTTTGGTTTTTAAATAAAAACAAGTTTGGGTTTTGAGGTAAAGGAAATATTTTATTTTTAATATTTTTTATGTCATCTAAACCAGGCAGTTATCGAGTTTCTATTGATCTACTGTAGGAAGCTTTTGCTCACGTTAACTGATTTGCCTGACAATAAGATATGTGGTGTTTTCTTATAAACACTAAAGGACGAACACAGGGAAAGTTAATAAATATGTGAAATCTGTATTTTATGTCTTGTTTTCTCCCCCTGCATTCATTACGGCTTGGCTCGAAATTTCCATAGTAATTGGCAAAACGATATAGGCTCTGTAAACAAAACAAAAAATTGTTAAATTTTATTACTTTCATGTTATTTTAGACTCCAGCTCAATGGATTGATATTTTAATGACGTCATTAAAACATTGACGCTAAAAGCAATCCCGTGCCGGCAATTTCATTGAAAACATTTCGATACGCTCAGGGATTTTCGCTTCGGAGAAATGTAATATTGTAGGTATTTTACAAAGTTATATAACTTTTTCTTTTTTTACATAGAACAACAATAAAATGACTTTATTTGTAGCAAGAAACATGTGTCACCTACACACACCAAACCAAGATGTTAATATAATAATAATCCCGTGTGTTGGTCCGAGAAGAATTATAGACCATCTGCCATTCAGCCAGGCAGTTCGTAAAAGGCGAACGATTCAACTATACATATCACTACCATCGTGACAACTAGGTGGTAGAGTTCCGCAACTTCTGGTGTATATATGGTACCACCGCTTTACCTATTCCTGTCATAATAGCATCAATGATAGTCATTGTTTGTTTGGAGGGTAAGATATCCGGTAGACATATGTATGTGGCATTGCCATCACGCCACACGAACAGCAACGCACCACTAACATCCTTGATGTCTAATAGCGATGGTTTCTCTATTTACCAGGAGAGTCATCTGCTTGTTATCTAATGATTTAAAAGAGGATTTCTTCGAGCTATTACAAGTAAAGTGGTATATTGCGGTAGTGCCTAATGTCTATTGTATTATCTGATTACATCATGCGCAGTAGCTAATTTTGGGGATCTAAGCCTATGTCGTGAATACTAAAACCATAACACTTTGTGACCGTTTTTTTACTTGAATAAGAATAAGAATTGCTTGCTAGCTAGCTATAGTTGCTCTTGGCGTCATTTTGGTTTCAGTTAGGTATCGCAAACTTACATACTTATGTACGTTTTGGTTGTGTTATGAAATTATAAACCTTATTGTCCTTAGCTAGCTTTCTACAAAGTACAACAATCAAGGAAATCGTTACAAGTTTAGCAGCCAAGTTCGAGCTTGCGGCGTTTGATATTTCGGCTTAGCAAACAAGCTTGCGTTTGGAGCTTGCAGCAAAGTAACAAGTATCGATAACATAACGTGTTTGAATATTCTGAGACAGCTCTTTGTTCTCGTAATTTTACACAATTTTCGGCTTAATATTTCTATACAATATTTTGATATTCCATATTGTACCTTTTAATTAGTCTATATTTTATTTGTTTTTTAAAACGAAAATATAGGTATAAAACTAGCCTACCAGCTGCATAGCTTTGTATGCAATATTCTGTGACTTTAAAAACGTAATCTTTATTTCACCCTAGGTCTTTTACAATGTCGCTGCAAAATTTTAACAAAATCGGTCCAGTAATTTAGGCGTGAAAGCATAATAGATATAAAATCGAATAGCTAGATATACATACTGATAGATGGACAGACTCGCATTTATAAGTATAGTTACTTATAAGTGAGTGCAGGCCAAGCTTTGAGGTCTCGGGCTCGATTCCCCGGGTTGTTCATAGTACAATTATAGGTTTTCTTTCCACAAAAATGTCAGTAGGATTCAGAGAACTGACAGTACATTAGTGCTCAACACCTCCGTGCCTTGGAATAACCCTCAAATCTTTGTCTAATTTGTCATAAATTACAAGAGATAATAGTCAGTTAGCAAATACCGCGATGGTAACCTTATTGGATTAGATAAGTGACAATCAGATGAATAGAGATGAATTTTAAGGGTTTCTGCATGTTAAGTTCGGTGTGCTTAATCCGAAAAGGAACAGACATTTATTTATAAACTAACAAGCTGATATGACAAACGTTGTTTTGCAATACGTATTAGAAATATATAGCGGACAAACAACGTGCTATATAATTTATATAAGTATACGTGATTGTCCTTCCAGACAGCCGAAAGGGCATTGAACTTTATATGGTGGTTAAATATTCTTATATTTTCTAATTTTCCGTGCTATTATCTTAATATTTTCATTTATAAGAACATTCTCCTGACAATTACAAACACAAGAAAAAAAAAGAACTAGAGAGATCGGTCCAGCCGCGCGCGTGATGTCGTCACCTCGGAAAATATGGATTGATGCAGAATATCAGCTTTCTACGTGCTGACCTATGCCCCCTTTGAAGAACACCTGCTATTTAACCAGGGAGTTCATAATAGGGAAGGCTATACGTGTCAGTAACCTCGAGACTACCAGTTGATAGAATTCTGCAACGTCTTGTCCAGGTTTAGTACCACCGCTTTTCTAGCCACAATAGCGCCACTGTTGTTATTGCCATGCACCGATTTGGAGGGTAAGGTAGTGGTAAAATTAACCATGCCAACAAGCTAAACGCATAGCAGCGTAACATTAATGTGTTTTTTTTCTAACCCCAAACTAAGCAAATTATTTGCTTGTGTTATGGGTGCTAGTCAACGATACTAATACATAGAAATACATATATAAATACTAGAATATATTTTATAAACACCCAAACCCGGAAATACAAACATTTATGCTCATCACACAAATGCTTGTCTCCGTCGGGGATCGAACCCGAGTCCCGTCGATTGCGTAGCCAGGGTCGCTAACCACTCGACCAACGGGGCGGTCACACTCGACCAACGGGGCGGTTTGATGTTTATTGAAAATGGTTGTTTTCTTTATGGCTTAAAAAATGAATAAAAACAGCTAAGTTTTTTTTTTTATAAAAGAGGGGGCAAACGAGCAAGAGATGCACCTGGTGGTAAGTGATCACCGCCGCCCATGGACATCTGCAATACCAGAGGTCATGCAGTTGCGTTGCCGGCCTTTTAAGAATGAGTAAGCTCTTTTCTTGAAGGTCCCTATGTCGTATCCGTTCGGAAATACCCCTACCGGTAATTAGTTCCACAACAGAGTAGTGCGAGGTAAAAAGTGTCGGGAGAAACGCACAGTTGTGGATTTCCAGACATCGAGATGGTGAGGATGGAACTTCAAGTTTTGACGCGATGTCCGATGGTGGAATTCGGCGGCAGGAATTAATCCAAACAACTCGTCGGAACACTCTCCATGATATATACGATAAAAGACACAGAGAGAACCTACATCTCTGCGCAATGCCAAAGAGTCAAGCTGTTTCGAAATGGCCTGGTCGTCAACGATTCGAACCGCTCTACGCTGAATGCGATCAAGAGGAAGAAGCGTAAAATGTAAAATGTATCAATACCTTACATGAAACAAAACGTCGCGTTTATTTTATCGTTATGTTTTTTGTGACGATAGACGCAAGTGCGGCTCCAGCATTAAAAGAACTGTAACTAATTTATTCATGATTAACGAAAGATACTTTTATTACAGGCTATGACAGCAAGCCTGTCGACGAATTTTTAACAATATATTATGTTAAAAATTCTTGTCCAACGTGAAACGTTAAAAAATCGTCAGAAGGGATGTATTGACAATGCGTTAAGTTATCGGTTACCTTACTCTGCTATTTACATAGTTGTCTCCATGGCTTTGTGGTATCAGCTTCGGTATAGATTCTTGGGTTGAATTTCGACTATGGCAATTCGTTGTAAAAATATTTTTATTCAATTTTGTTTGCCTTGCCCTAGAATAGATATGCGTGTGATTTGTCGATTGGTACTGGACAGTATTAATTCCAGTGATTTGGCAGGTGGCCAACCTGACCAATCACTGGAATTAATACTGTTACGTAATCGTTGATGTTCTTGTTATACCTCTGACTACGTCTTCAAAGACATGGTTGTGACAGTATCAATACTACTGCTGTTATGAATCGAGAATATTAATTGGAAATGTTGTATAAACTGTGGCTAAAAATAACAGAAAGAATGATTATTGTGTAAATGCACTTGTACTGTTTCACAAAACCCTGATGTTTCGTAGCCCTGAAGATGACGTACAAAACGAAACAAGTTGGCAAATATTAACAAAATTATAATTACTATACGAAACAGTACAAGTGCATTTACATAATTACAAGTGGAATTTCAGCAAATGCCGACGACAAAATGTATAAAATATAACACAACACATCCTTTTTTTAATTATTTTGGTCCGAGCAATTTTGCAAAATAAATCATCTGCAATTCTCCCTGGCGGTTGTGAATAGCGCACGACTAGCCATACGAATTATTACCATCGTGACTACTAGGTGGTGGAGTTCGCTATTTCTGCCACAATAAAGTCAATACTTGCAACTGTTGTTTTGGTTTGGAGGGTTAGGTAGCCATTAAACTTATGCATGTAGCATTAACATCCCGCCTCACGGACAGCAACGCACCTTTAATATCTATGGTGTCTAGGCGATGGTTTCTCCTTCTTGCTTGCTGCTTCTTCTCTTTCCTGCTTGATTTTTAATGATATAAAAAACCGGACAAGTGAGAATTGGGATCGCCCTCTGAGGATTCCGTACAAATTTGTAGTTACATATTATAAATAGTTCAAACTTACTTTACATGAAGATTATTTTTTTTTATTATTTAATTACAAATTACAAATGTATTTTTTCCGGATTCTTTTCTTCCATATACTTATTACGTCGTCTAAATGACAGTCACGTATTGGTTGATAAATGTGTTTTATTAACTTTAATTAAACCGGGTTTTATATTAATTTTATATGCTAGAGATTCACGTGTATGCTGCGTGATAAAATAAATGTGATAACTATGGCGCGATAAGGTAAGTGTGAGCGTGTTCTATCTTTACACGTTACATGCTTTTAAAAGAAGATGATAGTACTTTCAAAACTTCGTAATTTTAAACCTTATCTATATATTTTCATTATTCTGGGTCAACGGAAAAGTATTCTGTAAATTTTGATTCCTTTGAGGGTCGACACTCTATTTTTATGCTTTTTGCGCCATAAACGGCAGTAGATATATTTTTAAGTTTACTTAAAAAGTTTCGTTTTCACAGTTTGAAGTGACTAGATCTGAGTATATGATTTTAATTTCAACCTCAATTCAAATTTAATTTCCCGAAGTAGAGGGTCCTGACAGACTGACGGAGTACAAAGTGATCCCATAAGGGTTCCGTTTTTCCTTTTGAGTTATGGAGCTTAAAAACAAAAAATAAACATCCTCTTAAGTACCGCTTTTTTTTTACTTTAAATTTTTTGCAGCACTGACATTTTTTTATAATTTTATTTCTTATTCATTTTAAAATTATATTTTTTTTGTTACAGGTATGGCTCGTTAGTAACAACCGATGTAGACGGTATGTAATATGGTATAAATACGTTGTTTTAATCCGGAGATACTTCTTTTGTTATTTCAAACTCAAAAATATTGTATGGTCCACACTACACGCCGAAGAACATTATATAGAAAAAAATAACAATATCAGTAATGGATTGAGCACCCAATAATAACGTGCCTATTTCTCTATGTCACACTAACCTTTTATTACTCAGCCTGTATTTTTGTGTTGTTTATGTTTTCGCGTCTGTGGTCCAGTGGTCCGGTATCGGTATTAACCACATGAGATCTCGGGTTCGATTCCCGGGTCAAACAATTCAAAAAAGTGTTTATTTTAATTTCCTAATATAACAACGTGCCCGCGATTGTGGAACTAACTATATTCGACTAAATTATATGGATTTAATTTCAATTCGATAACTTTACCTGCTCCTAAGATAAAGGCTTGACAAACAGATGGACAGGCAGGCGAACAACAAAGTAAACCTATAAGGGTTCGCGATTCACGAAATGGTTAGGCACACATATAATGTAACGATGCGAATCTACGCCGTAAGGCGACACCTAATGTTGCCACTCCATTATGCCTTCGGCAACACTTGCGTCTATCGTCACAAAGCTTCGTGCAATGACACGATAAATGCAGATGTGACCGGCTATTATCGGCTATTGTCACATACATTCCGGACTGCGTGTGCCCTAGCGCGCTGATTTTTTCGAGACGATATACGCAAGTGCGGAAGAGGCATTACTGAAATATTTTCATTTATCACAGTATCATTCACTTTTAAATGAAGTACCTCCATATTGGTATTGTTTTTCTAACACATCATTAGATTACGCAGCAAATTAAATTGTCAAACCCTTCTTCTATTTCCAATCGTTTATCTTGTTAATGCCGTCGAAACGCCAATGATAAGGGTTTTATTTCCTCGTTCACGCGTAGGTGTATCCTGTGGAAATTGTCACACTCCGTTGCGCGTGTGACTGTGATGTTGTAGTACACGTAAACACGAAAGTGAAAGTCATCCGATTTCGACACTCGGTGATTCGATTTCTGAATCATTAGGTATTATGGATTATTTCACATGTCATGTTATTCAAGTTGGAAAATAAAATTTGACAGTGATTCTGTTAAGTAAATTTACGCATTAATTGACATAAATCTTTGGTTGGTGCTTGTGCTACTTGTAATGTATGCTTGTCTGTGCTTGTGTGTCTGCTTGTATTCACACTGCTTAATTCACACGAATGCAAGATTCGTGTGAAAATGCGTGCGTGGTACTTACACATATACGCCGACGCGTGTGCCTATGTGTATTTTTAATTATTTTTGTGTTATAGCACTCAACCCGTGCTTGGGAAAACTGAAGAAACTTTAAAAACAACAAAGAAAAATATCGACACGCAGGGATTGAACCTGCGACCATGTCCTTAAAGCCGCGACGCTCTCCCACTGCGCTAGTGTCGACTGACTCGACGTGGCGAATTTCTTTGCTATATGATCGACTGCTATATGTGTATTATTGTGCTTGTGTGTTCGCGTGTGAGTGTGCGTTCGCGCGAGTGTGTGCGTGGTACGTATGTGTGCTCCCTCGCTTACATCACAGAGTTTAAATATGTACTACGTACTAGAGTATGAGTACGTACGTAGCAGCTATGCTAAGTAGAAGTCGTTGGGATGCTTGCGGAATGTGCACATGTTTGTAAGTTATCGATATATGTAGGTGGTTATTCTCAACACCGGATTGTAACGATCTGACAACGAGTATCTTTTTTTCTTGTAATAACTGCGACTGACGGCTTTACTCGCTTATACTTTGCATGTGGGTATTGAATTTTAACACAATACAACGAGGACAATATTTTCATTAAGTATAGGAATTTAAATCCTCAACCTTCCGCGGAGTAGGCCAACGCTCTAACTGTGTCGGCGAAATTACGAACAATGTAGGTACCATAGGCAAATGTTTAGTGTAAAAATACGGAGATGACGTGTTGCAGTTTGGAGTGTAAGTTAAATTTTTGTGAAACAGTACAAGTGCTTATATTATATAATCAATATGATGCAGTTTCACCAAGTGCCGACGATGGAAAGTATAAATTATAATCGATAAACATATTTATGCCTATGGTATTTCATCTCCGCCACACGGATGGAAGCAACGTACTTATCATTAACATCTTTGATCATGAGATCCATTGCGTATAGTATTTCACCATCGCCACAAAGATGGTAACAACGTACCATTAACATCTTTGATTTGACTTATCATGAGATTTATTGCTTATAGTATTTCATCATCGCCACAAAGATGGTAACAACGTACCATTAACATCTTTGCCGTCGTGACTTATCATGAAGAGATTCATTGCCTATGGTATTTCATCTCCACCACACGAAATGGTAGCAACGTACCGTTAACATCTTTGATGTTATGACTTACCATCGGGAGATCCATTTGCTTGTTTGCTAAATCATAATGTAAAAAGTAGTTCAGTTAATATGACAGTTTTTTGGTTTTTCCGCTAGCTCTCCCGTGTATTATTCAAATGCATCGTGCCATTCGGGTGAACTAAATGCATGCGAATTCACAACTGCCGTTCATATAGATGGCTTTTTATGGTAACCTATTAAAAAGTTTCAGGGCGATGGCATGCCGTTGTTGATTAACGTTGAAACTGCACTGAGCGTACTTCGTGTAAAGTTTATACTGTGTCGTTATTGTTATTTTTAAATTGTCATGTTATTTTTTGGTGGCGTGCCCATTTACCGTTACCTTCCAAAAATTATGAAGTAATATAAAAACTGCGATATCCTTTATATATAGGCATTATATAGGATATCGATTTATTGTTTTTTATATCATAGTATTTCAAACAAGCAAATGATTTTCCTGATAGAAAGAGATGGCCATCGTCTACAGACACCAAATACCGATAATTATACTATTTTGTCATCCCTGTTGTGGGAATCGAATGCCACAGGTGTAAATTTACCGACTTCTGGAAAGTAAAGCTATTTTCCAAACCAGAACAATAATTTGACAAGCAACATCGCTTTTGCGGCCGAAAAGTTAAAATGGTGGTACCAAATTCGAATAAGAAGTTGCCTTGCGAACTTGCTGATAGAGAGGTAGATGGTTCGTCAAAAAGGCCCGGACTAAGACGGAAATTAATTTATAGCGTGATGGATTTTTGCAACGTTGAATTCGGTTTTGGGACCAACTCTGTACGTACACATTTTTACATTCATTTCACACGTTCCTCGTGTTGGTCCCGGGCTCCTTTGAAGAATATATATATATATATATATATATATATATATATATATATATATATATATATATATATATATATATAAGGATATTAATTGAATATTTACGCAAACACGTTGTTTACGTGTTTACGTAACTTCTACATTAGAACAAAAGTTGGACTTCTCTATAGTAGATAAGAGTTGAAGAAGTACTGCTTCCACTCTTTGCGTTAAGTGCTCTTCGATTCTCCTTAGGACTGTAGTTACTACATCAAACTTGCATTAGGGAACTTAATTTAATATTTCGCGGAAGGTTGCTTTAAGTTACTCTAATTTCTTCTTTATCTTAACATTTGTGGCAAGTAACTCTTATTAAACTTATATGGGTTGACTGCAGACTAAATCTACCAAATTGTAAAGGAAATTTATGACACTGGAAAAATACCAGGTGACTTAAAATAAGCAAAATCGTAACAACACCAAAGTAAGCCAATACTCTAAAATGTGAAGAACACAGAACACTAAGCATTATCTCACATGCATCAAAAATCCTACTCAAAATTGTACAAAACAGAATAAGAATAAAATAGAATTGAATTTGGGGAATGCTCAATACAGGTTTCGATAGAACAAAGGCACTAGAGAGGCTATATTTGCGCTAAGACAAATTAAAGATAGAAGACTGGATGTAGGATTGAATACATATATAGCATTCGTGGACTTAGAGAAGGCTTTCGACAAAGTTAACTGGAAGAAAATTATGAGGATACTAAAGGATATAGGAATAGATTACAAAGATAGAAGAATTATTTATGAATTATATAAACATCAGGAAACAGTCATTAAAATAGGAGAAGAAAGAAGGAAAGTTAATATAAGGCCATACGAAAAATTAGGCAAAATTCAACGGCTGGTTTTAAGTTTAATGGAGAAAGGATACCATTCGTTCGTTTTGCGGACGACATAGCTCCAAAAGCAGAAAACAAGCAAGATCTAGAAAATCTACTTAACGCAATGAATGATATTTTCAATGAATTCTCACTAAAGATTAACATTACCAAAACAAAAGTATTAGTAGCAGCCAAAACTAAAATAGAAACAGAAATTTCAATAGCCGGTGATAAAATACAACAAGTAGATTCATTCACATACCTCGGAAACCCCATCACGTCAGATTCAAGATGCACACGTGATATAAAAGCTAGATTTGTAATAGCGAAACAGGCTTACATGATTAAAAAACGTATTTTTCGATCAAAAATTCCTAGACACATCAAAAAGAAATTTATAAAAACATATATGGAGCATAACCCTATATGGAACTGAAGCCTGTAACTCTTACATAAAAAGAAAGAAGCTTCCTGAAAGCCTTTGAAATGTGGTGATGGAAGCGTATGGAAAAAAAGATTAGATTGAACTATTGCTCTGCTTTACCTATAAATAAAAATCTTATTCAAGCTTCGTTATTTCAGTCTTGATTAATTTGCGTCGCTTCAGTCTACGAATTTCGATGAATCTTTGTTATTATTTCAACTCGAATCAACACTAATACCCGTGACGTGGGGAACAATCCTCGTATTCAAAGAATGACGTGAAATTCCAAATTAAATTCTGTGAACGGGAAGCGAGATAAGAATTTTATACTTAAATATTACTCTCACATACGCAAGCTTTTATCCTTTATTTTTCTGACATGATGTAGATTACATTGTGTTATATTTCGGTCTCTCTTTTAGGGAATAGATCATTCCTTTTCCATTCAGCTTTCCCGCCAGACAACATAATGATAGAAGCTAAACATCGTCAACTTAAACACGTCAAACTCTGTTAGAATAAATATTTTCCCAGGTTCACTCCGCATTATTTTAAAGAATAGACAGTCTGCTCCTCTGACATTCAGCTCGTAAAATTCGAACGGCTTTAATCGCTGGCCCTGTGATTACTAGACGGCAGATTTTTATATGTCTGGACTGTACGATACCATCGCCTAAGCTGTTCTTGCCGTCGTAGTGTCTGTACTCATTATTGTCGTGTTCCGGTTAGCAGTATTAAGGTTGTCTTGTTGTTTAACTTGCAAATGAGGCTTTACAACCCAGCTTTGCAGGTCAAACAACGCATTATTACTATATTTGACGATTATAGTACCGTTTATGCAGGTGAACGGTAGTAAGACCGGTACAGTAGTACCACCGTGTTGGTCCCGGGCTCCTTTGAAGAATACGCCATTTGCCGTTCTGCCAAGCAGGTAGTAAAAGGCGACCGATTACCTATGCGAGTCACTACCATCGTGGCTACTAGGTGGTAGAGTTCTGTATTGGCTCGCCCGGGTCAGATACCATTGCCTTATCTATTCCACCGTAATCACCAGACCTTACGACTACAGACTTCTACTTTTTCCAAAATTTAGATAAGTACTTGACGGGAAAAAAGTTCAATACCCGAGAGGTAGTACAAAATGCCTTTTGAAGAATTCGTTGCCTCCCGTTCAGCAGATTTATTTAAGAAGGCGATAAATAAGCTACCAATGCGTTGAAAAAAATGCATTGATTGCATGGGTGATTACATTGATTAATAGAAATAAAAAATATAGAAAAAAATATCCTGCATTTATTTCATAAAAACGGCAATTTCATAGGAAAAGACCTATTATAAAGTGCAAATCACTTTAATAAATATGAAATATAGAAATACAAACATAATAAAATTTCTGATATACCTTTATAGAAATAATAACAAACTGAACAAAAACCAAATTAATTAAAAAGTCGCTTTTTAGTTTAGTAATTTAACGCAAATATAAACTCCACTGGCACCACAAATTTACTATAATGAGCCCATTCTCGGCGATGACTGCACAGTACCCACTGCTCTCATGGAAAAGTCTGAGTATGACTCAGCACATATATGGCAAAAAAATCTCTTCAATGTCTAGCTGAGTTTTTTTTATATCACAGCATAGCCACAGAATCTATACATATAATAAAATCGTAGGAAAGTCAAAACTGTACAGTGAATAATTTTTCAAAAGAATACTTGGGGCGTGATCTACAATCGATATCAAAGCCAAAAATATAGTTTTTAGAATTTTTGTCTGTTTGTTTGTCTGTTTGTCTGTATGTATGTTCGGGGTAAACTCAAAAAGTACTGCATGGATTTACTTCAAATTTTGCATGACTATTACTTTTAGGTCGGGTCGGTAGGTGATAACTTGATAATATAGTCTACATATTATCACGCTATTACCTACGGGGGAGGAGCTGTGCGGCTTAAACGTTGTCCGCGCGGACAAAGTCGTGGGCAACAGCTAGTATATAATATAGTACAAGTACAGAAGAGACTCTCCCGAAAGTCTAAATAAATAGGGACTCTTGCTAGGATACAATTAAGTTGAATTCAGATCGCGCGGCGCTTGATTACCTACATTTATATTTACCTACAAGTTGCATCTCTTTCTAATTTCTTTCTAATCTATTTTGGGATTGTGTGAATAATGTTGCATATACAAATGCTAAGAGTAACAAATGGGTATTGCTTCACTCAATGTTGGTTCATTCATCAAATGTGGCATTAGGACCACAAAGTAAGTGTATTTTCCTTTTAGTTGCAGTACTGCTAATAATCATTTAAAAATTAATTAGTTGCATTAGGCTTATAGTAATTTAATACTAAAATCAATTTACAAAAGAGGTCAGTTGTGCCAAAATAATACAACTTGAACATGGTTTAAATAAACCATGTTCAAATGGTATCGCGTGGTGGTCCGGGCCTTCTTTAATACTACCTGCCATTCTGCAAGGCACTTCAAAAAAGGAGAATCATTGGCCAAATCTGTCACTACCATGCAGCTTCCAAATGTTTAAATTGCGAAACTTCTTACCCAGTCTTGAACTTTACCTATTCCGACTTGGGTAAGGTAGCCGATAATCTTATGTGCGTCACATTATCATCCTGCATCATGGGTAGCGACGCGCCATTACCATTTTTGTGGTCATAAGCGGTTCCTTGTCGTCAAGCCAGCTATGTGCTTCTTTGCTATGCCAGGCCACTGATACTCGCCTATACCTACCGCGATAAGCACCTACAGCTCGCGACAACTCGGCTTTGCAAATCAGTCGGGGCCGCCCCGTGCTTATAAGTACGCGCGTACTTATTCATGTACGACGGCCTGCCGATCATCGTCGCAACGTAAGGCTTATTACAGTAGGTACTCTTATAAAATGGGAAATTCGTAATATAAAATAACTGCTGTGTGTCGCAATAACAGAAGGATGCAAGGTTTTCGTTTTTTACTTTACCGAAATATTCTGAAACGTTATAAATATTTATGTTTTGTTTAGTTTACTCATGATTTTATAACTAGGTTTTAAGTACTATAGGTAAGGATTCCGTAGATTTATCATGCCCCAGTATTACGCAACTTGAAATGTGCCACAAATTATATTTTAACATTAATTAATTTTTATTAACAAAACTCATTTTCCCCGTGTTGGTCAGAGTTTCTTTGAAAAATAGAGCAACTGTCGCTATGCCAGGCAAGTTGTAAAAGGCGACCGATTGGCCATACGTGTCACTACTACCGTGATCACTAGGTTGTAGAGTTCCTTATCGTCTCACTCGGGTATATGGTACCACTACTTTACTTATTCCTGCCGCAATAGCGTCAATGCTTGTCACTATCGTGTTCCGTTTTGAGGTTAAAGTTGGGGTGGTAGATTTATGTATATAGCATTGCCATTCTGCTGCACAGATAGCAATGCATACTAACATTTTTGATGTCTACAGGCGATAGAGTATCTTTGAGACAACCCTGATTTCATTTTATATTATTTGTTTATGTAGTCTATGTTATTACTTAATATTATATTAGTATATCCGTTTAAGTATAAGTATATTATATTAGTATGTTCTATTCATAGTAGTATTTATGTATTATTACTTAAATAAATATTTAAATATGTATTCTTATTTAAATTTTATATATCCATATTTTCTTTGTACCTACACACGACTATTTCTGTTAGCCCAAAGGTTGACTGGGAGAGAATGCAACTAGCATTAAGTCCGCCTTTTGTACAATTTTACTTATGTAAGTGTACAATAAAGTATAAATAAATAAATAAATAAATTTCATTAGAAAGGATACGAGTTACGCGATAGAAAAAGATGTAATTTCTAGGTAAATATAACCGTAGGTAATCAAGTGCCGCGCGATCTGAATTCAACATTGTATCGTAGTAAGAGTCCCTATTTCTTTAAACTACTTTCCGGAATGTCTCTTCTGTACTTGTACTATTATGTATTCTGTGCCATGGTATATATGATATATATCGACGCTTGAAAGGCAATCTTCACTAAGCGGCATGGAGTAAACTTTACAGGAGAGTGATAAAGTGAATGATAAAAAATCACCTAATTGTAAATATTTAATTACAGTGAATTGAAATAAATTTTAAATTAAATTGGGTGATTTTTTTATGATTTTTTTTTATTTTATATGTGAAATTTAAATCACTCTTCTGTAAAGTTTACTCAATGTCGCTTAGTGAAGATTACCTTTCAAACGTCGATATGTAAAGTCTAATCACAAAACTGTTTTAATTCACATTTGAGCATAACTTCAAATAAACAAACATGTGTATCTCTATTTTTTTTCCAATAATAAGCCTATGTTTCCTTTTACAACATAAACACAAGACCTTCGTTTCACTTTTATATGTTAAACTCAATTCAACATTTAGATTTTGCATATTATATATTATTCGCCAGAATGTGACCCGAAAAGTTTTGCCCCGTTTCAGCGACTTACTTGGGTGTTCATACGAAAGCAAGTGGTTTTAATTATGTTCGACTTGACTTGAAAGCTGGGGTAATTAATGCGCTCGTGCCGTTTTTCGATAAATGTTTGTAGTTTAAAATTATAGTTTTTACTCTTTAGAGCAAAAAACGCATTAGTTTTGTTCTTATTCCGGCAACCTGAATGATCTACGTTTGTGTCTTCCCATGTTGATCCTGGGCTCCTTTGAAGAAAAGGCCAACTTCCGTTCTACTAGGTAGGTCGTAAAAGGCGATTGATTATGCGAATCACTAGCATTGTGGCTTCTAGTTGATAGTTCTGCATTGGTTCGCCAGGGGCTTGGTACCACCGCCTTACCTGCCGCAAAAGCGTCAGTGCCAGTCATTGACGTGTCCTGGTCTGAAGGGTAAGATAGCCGGTAAACTTCTGCATGTGGCATTAGACCTCGCCACAAGATAGCACGCACCATTAACATCTTTGGCGTCTATAGGCGATGGTTGACTTTTTCCATCAGGAGACCCATCACCTTGTTTGTTATGATAAAAAAAAAATTCGGTATTAAGTCGTGTCATCCAAACGGCGTTATGGATTTATAAAATATGGTTTATATAATACATGATACATCAACAAGAAAAAATCGTGTCTTAGCAACTCAGTTTTCTAGAACATGTGAAGTCAAAGAAATCAACAAAAGAAAATCTGCAAACAGTTGACCTTGCGGGCCATCCCTAAAACTTCCTACTAAATTAAGGGATTTTAAGCTCAAAAGAGTAAAAACTATAAGCGTAGATTTTTTTCAGTTCAAAATCGACTCAATGTATTGTTAAAGATATATTATTTCACTAGCTGTTGCCCACGACTTCGTCCGCGCAGACTTCGTTTACTCCGCACAGCCCCTCCCCCGTAGGTGATAGCGTGATAATATGTAGCCCATATTTTGTCCCGACCTATAAGTAATATTCATACAAAATTTGAAGTAAATCCATACAGTACTTTTTGAGTTTACCCCAGACATACATACAGACAAACAGATAAAAATTCTATAAACTAGAGTTTTGACTTTCCTACGATTTTATTAATGTATAGATTAGAATATATTTGTTTGGTGTGGTAAATGTTAACCCATACTATATACTATATATTCTATTATACTATATTATATATATATATATATATATATATATATATATATATATATATATATATATATATATATAATATTATAAATGCGATAGTCTGTCTGTCTGTCTGTCTGTCTGTTACGTTTTCACGGCTAAACCGCTGGACCTATTTTCATGAAATTTGGCATGGAAGTAGTTGAACAGCCGCGGGGTCAAACATAGGTTATTTTTTTTTCAAAAATCGACCATTAAAGGGTTGAAATAGGGGATGAAATTTGTATGAAAAGCTATCTTGACGACTTGTTAATCTACTCGAGGGCGAAGCTGCGCGGGTCAGCCCATACTAATATTATAAATGCGAAAGTCTGTCTCTCTGTCTGTCTGTTACGCATTCACGGCTAACCCGCTGGACCGATTTTCATGAAATTTGGCATGGAAGTAGTTGAACAGCCGGGGTCAAACATAGGCTATTTTTTTTTCAAAAATCGACCATTAAAGGGTTGAAATAGGGGATGAAATTTGCATGAAAAGCTAATTTAACGACTTGTTAATCTACTCGCGGGCGAAGGTGCGCGGGTCAGCTAGTAAATAAATAAATATGGAAAGGACAAATTACACTTACTGATCTTACCCCAAAGTAAGCAAATTATTTGCTTGAGTTATGGGTGTTAGTCAACGGTACTAATACATATATAAATACTGTAATATATTCAATAAACACCCAAATCCGAAAATGCAAACATTTATGCTCATCACACAATTGCTTGTCCCCGTCGGGGATCGAACCCGAGCCCCGTCGATTGCGTATTCAAGGTCGCTAACCACTTGACCAACAGGGCGGTCGACGCTAATAAATTATTTTTTACGCCCGATTTATATAATTCTTTAATAATTTCTTATCTTTTTCATTTATGAAATTGTGCATTTTAAATGGCGTGTTTAAAAAATAAACAGATATACGACAACAATTCATATTCAGAGCGAAATTTATATCCAGCTGCTCGTTTAAACGGTTCTAGAATATCTCCGGAATTTCGGTTAAATTATTGCCACGATCTTGGGTCGGTTACAAAAAGATAGATACAGCCAACACTACGCCGAGTTTATTTTTAACATAGAAAAGGATGCGTCAGCTTTTGGTAGATAATCGATTAGTTTCTGAACGTGCCTTTTTACGAATGAGCCTGTGGTGACAGATGACAATAATATTTGTAATTCCTTTGAGCTCATTGCGAAATATATATATATATATATATATATATATATATATATATATATATATATATATATATATATATATATATATATATATATATATATATATATTTCGCAATGAGCTCAATAATTTCATATACATACATATTATATTTCACTTAATACAACACCTTGGCAATCAGTTTTCAAGGACGTACACTAAAGAATTAACGCCAGAAACGCATTAGTTTAGACACAGGATAATTCTTTTGAATTCATATTTTTTACACACGCCTTATATTTTGTTTACTACACACATCGCATTGCAACGAAATGTGTTGTAATTGATTCAATAATAACGTAGTACGACGTCAGGCCGGACAATGAAAGTTTAATCCAGCCACAATCACGACGCAGACAGACAATGGTAAACGAAAACGATAAAGACACCTGCACTGTTTATTACGTGAGACATTTAAGGGTGGAAGGGGGTCGAGCAAAATCTCATCAAATATCACGTGGTTGTGATTTGGAAAATATCAGGTTTTTTCACAACAGACAGTATAAAATTACTTATTTATATAGTAAGAACCTACAATAATTTTCAGAATATGTTTAGGGAACATTTATATATGGTATGTATAAATTATAAAAGATTTTGGTGAATTCTACGGTAACAACTTATTTTTCAGGATAAAAAGTAGTTTTTGAGCTATTCTAAGTTACCTGTCTACCGAATTCCATCCACATCTCTTCAGCCATTTTTACGTGATTCACCCAAATGTTTGCAATTATCCTCGGGCAGCGATGTTTGCTTTCCATCAGTTGGCCAACTTGCTCGTAAACTTGTATTGTTAAAAAAACATCTGAAATTTTAGCTTGCTATTCAAATATTACCGCTATCTATCTACTTAACTAAGTAGTGTTATAGTGTCTAAAAAATCTGTACAAATTTTTTTGTACAGATTTTTTAGACAAGACATCACATTTTTTAGACAAGTTGGCTGGGTTATTTTTCTAAAGTAGGTATATCGCCGCGTCGCGTGGAGTGGTGATCTGAACTTTAATAGACGGTCAGGTTCCCTAAACCAATGAGGCTGCATAATAAATGTTCTTGTCTAATCAAAAATTTTACGTTAAGAAAAGTTGTCTGGAGATTTGGAATTTTTAGAAAAAACTGTTTTTATAAAGATAATGTTTGCCTATTGACATTCGGGGTTCTTACTTAACGCACAAATAAAAGGGATTTACATGACAATATTTATAGGTTAGTTTGTTCACATATTAATTTTATTTAATTTTTGACCTGTAGGGTGCTTCTCGTGCGATGTCAAGGCGATCCGCTATGAACTATAAAATTTATGTAAGTTCATACAATGTTTGTTCCTGATGGCAATCGAATCCCCATGCCCTATCGATTTGTAGTTAGGTCCGCTAACCACTGAACCAATGAGGCGGTCATATGAGACACATGTATTAAAGCTCCTAAGCAAATCGTAATTAAACTAAACAAAATAATGTAAGAAAATAACGCTAATATTATACTCGTCCAAATAACATCTGAACTTTCAAACAGACTGCTTTAACTGACAAAGTTCGCCTGTTTATTAGATGACTGAACACGTTTTCGAGTCTCGAAATTCAATCTTGCCTGTCACACGCAGATTTGTACACCATTTTAACAAATCTATCCCAGATTTCTTGCTTACGTATGCTTAATAAGCGTTAAGATTGGAAATACGTATTCAAGATGAAATTGCTTATATGTTTGCTTATACTCATATGTTTTTACAGTAGTAATTTTGTTTAAAAGTTTAGCAAAAAAGTAAAATAAGCTAATAATTTTTCCCCGTGTTGGTCCGGACTCCGGACTCCCTTTGAAGAATATATCATATTCCATTTTACATTTGGTACCACCGCCATATCTATTCATGCTGCAATAGCGTCAATGCTTGTCATTGTCGTGTTACGGTTTGGCGACTAAGGTAGCCGGTAAACTTACGCCAGTGGCATTAATGCCTCGTTACACGAATAGCAACGCGCCAGTAACATCTTTGGTGTCTATAGACGATCGCTTCTCACTCCATCAAGAGAGCCATTTTGGTTTAAGAGCCCACGACACTAAACCTAGTCCCATAAGACTACCGGATGGTATATACATAGTTAGATTCCTCGTTAATGGCTATGCTGCAATGCGAAAAACCGGGTGGCGCTATTAAAAAAAAGAAAAAAAAAATGAAAAAAAAATCGATTTCTGGTACGATAAGACTACCGAATTTCGTTTGTTCCTCGACATAAGGGAGGGGTAGGACTCTACTTAGGTACCCTAAACAATATATGTTTTCATTTTTTTTTACCGTTTTTGATGGCATGACTAACATGAATAGATACAAATGCCAAATTACAGCTTACTAGTATTACGAATCTCTGAGCTAAGGCGCGGACGGACGGACGGACAGACGAATGGACGGACGTATGAAACTATAAGGGTTTCCAGTTGACTTCAGAACCCTATAAATCCCTAAGTAGGACATAAAATTTAAACAACCTAGTGAAAACGGTTGAAAAATCCAACAATTTCCCATAAAATATGTAATTTCATTTGTTTAAACAGTTAATGACCAGTAAAATTATTCGTACCTCATCATGGCATGGGTAATAGCGCCACCCGGTTTTTCGCATTGCAGCATAGCCATTTCGTATTTTCCACTTAACGACGAATCTTACTATGTATATACCATCCGGTAGTCTTATGAGACTAGGTTTAGTGTCGTGGGCTCCCATACTATTTGCATGTTTGCTATCATAAGGAGATGACTCTTTATAGAAAAAGGTTTCTCATAGTTTTAAGACATGAAATATGTTTGGTGCGGTATTACCCATTTGTCAGGACTTAGGTTGTAACTTAGGACTTAGTGGTAGTGCCATACTGCTTTTGCAACTGAATAGGCCGGCACGCCCGGGGAGATACCACTCTCTCACTTGACACCGACGTAAAGTAGCAGCCCTGCTGCTGCGTTTCGTTTGGTTTGTGAGAGTCCCGGAGGCCTAACCCCCCCCCCCCCGCACACTATGAATGCGCAACCAAAAGAGAATCTACCCCAGGGGGGTACCACTTGCACCAGCACTGAAGAATCCCCCCTGAGCGTCCGTGCTCTGGATTCCAGCCAGGTCATGGATGCTCAGGCTGCCCTGCGTATTCTGGGGGGGGGGGCAAAATTGCGCTCATAGACAATCCTGTCCGGGGAAACAGGGCAAGAAAGCCATGGCACCCCCTACCACGCTTACTGTGGATTTCTGTAATGTCAGGGGGCTTCATTCCAACTTGAACGCCGTCCACTACCATCTCGAGACGGCGAAGCCAGCTTTGCTCTTTTTGACCGAGACGCAGATATCTTCTCCGGCTGATACTTCTTACCTCTCCTACCCGGGGTACAAACTGGAACATTCCTTTGTACCGCGGGCTGGGGTGTACGCATACGTCAGAGAGGATATCTGTTACCGGCGCCTCGGCAGACTTGAAGGTCAGGACCTATCCATCCTCTGGTTACGCGTAGCTTGCGACGAACATCCACGCAGCTACGCGTGCCTATACAGGTCCCATGGCGGGAATACTGAAGTTGACTGGCTCATTGAGCATTTACAAACGGCTGTAGATTCCGTGTTAGAGCAGACCCCCTCCACAGAGATCGTGATCTTGGGCGATTTTAATGCCCACCACGCCGAATGGCTTTGTTCGCGCACCACCGATCATGCGGGGAGGTCTGTTCACGATTTTGCCTTGGCGTATGGTCTTACACAACTGGTAACTTCGCCCACGCGAGTTCCCGATGTGGATGACCATATGCCTTCACTGTTGGACCTTCTGCTGACCTCTCATCCGGACCATTATCTCGCTGGATGATCCGAATGTCGTCGCTGACTCTATTGCCGATGTGGTGCTGCAGGGCATGGAACTTTTCATTCCATTTTCTGCGGTACCAATTGGTGGTAAGTCTCAGCCTAGGTTTGGTCGCTCCTGTAAAACGGCTTCGCGCCGCAAGCAGGAGTGCTACCATGCTTGGGCTGCAGCGTCCGCATCTTGTGATGTAAAAACCAGCACATTACGTAAGGAGTACAATTTCGCCTCGAGGTACTTCCTGAGATACTTGGTGATACTTGGTGAGAAATTAGTTCGCCTTCCTTCGGGCACTCGTGCGTTCTAGTCTCTCGCCAAGGCTGTCTTAGGGAATTTCTCACAGCCCTCTCTTCCATCCTTGCACGGAGACGATGACTCCCTGGCCCATACCGCAAAGGAGAAGGCCGATCTCCTGGGCTCCTTCTTTGCGGCCAACTCGACTCTGGATGACTAAGGGAACGCACCGCCTACCATCCCGCAATGTGATACTTGTATGCCAGAACTACAATTTCGGCAATCATCCGGAGCATTATCAGGTATCTGTGGACGTCCCACTTGGTGCGTCAGACCACTGCCTGATCCGGAGTAAAGTGGCGGTTTCGCGCCTATCACGGCCTCTTTTAGCAGGCTGTCGTCGCGTTTGGCACTATAGGTCAGCCGATTGGGACGGGATGCGACCTTTTTTGCGTCCTACCAAGGGGGGCGGCTGTGCTTCTCGCTAGATGATCCGAGTGTCGTCGCTGACTCTATTGCTGATGTGGTGCTGCAGGGCATGGGACTTTTCATTCCATTTTATGTGGTGCCAATTGGTGGTAAGCCTCAGCCTTGGTTTGCTCGCTCCTGTAAAACGGCTTCACGCTGAAAGCAGGAGTGGAGTGCTACCGGGCCTGGGCTGCAGCGTCCGCATCTTGTGATGAAAAAACCAGCACATTACGTAAGGAGTACAATTCCGCCTCGAGGTAATTCAAAAGAGCTATCGCTAAGGCAAAATCTGAACACATAGGCAGAATTGGCGAGAAATTAGTTCGCCTTCCTTCAGGGACTCGTGCGTTCTGGTCACTTGCCAAGGCTGTCTTAGGGAAATTCTCACAGCCCTCTTTACCATCTTTGCACGGAGACGATGACTCTTTGGCCCATACCGCAAAGAAGGCCGATCTCCTGGGTTCTTTTTTGTTGCCAACTCGACTCTGGATGACCAAGGGAACGCATCGCCTACCATCCCGCAGTGTGATAGTTTCATGCCAGAATCACAATTTCGGCAGTCATCTGCGCGTAAAGCACTACTTTCCTTGAACATCCACAAGTCGAGTGGGCCTGGTGGCATCCCTCCGATTGTGCTAAAAATGTGTGCTCCAGAGTTGGCACCAGTATTAACACGCCTATTCCGGCTCTCTTATTCACTCGGCGTGGTACCGAATTCGTGGAAGACAGCTTTCGTGCATCCCATCCCTAAAAAAGGAGATCGCTCTAACCCGTCTAACTATCGGCCCATAGCCATAACCTCCTTGTTCTCCAAAATTATGGAGACAATCATCAACTCTCAGCTCCTCAAGTATTTAGAAGAGCACCAGCTGATTAGCGACCGTCAGTACGGTTTCCGTCGCGGCCGCTCAGCTCGTGACCTTCTAGTATACCTAACTCATCGATGGGCGGAAGCAGTTGAGTCCAAGGGGGAGGCATTGGCAGTTAGTTTGGACATAGCGAATGCCTTTGATCGGGTATGGCACAAAGCGCTTCTCGCGAAGCTGCCTTCCTATGGGCTTCCTGAGAAATTATGCGAGTGGATCACCAGTTTTTTGGCTGACCGGAGCATCAAGGTCGTTGTCGACGGTGCGTGCTCCGACCTTAAATCTGTCAATGCTGGTGTTCCCCAAGGCTGCGTGCTATCACCGACACTGTTCCTTCTGCATATCAATGATATGATGCGAATTAGCAACATACATTGCTATGCGGATGACAGTACTGGTGATGCTACATACTCCGGCCGAAGCAGTATTTCTCGGGAACACGTCGAAGAGTGCCGAAACAAGCTTGTGTCTGAAGTCGAGAATCGACTTACCGATATCTCGGAATGGGGTCGCCAAAACCTGGTTACTTTTAACCCCAAGAAGACACAGCTTTGCGTGTTCACTGCAAAAAAGACGCCCTTTGTCGTATCACCTCGATTTGAGGATACTCTCCTGACAGCCTCAGCTAGTGTCGGAATCCTGGGAGTTGACATATCGAATTACGTTCAGTTTCGCGGTCATTTGGAAGGCAAGGCTAAACTAGGCTCCAAAAAGCTCGGTGTGCTCAGCAGAGCGAAACAGTACTTTTTGCCGGTCCATCGCCTTCAACTTTATAAGGCACAGTTTCGGCCTCACATAGAGTACTGTTCGCATCTCTGGGCCGGAGCTCCTCAGTACCAGCTTCTTCCTCTTGATCGCATTCAGCGTAGAGCGGTTCGAATCGTTGACGACCAGGCCATTTCGAAACAGCTTGACTCTTTGGCATTGCGCAAAGATGTAGGTTCTCTCTGTGTCTTTTATCGTATATATCATGGAGAGTGTTCCGACGAGTTGTTTGGATTAATTCCTGCCGCCGAATTCCACCATCGGACATCGCGTCAAAACTTGAAGTTCCATCCTCACCATCTCGATGTCTGGAAATCCACAACTGTGCGTTTCTCCCGACACTTTTTATCTCGCACTACTCTGTTGTGGAACCAGTTACCGGCAGGGGTATTTCCGAATGGATACGACATAGGGACCTTCAAGAAAAGAGCTTACTCATTCTTAAAAGGCCGGCAACGCAACTGCATGACCTCTGATATTGCAGATGTCCATGGGCGGCGGTGATCACTTACCATCAGGTGCACCTCTTGCTCGTTTGCCCCCTCTTCTATAAAAAAAAAATGCTTCTTTACTATCATCATTGTTTATATTTACTTTTTTAACTAAAACACTACAGTGACAAGACGGTTGCCTCAGGAATTACTATGACGGATCGCACTAAACCGATTGAGTCATTGTAGAACTCCACTACCCAGTAGTCACATTACACCTGTGACACGTTTAGTCTTAATTCGTCTTAAGGTTATAGCACACATATCAACTCAACAAAAAGCCATTCAGTATTCTTTGTATGAAACCCTACCGTAACGCCAACTAATCGGTATCGTAACGACATCGCTTTGCTTTGAGACAAACTCGCTTTCGGCTCGCCATTCCTGCGCTTACGTCTCTCCGTATTCAAGCTTACCACACACTATTCGTAAGTCGTAAATATTATGTAGTACTTTGCCTAGCTGTAAGCGCGGCGTCGCCTGACCGTAGCCGAGCTGACGAAACGGAATGTTCTAACATTAGGTTGACGTCTGGTTGGTGGCGAGATTAAAGGCGATATGCTGACAATCCCTTTCCGAGTTGATAGGTGTGCTATGACCATTATGCTGCAGCTGCTTTAACCTGCCTGACATAGAGATAAACAGGCCTCTTCAAAAAGGTTTCGGCTTATCGAGGTCTGTTATCCATTTGAACCGATATATCTTTTCGCACATTTGGCGGAACGGTGCGACATGTGGAAAAATTGCCGACTGACTCTTTCCTATAGTATATTAATTTTACGTATCTACGTAATATACTGCAAGTATATGTATATTTAAAGACAGAGTGACGAATGTGTGTAAGAGAGAAAGAGGGTAAATTATATTAGGACGCGCGTGACTTGTTATACACATTAGTAAGCTATGTGCGTATAATACAATTTTATAACGTTCCTTTAATGTACTTTTTATTAAATAATACAAAATAAATGGTAAAATAAACTTCGTTACTATGACATCTCTTGTATTTTATATTGCTGTTTCGGTCTGGCACCAGTCTACTTACTTATAATTCAGCTTTAAAGACGGCATTGTAACAAATACTATGCTTTATTCTAGGTAATATTCCTAGAACGGTTGCTATATCTAATGTCATAGGATAGCTTGCGAGCAGATGGCTCTGGCTACCTTACTTTCCAAACCAGAACACAACAATGACAAGCATTTAAGCTAACAATAGCGACGGAAATAAGTTTAGCGATGGTACCAAACCGAGTGAGACTTTGCGTAACTCTACCACCTAGTAATAACATGTTTGGGCAATCAATCGCGTTTTACGAAGCAGATGACTCTCCTGATAGAAAGAGAAAGCATTGCCTATAGACACAAAACATGTGAATTGTAGGTACGTTGCTATCTGTGTGGTGGGATGATAATGCCACATGCATAAGTCTATCAGCTACCTTACCCTCCAAACCGGAACATGACAATGACAATTATTGATGCTATCGCGGCAGGAGTAGGTAAGACGGTTGTACCAAATACCTGGGCGAGTTGTTGCTGAACTCTACTACCTAGTAGTCATGATGCCTCTCGGCCTCTTATGAACTGCCTGGCAGAATGGCAGTTGGTCTATTCTTCAAAGGAGCCCGGACCAACACGGAGGAAAATGGTAGACTGGCAGATTATTCTTCAGAGACCCGGTACAACAGGGGATAGAAAATATATGTATTTTCTAATCAGTGAAGCGTATGCTTTTGTTTGCTCTAGTCTACTTTCTGTAATTTTAATGGTTTGTACTATAAATTACTGACTTATATCAATAAAAATAGGCATTTACTCCCGCTATCAGAGTGGAGGTTTTTAAATCCAACAGAAACTATTTTCCAGGTATTTTAAGACGTAGTCTATCTTTCTACATGTTTTCGTCTAGTCATCAAAAGAAAGAAAGATTGTTTATTTGCGAAAATATGAGTGTTACATGGGGCACACTAAAAGTTTTGCACTTCTAGGTAATTGGAACTATTGGAATTTCGAATGCTATATTTTTAAAACGTTGCAACCTTCTTAGTAATAAAATAAACAATTGGCGGGAAATGATTTGTCAATTGTTTTTTTATCACATATCAAAGTTCTACGTACGCAACAAAAATGGAATTAAATCGGAAAGATTTTAGAGCGATAATTTTTTTATGATTTTAAAAGTTCTCTTTCTCCGCAAGACTGTGCCGCTCATCTTCAAAATGCTTTTGGGAGAGAAGCACCTTGTTTGAGCACCGTGAGGCGATAGTTTGCTGAATTTGTGAGAGGTCGAGTTTCTTTACATGACGAATTTCGTTAAGGGCGGCGTTCAACTGCCGTCAACGAAAATAATGTGGCTACTGTTAAGCGGTTAATTGAAGAAAACCCCCGGATTACCTATGAGACAATTCGAGGACTATTGGGGATTGGTATGAGCCAAATTCAGAAAATTTTACATGAAGAATTGAATGTTCTGAAACTTTGTTGTCGTTAGATCCCTCATGAACTGACAGCGGAGCAGAAGCGGGCTCGCGTGGAATGGTGCTCACAGATGCTACTGAAGTACGACCACGGACATTCTAATGCTGTTTATAACATTGTCACAGGAGACGAAACGTGGATTTATTGTTTTGAACCCGAAAAAAAAAACAGCAATTTTGTGAATGGGTGTTTGAAAATGAGAACAGGCCAACAAAAGTGAGACAGGCGAGAAACGTTGGTAAAAAAATTATCGCATTTTTTTCTCAGCTACGGCTCCCATCTGTAAAATTCCACTTGAAGATCGAAAAAGTGTTAATGCCGAGTGGCACTCTACGATTTGTTTACCCAGGGTGTTAAAAAAAGTTAGCGCAAGGCGACCCAAAAGCCGCATTCTCCTACACCATGATAACCCTTCACACACGGCCAACAAAACAAAGTCATTTTTAGCTTCTGAAAAAGTACATCTCGTCACTCATCCTGCGCATAGCCCCGACCTGAACCCTGTGATTTCTGTATTTTCCTTAAAAATCAAAGATTTGATGAGAGGTTTTACTTTTACCAACTCCGAAGAGGTAGTGATAGCGTTCAATCAGCACGTAGAAAACATGCCTTCAGATCTGTGGTCCTCCTGTTTTAAAAAATGGTTCGATCGCATGAAAAATGTTTAAAATGTGAAGGAGATTATTTTGAAAAGCAATAAACATAATATTTTGGTTATAACATGTTGTTTTTAAGTTACGCAAAACTTATAGTGTGACCTACGTATAAGTTATTGCGATGTTTCGGTATTGGGTCGTTATATCATCGTTGAAGTGACAATACCTCTTAACTAACATTTTTAAACAAATTTACTTTTTTATTGCTATAGACGTAAAATTCAGTTTTGTATGTATAGAATTTTCGCTTATCTTTTAACAATTTTCAGAAGAAAAGTTATAGCTTTGTGGAAATAGCTTTATATTCAAATCAACACATTTAAGACTAGATGTCAAACGTTTTTTTCCTCTCCTGTAAAGTTAACATTTATTCAGTTAGTAGGTATTGTCACTTCATCGACGATATATTCATACACCTTTAGAACTTTTGCTTATGTAATGTGTTGAAAGGATTTTGTCAATATACACCTTACCGCGTCATCAGTTTTTAGGTCGGAAGCAGACGTATGAAATTTTCGGGACAGTAGTTTTTTGTTACATAATTTGTTACGTGGGAAGCTTTATAGATGGAACTGTCACTGTATATCTTGTGCAGAATGGCGATTTTAAAATGGGCATTGTTGTTGCATACCTTGACACGTATGGATGTTTTTAAAATGGGTTTCCGTCATACTTTCTTATTACGAATGAAGTTTTTTGACATAATCCTGTAACTAAATGCTTCGTAAAATAAGCTTATAGAAGCAACGCTAGATTAAAGAAGTAGTCACTAGCTCAAATCCAGTGAATTTAGAAATATTTTTATTACTAACCTTTTTTATATCACACGACGGCAAACAACCAGAGGTTTCTCCTGATTGAAAGAGACAACCATCGCCTATAGACACACCCCTTTTAAGAACTGGCTGGCAGAACCGTAGATGGTTTATTCTTCAATGGGAACTCGAACCAATATGGGGTGAATAAATAACATCATTTCGTTGTTAGTTAATAATTACTGTAAATACCCTGAGGATGCTTGTGTAAGCGAAACCGGTCGAAAATTAAATATAATTATCTTATTGTGAAACAGTACAAGTGTTATATGCTAGCAAATATTGTGTTCAATAACATCAAGCTGGTTCCATTGCAGTTGCGTAAAAAGAAACAAGTAACATAAAACAGTCCGGTTCGCCACGATTATTTTATGACTTTTATAGACGTTTATTCGAAAATGCGAAAATACTGCCATCAGAATTTTGGTTCCTACTCGGATTTTTCTAAACAGTAAAACATCAGTGATACTATCCGACCCGTGAATCGAATCCAGGACCTCAATATTTTGCTACAAGACTCACCACTGGACCAAAGAGGCTATATATTTTTTAGTATTGTTTAAGCACATACTATTATATTCATAACGCTTAAAATCCTCACGTAATCGGATAAACGGAGTAGAAATTACGATCGAATCGAAAAGGCAGGTTCTGATGAACATTACGGACGGAGAAGTTAAGATTTAGACAAAAAAAATCCGTAATCTGTAGAACTGGCTCTCGGACTACATCTTGACGTATATAAGATTAATCACCGAATTATCTTAAAGCAAATCAATCTTTCAAGATAATTCAGTAACATCAGACTTCTGTTCGTGATTAATTTTACTTTGATAAATGATTTTATGACTACTTTTACACATGCGAGGACTTTTATTATTATAAAAATTGGATACGAAAGCCTCGATTGTGTTTAAATATTTAACTTGTCCGCTCCCACGGCGTTTGGTGTATGATAATTTGTATTACATTCCATTAAAATTGCAAGTTCCCTGGACAATAGGTTCCCAAGATATAACATATGTAGGTACTATGTTTGTAAATCTTGGCTGTTTGTTTTATTACAGGAAGGCAAAGAAGCGAGATGACATAGACAACAAAATCGTTAATTCATTGCCAACCGTTTGGCTAGTTTGTTAAAGCCGCATGCATACTAGTATTGTTCAAATAATTTATTTAATAATAGAGCGTTATAGAATATAAACTATATTTTCCTAGCGCGCTAGGTTGTAAAATATATTATAACGTGTAATTGAACTGATCGCGCGAGCTGGTCGAGATAGCACGTGACTCACCACAATGTCATACAGGGAGCGGTGACTGAGCGCTAGAACGCTATGAAGTATGTTATAACGTCTAGCGTCTACGGTCTAGCGCGTTACTCGTTAAATCGCCTAGTTACGAGTTCGTAGCTTCGTAGGTTATGTTACTACGACCTACGCTAGCCGCTACGTATATAGAGTTGCGTTTTGTTATAGCGCCGGATGCGAATCTATAGCGTACGCTATACGTTGAGTATACATAGCGCGCTATAATTTAACGCTATGCGTTATATTAACCACCATTAATGCATACGTGTAACGGCTATTTTATCCTCGAACCAAACTGAAACACAACTACGACAAGCATTGAGCTATTGTGATAGGAATAAGTAAAGCGTTAAAACCAAACCCGGGCGAAACGTTACGGAATTCTATAACCTACTAGCGGCATGGCGGTAGTGATATACGGGTCGGCTGGTAAAAGATTGTACATGTTGAAGGACATGATAATTAATTCACAAGAAAATAATAAAAATATAATATACTGAAATTATTACTTAACTGCGTTGTCAAATTTAACGTATGTAATGTAGTAATATTCAAAATTAGATCAGTTAGGTAAATCGATGTTGTTAAACACTGGACCTCTGCGCGTCGCGCGCGGGTAGATGTCCGTACTTGATATGTTTATTGGAAAATTAGGTCCAAATTTAAGTACCTACCAATTTTTTTAGATATTCGATATCAAAATCGAGTATTGAACATCCTCCTACAGCATAAACATATTTTTTACCAGTCAACAGATACCTGAAATTCATACGAATTTTAGGACTGCCTGGATGGAACCCGGATAAAATTGGTTGGTTGCCATCAGAGAGTTTCGATTTCTGATATAAGTTTGCGAAAGGCCCATCTTCTCAAGTATGTGGCCGCGTTCCGTTCAGGTAGTAATTCAAAAAAATCGATACAAAGTTTAAATGTAATATTATACAATGATAATTTTTAAATATTTCAACACCGTAATATAATTGTAGAATATGTTGGTAACTTGATTAATTTTTAACAACTTGTAAAACCCATATACTTGCAAATAAATATATTATTTCTTTTTTTCGAAACGGGCGTGTATTTGTGATAATAAGTTGTACCCAGTAAAATTGAAATAACACACTTCCTATTTCCTGTATCTCTCTGGAAACTCTGCATTAGATCTACACCAATTTTAAATGGGACCACACGGGAACTATAGCTATCCCAAATGAAAATTCAAAATATATTTATTTTAGTACTATAAATGCGAAAGTTTGGATGGATGGATGTTGTTACTCAATCACGCAAAAACTACCGAACGGATTTGAATGAAATGTGGCACACAGGTAGATGATGACCTGGAGTAACACATAGGCTACTTTTTATATCGAAAAAAATCAAGTGTTCCTGCGACATTTGCCAAAAACTTTTATAATTTAAAGTTGGTTCATAAATGCCGATTTCTGAGGTAAAAAAGTACCATCACGCCCGATTCCCTTGCGAGGTAGATAAAGTAAACCGTGCGTCTACAGACATTTCAGTTCACCTATTTGTTGGTTGGCGAGATGAGTAGTGATCCCCATCGCCGCATTTTACCGACCTGATAACGATTATCGACCATTTCTAATGATAGTCGGGACCGATGGCTTTACAAGGTGTCAAGGAATACATGTATGGTTGTTCGAGACACGGAAGTGATAACACGCCACACATCAGATTATTTCTATAATAATGTAATGCATTTATTATAAAAAATGGCAAGCCCGCTGAGTTTTATTTCGCCAGATCTTCTCAGTGTGTTGCCGCGTTCTGATCCAGAAGTAATTTAAAAAAAAATGTTGACTCGTCAAAAGTACCTGTAATGGTCTACTTGAAAAAAAAAATTCATTTTGATTTCATGGACACTCTTCAATCTCCTTTGTCTGAATTATAATGTCCAGAAACCGGTTTTCTGTGACTGCTTCGTCAGAAATGTAATATGTATATTGTTCAAATATTAGATTAAAGTGCAAAGAAGAATGTTAGGTTAACTTATATAAAATATGTATATTTTTTGTATCTTTAACAATAACCGTGACAGCTGACAAGGGTCACTACGGCCCTCCGGGGTTTTGTGTGTTGATATCCCTAGAAACGAAGCGCTGAAGTGTTAACGGTACTAATAAAAGTAACTAACTCTTTCATCTTGTATTTATTTGCAAACATTGCTTTTTGAATCGAATTTCCTTTGGCATCGCAATAAGCTTTCAATTAGTTGGTTTTAGGATATAATTGCTTTTGATCGAGTTTTTGTGAATAGATCTGATATTTCTGATATTTTCTGGCTTAATGGTAAGCATGCTGAACTTACACTATAAGGCCTCTGGTTCGATTCCCGTTTCGAAAAAAAAGTTGAGAATTTTTAGGGTCTCTTCAATAAAACCAAAATCTTATTTGCTTGGTTTTTTGTAAAATCGACGTTTTCTAAAAATTAATTAGTAGCTAGATCGATTTTTCGCCCTTGAAACTCCTTGCATACTACATTTAATGAAAATCGTTGGAGCCGTTTCCGAAATTCAGATTATATGTATAATATGTATATTGTATATACAAATATTATACAATGATTGCTCGTCAAAAGGATTTAAGATCAAATAATTACTGACAATCTATTTTTCTGTATGAATGTAAGTACATACTTAGATACCTATTTCACTTCTGAAACAATACACATTTTACGTGCCTAAGCCAGAAGTAATGTGAGGGCAGCATTTAGTTGGTTATCCTTTCGTAGTTTATTTTAGTTTTAGTACTTCAATACCATGCGCTACACCTGAGCTCGTAATCAATTTGACGAATAAGAGTAGGTAAATCTAGTTAAAGTGTTCTTACTTAGCTTATTAGATTTATCGAATAGATTAGCAGATCCCCGCGAAGAGAATAACATTTACTTCGTGATAGTCGGGGCGGGGCTCCTTTGAAGAATCAAGCCACCAAAGATGTTAATGGTGCTTTGCTATTCTTATGGCGAGATGGCAATGCCACATGCATAAGTCTACCGGCTACCTTACTCTCCAAACCCGAACTCGACAATGACAAACATTGACGCTATTGCGGCAGAAATAGGTAAGGCGATAGTATCAAATACGCGGGCGAAACGTTGCAGAACTCTACCACCTAGCAGTCACGATGGCATTGACATGCATAGCCAATCGGTCATTTTTTACAACCTGCCCGGCAGAACGGCAGCTGGTCTATTCTTCAAATGAGCCCGCACCAACACGGGGGTCAGTTCATTTCATTCATAGTAGTTTAACGGTCGAAAAAAGGAATAATTCTCACTAATTCGACTGTCAAATCGAACTAGTGAGAACAATTCAACATTTCAAAAATAATTCTCTGCAGTAGTTCGATGATCGAACTAATGAATCGAACTAGTGAGTACAATAACGTCAGTTCGAATATAATATGCGCCTATGCGCGGCTAAAAGTTCCCCGCCCAACATTTTTTCTGTTACTATTAATGATGTCTTAGTATTTATGTAACTAATTCTGCTGCTATTTATAATAGTATGTTATAGACGTTAGTAAGTTCTTGTTGTTGCGTTCCAGTTACAGTAGGTATAAGTTAGTCTGTAAACTTATGCATATAAAGTAACTCATGTTTAACCTCCTCGTTGTCCTTCGTTTACGGCCGTTACAATCAGGAAAGTCGCTATTCTGTTAAAAATCAAAAGAAAACAATATCCAAACAAATATTCCTCACGCCTTAAACTTATTGCCGTATTACCTTACTTAAAGTATTTTTATTACGCAATAAAATATGTATTCGTCCTCACATTTCCAACTACAAGATATGTGCAACTTAAAATATTACAGCCGGTCATAAAATACACACGAAATTGCCGTGTGTTCTTTGCTTACAAAGAAATACTTTTAACTGAACATTTCTTTGCAACAATTCAAAAAATCCAGGTTCCTTACCCTTCTTAGAATGTGTAAAAAAGATAAATCGCCTTTCAAGCCTCGTCGAGTGTAAAACTAGAAGCATACGTTAGTACTAAGTAGCCCATATAATGTGCCCGTATTACCCGCGGTGCGCCTTTGAGTCTCTTGAAAATTTGTGCAATAATGTATCTCTTTAAAAACTAAACAGAGGAATTTTTTGATAAAAAATCAAATGAGTATTTCGTCCGGTAAATCCGTTAAATATTTTCCTACAATTAATATTCTTTTTTTCACGAACGTCGTACTAATAAAAATCAAAGCTACACGTTATATATAAAAAAGCCCCTGTCTGCCTATTACGCTTTTACGGCTAAACCACAGAACCGATTTTGATTAAACTTGGCAAGGAGATAGTTGAAAAGTGAAAACTTAGAATCAAACATGGGCTTCTGTTTTAAAAAAATATGTAAACGGTTGACCCTGAAACTTCCCGCTAAATTAAGGCGATAGGTAATGTCAAACTACGAAATAGACTCCTCTTTGAAAGCCTACTTACTACTGCTAACCGGTTGGTCCAATAATTTATAAAAAATATATATTATACGTATAATATTATTAAGTTTAAATTTTAAGTACTTTTTTTCAAATTTTATTGTTATTTTTGACGGAAAAAAATCGAATATCTTTCTTAAAAATTTGCTTATAACATCCAAACTACTGTAACGATTTTGATGATTTTTTCTTTTTATTACAGACAATTTATTGCTTTATAAAATTTAAGTTCAAAATTTACAAAATCATTATAGTGTGCTATTAAATCAATAAAAACCGTATTATTTCATTCGCGGACAGAGCTCGCGTCGAAAGACAGTCTCCCGGTAGCGTTCATACGGGGAGGCTATGTCGCATGTTAGCGTGCTCCGCTCTCCATATTCGAGTCAAAGAGTACAGATAGAACGTTTGGCACAATAGTAAGGTTGTGTCGTTTGGAAATTGAACATTTCGTTTACGATTGGATGTTTTTTATAGTAGATAATGAGCTTGGAGCGAGAAGGCTGTTTTCTACCAGAGGTTGGTGTTATGATGTAGACAAGGAATAAGAAAAGATTTTTTTAAATTCATCCCCTAAGATGGTGAAATAGGGGGTGAAAGTTTGTATGAAACTCTGTCATTTTTGAGTTGTAATGAGTTAATACGCCGTAATTAAATAATCCCTTAACCGTAAAAAAATTAAATACAAATTTAATACTTTTTTGAATTCTAGCCCATAGACGGGTAAAAAAAGGCTTTAAAGTTTGTATCAAAAATGAATTTTTTATTTATTGAATTTCTATAAATTCTAAATTGTTTTAATTTAATATTTATGCTTTTTAATACAAGTATAAAGTACAAATTTTAGGATTTTTTAATTTCATGTCTTAAAGGGGTAAATAGAAGTGTTAAAATTTGTATAAAATATAAATAATTTATAATCAATTTGAAATTTAGTATTTATACTCTTCAATCCAATTAAAGAAATGCATGTAAGGATACTTTGAGTTTGATCCCTCAAAGGGTAAGACGGGGTTAAATATGCATGAAACAATAAACGTTTACTGTCAAAATTACTTGAAATTTTGTATTAATACAATTTGGGAAATATTTATTTTAGATTTTTTTTAATTTTCATCCCTTCAAGAGATAAGAGGGGCTTGTATTGAAATAAATTGTTTATTGTTGTTATTACTTAAAATTTAGTATTTATGCTTTTGAATATGATTAAAGTACGCATTTTTAAATTTCATACCTTGTCCATACTTGTGTCATTTGAACTTGCTAAAACATATAAAAAGGTAAAGGTATAAAAAGGTTCATTCTGTACATACGCAGCTGAGAATTAGTCCATTGTGAATGACATTTTTAACATGAAATACATTAATAACTTAATATTATTGAAAAGCTGAAGTATCAATAAGACTAGATACTACGTAACTGGACGGATTTAGGAATACACAAATATTTAAATAATTGCTGATTTGGATTCTTGTATTAACGTCGATCGATGGTTACTGCAATGCAGCATATATAAGCATAAACATTAGTGATGCAACAGCGTAACTTAGCCTCGTTAATTTAGCGATAAGCCATTTTGAGTCAGATCATAAGACTTCGGGTTCAAATCCCAGATTGGACAAAGTATTATTTTTTGTAGGTAGAAAAATTTGGTAGCCGCCTAAAGTTTACGTTGACACTAATGGTCGCATATAAAAAATGATAGTTTAAAAAAGGATACTTTTTTAAACTTACGCCCGTATTCCCGACATGATAGGCAGAGATATAACAAGTACACCAACGATTAGCCGAATATACTTATTGCCTGATCCGGAAATCAAACCCAGGATCTCATGCGGTCAACACCGACACCAGACCACTAGAACACAGAGGCGATATAACGATAAACGATAACTGACTGTTAAGTGCCAAATGCGGTAATGGGGATCGCTCTCTATTTTGATAGTCCATAAAACTGGTAAACCACGGTAAACTTGAACATCTATTGACTACCATGTGACCAGAACAGTGTTGCAACTTGCAAGCACGGGAGTACCACCAATAAATACGTGAAATATTGGAGACAACCGTTTGTCTTTCCACTAGCATATGTAAATCACAATAATAAATGCTGGTGACTATTGACTATAGACTTAACTTCAGGCAAGCAAACTCATCTGGTTCCTAATTTATGCTTGTGGTTACAATATACGCTATTGCAACGCATTTATAAAACACATTTTGTTTCGACTTTTTGTGACAATCTTATTGCATCTTAAATATTTTAGTTTAGTCGCACTGAAGCTTAAAAATGTATGACGAAAGAAAAGTAATGCAGTTTCAAATTGAAAAACGTAGACAAAATGTTCCGCCGTGCGGGTACGGACTGTAATGATTCTTTGCTTTTATGTTCATGGTTCTGTATTTTGAATTTGTCTTACGAGAGTTATAGGGCTACTTAATTTTTTTACGTATTCCCTTTCATGTTATAATATCTTTGGTCTTTATTTTTCCTTTACATAATACATATTATTGTAATTATTTTCCATTAAGTATTTTGATTTTCATAATTTTGACATGACATAACGTATGTTAAAATTATTATCTTAAATTTCAAATTATATGCATAATATGAGTTCCTAATCTATGTACCCCTAATATAAAAAATATAATTCGAATATCTTTAAGTACGTACCGTACCATTAATTATCAGTGACGTCTGCTGAACTCTTATGGACAATATATATTTTATATATTGTCCATAAGAGATATATAAAATTTCCCCTTGTGCCACCAGGTTTCTCGAGCCTCAGGAATCTGGTGACAGTTTATGTTGTGACTTGGATCCTCTCCCTCTACTCTCTATAGGGTCGAGCGTATAACGTTACAGGGCCCCTTTTAAAGAATAGACTGTCTGCCTTTCTTCAAGGCAAAACGATTGATCAAACATTATTAAAAAAGCTTCAATAATTTAACCTGTCATATGGATGGTTACGAGCCATTAAATTCTTTGTTGATACTGGCGGTGGTTGTCTGTGGTTGAGCAACCTGCTTCTTATTCTATTATATCTAAAATGTTAAGAAATAAATATTTCATTTAAAGGACATATGACATTAACAAAGGATACGAAGATTCTGAAAAGGATTTTGTGATTCTTTAAATGAAAATACAGCTTTTACTTCAGATTCACGTTCTTTTTGTCCCCAAGTCGTTAAAGCGAGTAACCAAGAATGCGCTTAGTATTTTTTTATTCCTACTTATAATAAGAATGTGAACGAGGTTTTGTTGGATAAACATTTTTTCGTACGGTGACAGACGAAACTTTTGTACGTACATTACAATACATTAGGCGGGGCAAACTGAAACGATGTAATGACAACTAGCTGTTATCTGTGAGTAAGCGGAACCCAAAAACATTAGCTGCTGAGCAGGGTAATATCGCTCCTCCTTGATAGGTACAATTCAGACCGACCGGCTCGCATCGGCCTGGCCCGGACGGCCTTTTGCAATGCGGTAAAGTAAATTGAAATTTGTAAAGAGTTCAAATTTCCGTCCCATTTACGTTCCGCGGTGGCTGAAGAGCTCCGTATGGACTCCACAACAGACAGTCTCATATGTCGAATCCGATCGAGCTGTACGGCTGCTGTAGAACGTGAATGGAGATTAGCGATACAGCCAGTAGTCATTCAAGTGACGTACGGGTTCCGTTGCATGCATATTTTTGACCCGCCCAATGCGAGCCAGGTAGTGTGAACCGTACCTAAGTGTAGCTCTCTAACGACGAATGCTTTTTTTATCGGTTCAATAGTTTTCTCTACAAAAATAGGCTATACATGGAGAATTCATAAGGCAAGCCCGCAGACAAGCCCGCCGGACTTCGCTACTATAGGTCTGTACAATGTCTGTCAAGTGTATTACCGACGCGGGCCGTCCGGCCTATAGTAGAAAAGTCCGGCAGGCATGTCTACGGGCTTGCCGGCGGGCATGTCCGTCTAGTGAATCCCCCGCTTTAGACACCAGAGATGTTAATGGTTCGTCGCTATTTGTATGACAGGAACGTAATGCGAAATGCATAATGCTACTGGCTGCTGTACAATTCAAACCGAAACACGAAAGAAACAAGACTTCTAAACCAGCAAAGGAGTCATTTGCTTGCTAATTTTGTTTTTAATAAATGTGTTAATGTATATTTGTTACACGCTACCCACACATACATGCTACGTCTACCCTGTGTTGGTGCGGACCTCCTAAGAAGAATAGACCATCTGCTATTCTGCCAGGCAGTTCATAAAAAGCAAACGTTTGGCTAAAACACTACCATCGTGAATACTGTGTATACTATAATCGTGAGTTCTGTAATTTGACGCACGGGTCTAGTACTACAAGTTTGCCTATTCCTTCCGACATAGCGTCGGTTCTTGTCAGTCGTGTTACGGTTTGGAGGGTAAGGTAACCGATAAATGTAGCAATATTATCCCGCCACACGGATATCAACGTACCGTTAACATCTTTGGCGTATGTAGGCGACGGTTCTTCTTTACAGCAGGAGAGCTATCCGCTTGTTAATCAATAGAATCAAATATATCAATAATATCAAAATACAATCATAATTATTATATTATGTCGACTCAACAAAAATGCCTGTAAATGTTTATTTGAATAAAACATTTTATGAATGGAAATATCTAATAAAATAATCCACTTTAATTTGGTGGCTAACCTAGATCTCGTTTTAGAAATAATCGTAATATACTTAAAATGAGTTTTTTTTATTCGCTCCAAAAGCACTGCCCCAAATAGCAACGCGAGATTTATTCCTTTTAGAATGCTTAGCTCTTTCAATAAATGGTTATTTTCAAATATGGAGAACCAGTCACTTTATTATATTACTTGGCAAGCAATCATATCGCTAGAGGAATCTCAGCTATGTAAATGATTTATATCCGAGGGGTTTTTCTGCTTCTTCTATAATAGCCTAAAAATTTATTCATTACATTATCTCGGTCATTTTGTTCACCTCGTAACTGAATTTACATGTATATACTTTGTTTGCCCTAAGCTGTCAGTTTTTATTTTAGGGCGAAACTCGTTAATGTATTTTGTAGCAAAAACGTGATGAAAATTTATTTTACTAAGTAGAGGTATTTTATTGTTCAAAACAGAAATACATGGGGCACACTAAAAGTTTTGCACTTCTAGCTAATCGGAACTATTTGAATTTCGAATGTTTTAAAACGTTGCAACCTTTTTAGTAATAAAAAAACAATTGGCGGTAAATGATTTGTCAATTGTTTTTTTATCACACATCAAAGTTCTACGTACGCAACGAAAATGGAATTAAGTCGAAAAGATTTTAGAGCGATGATTTTTTTATCATTTTAAAAGTTCTCTTTCTCCGATAGACTGTGCCGCTCGTCTTCAAAATGCTTTTGGGAGAGAAGCGCGTTGTTTTAGCACCGCGAGGCGATGGTTTGCTGAATTTGAGAGAGGTCGAGTTGCTTTACATGACGAATTTCGTGAACGGCGGCCTTCAACTGCCGTCAACGAAAATAATGTGGCTACTGTTAAGCGGTTGATTAAAGAAAACCCCCGGATTACCTATGAGGCAATTTGAGGACTATTGGGGATTGGCATGAGCCAAATTCAGAAAATTTTACACGAAGAATTGAAAGTTCGGAAACTTTTCGTTGGATCCCTCATGAACTGACAGCGGAGCAGAAGCGGGCTCGCGTAGAATGGTGCTCACAGATGCTTCTGAAGTATGACCCCGGACATTCTAATGCTGTTTATGACATTGTCACAGGAGACGAAACGTGGATTTATTGTTTTGAACCCGAAAAAAAAACAGCAATCTTGTGAATGGGTGTTTGAAAATGAGAACAGGCCAACAAAAGTGAGACAGGCGAGAAACGTTGGTAAAAAATGATCGCGTTTTTTTCTCAGCTACGGGTCCCATCTGTACAATTCCACTTGAAGATCAAAAGAGTGTTAATGCCGAGTGGTATTCTACCATTTGTTTACCCAGGATGTTAGAAAAAGTTCGCGAAAGACGACCCAAAAACCGCATTCTCCTACACCATGATAACGCTTCTTCACACACGGGCAACAAAACAAATTCATTTTTAGCTTCCGAAAAAGTACATCTCGTCACTCATCCTGCGAATAGCCCCGACCTAGCACCCTGTGATTTCTGTATTTTCCCCAAAAATCAAAGATTTGATGAGAGGTTTTACTTTTACCAACTCCGAAGAGGCAGTGATAGCGTTCAATCAGCACGTAGAAAATATGCCTTCAGATCTGTGGTCCTACTGTTTAAAAAATCGCTTGAAAAAATGTTTAAAATGTAAAGGATGAAGAACATAATACTTTTGGTTATAACATGTTTTTTAAGTCACGCAAAACTTATAGTATGACCTACGTACTTATTATAAGTTTGTATTTAAAGAAGAAATTGTGGTAGGTATATAATTTGCAAAATTTCCGCGCAAACTTATATGGAACTGTTGTGATGGAGCTGAAATGAAAGGTAGTGTAAGGAATGAGGCGAACTTATGGAAGGACTGCAAATTACAGACCACAGTGGCACAAGAGTCCATCCGTTTCCACCACACTTTCTTTCATGTCAGTGCGTTGCTCGAATATTACTTGTATGTACATTGACTTATGTTAGTCTCTAGTATTCTGTGGCATAGTGCTCACTCAGTTAGAGATTAGCCCGTTGTATTTGTACTGTCAGCGCAATAATCCAAGATGTCAATTTGGAAAGATGACGGAAAAGTTTTATTATTACATCGTTGACCCTACCACCTAGCAATCGTTTATTTGAACTTTTTCAATCCATTGCATTGCACGGTAATTTCGCGAAAAATTCCTGTTTTCAGAAAAAACTGCGATATTTTCTACTTAAGAGCCACTTTTACGAAAAATTTATACATTCAAATTTGTTCCTTATTACATTATTCAGACATGTAGTGGACAAGCTTAACGAAACATCGGATAATATATAATCTTCTTTGTAAAGCATGTTGACCGCAGAATGCGCCACAAGGGAACCAATATTATCTCTAATATTTTATGTTATGAACGTGTCTAGAAATCAGCCCCCCAAGACAAGTGGCATCAACGCTAGGAGAATAGAAAACAAAATGTATGGATTTGACATAAGCTATTGATACGAGCGTAAACGAATTTGTAATTGGTAGCCAAGTGTCATTCGTGAAACGAAACGTTATATTGTATCGATCATTTTTGATCAATTTCATACAAAACCTTAGCCAAGTGGCACTTTTGACAAGCAAAATTGGTGATCCAATGATTAGCGAACGCTAGAACCCTGTAAATTACGCTAAAAATGGCGGATAATCACTATTATTTAATCAGCTGTTCTAAATCGTGGATAATATCTGTTAGAATTTTTGATAATTTTAAAGTAAAATGAACGCAAATTGCCATAATTTAAGAGTCCTAACTTAACTAGGGGGTTTTCAATACATTTTCTTTTTTTAAGTCGCAGACGCCTTTGTAATGAATTTCTGTTTTCATCCCCTAACTCCACGGGGAATTAACTCAGAGCAAAGTGACCTTGACAAAAGTTGGTGTCCCTTACCCCCTCCACGTAATGGTGCAACAAAAAAGGGGTGTTATATAGGGTTGAAATTTTCCATCAAAATTTTTCTAAGTCCTGCGCACGCTCTGACCGCCAACCGAGCTCTCTGTTCATTCTAATATAACGCATTGGCGTCATTTCGACCAAATTGGTAGCCAAGTGGATTATGGCTTGTTTAACGTTCGTTCCATACGAACTTTACGAATTATATCGAATATTGTCTCTGAATTGAATATAATAAAAATAAGAACAGAGTCGCTATATCTGATTCAATTTTGATTGTATGTACCGCGTGAGTGCGAATAAGATAAAATATACTATCTTTTCTTCTTAATTACTGTCATGTCGTAAGTTTCTATATAGCTAACATGTTAATTGAACTCTGTCAGTACTACGGACTACCAATTTAAAGAGTTATAAAATTAAATACTGTCACCAAGATTTATGTATTTATCTTCATTGCTATCAAATTTGATTGTTTTAACATATTTTAAGTAAATCCTCTTTACCTACCTTACAAGTGAACGTAGAATTGTGCAAAATGTTATCGATAGTCACATTTTAAAACTTATGTTTCAGATTTATGAAAGCTGATGATAAATTTATTATTAAAAATGAACAAAAATATGCAAAACTGAACATATAAAACTTCTTTTTTACGTATTTTTTGGCATACATATTTACAGAAATGTAAAATTGATCGAAATCTATTGCTACACTGAAAAATAAACTATCTTTCTTTGTTTCATTAAATTTACAAAATACAAGGGTTGTAACAAGAATATAGTGTTTATAACTTGAACTTATAGTGTCTGTAAAATATTTAAAGACGAAATATTATATTTATCATCATTAAGACATTGTCAGCATTTTGCAAACCTATCACTGCTTACAATGTGTCTAGGCAGTTCGTTAGAAGCGAACAATTGGGTAAACGAGACACTAGTATTGTGGCTTCTAAGTGGTAGGGTTCTGCATTGTCTCGCCCGGGTCTAATACCACTGACCCACCTATTTCTGCAGCAATAGCAACAGTGCTTGTTACTGTCGTGTTCCGGTTTGGAGGGTAAAGTAGCCGGTAAATGTATGCATGTGACATTAATACCCCCCCCCGCCACAAGGATATCAAAGCACCATTAATAATGTGCCACCAAAAGCCTTCTTAATTTGCGTTAATTTTACTTTAAAATTATCAAAAATTCTCACAGATGTTATCCACGCTTTAGAACAGCTGATTGAATAATAGTGATCAACCGCCATTTTAAGCGTAATCTGCAGGGTTCTAGCGTTCGCTGATTATCGAATAATTCGCTACTATTTTGCTTGTCAAAAGTGCCACTTGGCTACGGTCTTGTACGAAAATTGACAAAAATGATCGATGCAATATAACGTTTCGTTTCACGAATGACACTTGGCTACCAATTACAAATTCGTTTACGCTCGTGTCAACAGCTTATGACAAATCCATACATTTTGTTTTCTATTCTCCTAGCGTTGATGCCACTTGTCTTGGGGGGCTGTAGTGTCAAACGCGACGACGGCCTGCGAAAGGAGGCCGTGTTTTATTTATTTTGCTGGCTTTCTTTTTTTAGTTCGTTAGTACAATAGAAAGAGAAATTCTCTTTCTATTGTACTAACGTTGATGCCACATCTTGGGGGGCAAGTCTTTTTTGCTTTTAATGCACTTTTCATATAAATAAAACTTATAACCTCGGTGAAAATAATACTTCAAAGTGACGTTTACCGTCAATTCAGAGACAATATTCGATATAATTCGTAAAGTTCGTATGGAACGAACGTTGAACAAACCATGATCCACTTGGCTACCAATTTGGCCTAAATATCGCCAAAGCGTAATATTTGAATAGTTACTGAGCGTTTGCCACTTGTCTAGGGGGGCAGATATCGTTATTATTTTGCAAGTGATCTTATTTTTAATTTATTTTTTAATATAATTTACACTATCATTACACGTTTTCTAATGCAACATTGAAAGCTAAAAAATTACAGGTTATATCAATTATGGAGACGAGCGAGACGTTGTGAAACTCTACGTATTTAACTAGAAGACAGTGCTCCCAAGAACAATTTTTTTTTAACTTCCCACTGCGTATGTAGATAAGGAAGTTACTGATTTTACCCCGATTTTCGAAAATCGATTTTTCACCAGATGTCCACGTTTTGAGGTGCTAGGGACCTTTTCCGACTATTTTCACAATGACGTCAGTATGTATGCATGTATGTATGTGTGTGTGTGTGTTCGTGTGTGTATGTAAACATCTCATAACTTTGAACGGCTGGACTGAACGAAACGCGGTTGATGACATTCGATTGGATTCCGCTCAACTTAGATTTCCTGAAAATTTGTGTTCGATTCGGTCCAGGAGATTTTGAGTAATTTTGAAAAAATACCAAAAAAATTATGGCGAAACAGTATTTTTTTATTGTAACTTCCAAATTTACGTACCGATTGAGTACAAAAGTAATCAGCTCTATTAGTCAAAAATCTACGTCTAATACATAAATTGCATCAAAATCAGTTTATCCGTTTGGGAGTAATCATTGACGAAAAATTTTGAAAAAAGTGTTTTTTCGACATAGCTTCGAATCTTTTCAACAAATCATTTTTCGGTATTCTACAATATTTAAGTACTAAAAAAACTACGTCAAATGCCGTTCCAAAAATGAATCTAATTCCCAAAACTTATAGCTTTTCAATTATTAAAATTACGTTGTTATTAGCAAACTTACTTAATTTTTTTAAATAACTTTCAAGTTAATTCACCGATTGACTTAAAAATCCTATCAGCTTTTATACTTTAAAAACTGTGTCAAATACCCGTTAATTTAATCAAAATCGGTCAATTTGTTTGGGATTTATCAATGAAGAATATTAAAATTAAAATGTTTTTTGACATTGCAACGAAATTTTTCATCCGATCGGTTATTTAGCTAAAGCAATATTTTAGATCTCAAAAGTTTATTTGAATGCCATTATCGTTTTCAAAATATACAGCCTTTCAAAAATTAATTTACTTCCATTTATATTTTTTACTATTTTGAGCTTAAAATACCTTAATTTAGTGGGAAGTTTCAGGGATGCCACGTGCATTAGTTTTCTGGCTACTTTCCTCCACACCGGAACCCGACTGTGACAAGCATCGACGCTATGTGGCAGGAATAGGTAAGGCAGTGGCATAAAAAACCATGGCGAGACTTTGCGGATCTCTACCACATAGTAGTCACGATGGTAGTGACATGTATAGCTAATCAGTCGCATTTCACAACCTGCCTGACAGAACGGCAGTAGACCTATTGCCGTTCTGCCAGGCAAGTTGTGAATGGTCATCACAGAAGCCCGGATCAACACGGGAAATGGAAGGGATTTATACTTTAAATCTATTGTTAGAAGTCATATCAAACTTACAAGTGATTTTAATATAGTCTATGATAAAATTGAGTTTTTGTTGATTTATCCTATAATTTGCCTAATAGGTATTAATTCTGCTTTAACTAAGGATTAAAAAGGTTATCAGATAACAGAACTTATTTTACGATACTTAACGTTATTAATGTAGCGATATCTCAGTAACAACATTATTTTCAAACACTATATGTATCGCTACTCAAATAACAGAACGAAATTGTTAACGCTAAATACCGTTATAATATCGATATGTATACGACCTTAACCACGTTTCATGCTGTTTGGTGATTGGACAACGTCACAATACCATATACCATAACGTTAATTCTTAGTGTATAACAGAAAGTAATAAATACCGCTATTCAACAGTAACAAATTCTGTACTGTAACAGAATTGCGGTCGTGATTCGACCGTCTCGTCCTTATCTGTCGGTCACTAGTCTATCTATATATATATATATATATATATATATATATATATATATATATATATATATATATATATATATATATATATATATATATATATATATATATATATATATATATTGTGCAGACTCCTTTGAACCTGTAACGTTTTAGACGATTTAATTTTCTCTTTAACGTTTCTTTAACGCTGCGCTGCAGAAATATATATATGTTACGAAACTTACAAGATACAATACACCTCGTACTGTTTCGTCTTTAGGTAATGTAGTTTCTAGTGCATAACACTGTTTTTCTGACAATAATAAATTTCTTTTTTTATTATGAAGCTTTATTTTTTACTGACCTTTTACCTCAGATACGCTCGCGTCAAACGCTATTTTTCTAGTGTTCGGGACGGTGCTTTATTGTATCACATTAATCGGATGTAGTATCTAATAAAAAACAATGTTTCTCAGAGAATTATAAAAATCCTTTTTTATTATGAACTCCTTACTAGCCTTTTACCTCAGTTACGCTAGCATTAAACACTTTTTTTTTGGAACGGTGCTTTTGTGTCATGATCAGCTGATGTAGTGCCTAGTGCCTAACAGTGTTTTTCAGTGAATTATAAATACCCTTTTTTATTATAAAGGCTTATTTCACGATACCAGTGACACTTATAGCCAATTGGTAGCCTTTTACGACCTGCCTGGCAGAACAGCGGTTGCTCTATTCGTCAATAGTTGGTCTATAGTCAAAAGAGTCTTGACTAATGCTCGAATAACACGGGAAAAATACACATACACATAAAAACACATATATGAACGTATTAAGCTACCAAATAATGCCTTTGACAATCAGACTGAGTTTTGTTACTCACTTGTATATTGCCTTTCACTTTCATTGTCTTAGTCGAGTGGATTTAATATAGTCTGCCTTATTGACTGCCCTTTGCATAAGGGACACCAACAAATTGCGGTAAGAGTAAATTGTTCTCAGAGGGATGACGGAGGCAGGTACAAAGCACAACCGTAATTATCATTTAATAGTCTACCTTCTGACCTCAAGTTATCCACACTTAGTAATTAATGTAGATGAAATGATGTAATGATGAAAATGTTTATGTGTTTAATATAATTTGCAGTGGAAATGGTAAAAAACGCTACCGGCTTCTGTGAAATAAAACCAACCAACCAAATTTTTCACCATTGTTGTTAATCCAGCCGTGTAGGCAGAGGTCCAAAGAATATAACCACATATTTATAAGCGGTTATGTTCAACGTACAGTGGTCTCAAAATATATGATTACAAGCTGACCAGCGGGTCTAGACAAGTGGTATAAACTCTATGAGAATAGAAAGATAAATGTATGGACTTGACGTAAGCGGTCGATTATGCTTTCGTAAAATTCGTACATTTATTTTCTCAGTGCACCCGCAGTGCAGCTTCGCTCGCGTGAAGATTAACATGTCGAAATAGTTTTTGAACACAAACTTCTTTTCCCTATGTCAACCGCTTAGGAGTTGAATTTTGATAAAGTGCTATGTTTGACCCCAGATCTTGAACGATTTCAATGCCAAATTTCATTGAAATCGTTCTGCAGTTTGGTCATGTCAGCTTAGCAGCGTAACAGACAGACTGACAGACTTTTGCATTTATAATGTTATGATCGCGAAGACATTCAAATTAACAATACTCAAGTTATCGTCAAACAAGCATACATATATAGATACAAACACACAAACGCCAAATTGTTTCTGTAGACTCCAAGAACTTTGCTCGCTCGTTCCATATGTCGCTACATCCACGTAACTGATCCCTTAAAATCTTACACGACGGAGTTGGATATGCTTATGATCGAATCTTGACAGTGTGTTTCATGTTTTTGTGTCAGATAGAAAATAAATTATACAAAACGGGCTATATTAGCCCGCTTCTGTAATGTGAGTGAGTTAGGACTGAGCCCTTAAAGCCTCCCACGACTTGTTCGGGTGGGCTTATGATTGATTGAACCAGAAAACTTCGCATGAAATGCATGTGGCGTATTCGTTTTGTGACATGTTACACTGACAGTGACTTATCAGAGTGGGCTAGATAGCTACCACGGATTAAATGGATACGCCTTTCAAGACAATTTCTTTGTTTGTCGGTGTAGCTTGCAATTACATATAGAAATACAAAGTTATCTATATACTACTTACCAATGAAATAAAATCATTTCAAGGGTCATTTTTAAACCTTGTCATCTCATTCGGTACGATAAAACAGTACAACATTGGTAATTTCTATTTTTTTACAATATAATATAACTTACTTAATATAACTTACAAATGTAATGTAATGTCGGCGTAGGGACGTGGCGACCCCATCGCCCACCGGGGAGGGTGATTTTGTTACAAAATTACTCCACCGGTGCAGTCAGTCAACCCAATTAGTGGTAGTGCCATCTTGCAATAGCAGCTGAATAGGCCGGCACGCCCGGGGAGATACCACTCTCTCACTTAACACCGACGTGAAGCAACAGCTTTGCTGTTGTGTTTCGTTCGGTTTGTGAGAGTCCCGGAGGCCAACCCCTCCCCCCCAGTCGTCATGAAAGCGCGATTTAAAGGAATTTTACCCCAGGGTACCACTTGCGCTAGCGGTGGAGAATCCCCCTCTGGGCATCCGTGCTCTGGATTCCTTAAGCAGCCAGATCACGGAAGCTCAGGCTGCCCCGCGTATTCTGGGGGGGGGGGGGGACAAAATTGCGCTCATTCAAAAACCTGTCCGGGGCTATCTGGCAAGAAGGGCATGGCACCCCCTTCCGCGCTTACCGTGGACTTCTGCAATATCAGAGGGCTTCATTCCAACCTGAACGCCGTCCACTACCATCTGGAGACGGCGAAGCCAGCCTTGCTCATTTTGACCGAGACTCAGATATCTTCTCCGGCTGATACTTCTTACCTCTCCTACCCGGGGTACAAATTGGAACATGCCTTTGTACCGCGGGCTGGTGTGTGCGTTACGTCAGAGAAGATATCTGTTACCGGCGCCTCGGTAAACTTGAAGGTCGGGACCTATCCATCCTCTGGCTACGTGTAGATTGCGACGACCATCCCCGCATCTACGCGTGTCTTTACAGGTCCCATAGCGGGAATACTGAAGTCGACAGTCTCGTTGAGCGCATACAAACGGCTGGAGATTCCGTGTTACAACGGACCCCCTCCGCTGAGATCGTGATCTTGGGCGATTTTAATGCCCATCACGCCGAATGGCTATGCTCTCGTACTACAGATCATGCGGGGAGGTCTGTTCACGATTTTGCCTTGGCGTATGGTCTAACACAACTAGTAACTTCGCCTACGCGTGTTCCAGATGTGGACGACCATACGCCTTCACTGTTGGACCTTCTGCTGACCTCTCATCCGGATGACTACCAGGTATCTGTGGACGTCCCACTTGGTACGTCAGACCACTGCCCGATCTGGAGCAAAGTGCCGGTTACGCGCCTATCACGGCCTCCTTTTGCAGGCCGTCGCCGTTTGGCACTATAGGTCAGCAGATTGGGACGGGATGCGGACTTTTTTTGCGTCCGTCCCATGGGGGCGGATGTGCTTCAAGCTGGATGATCCGAGTGTCGTTGCTGACTATATCGCTGATGTGGTGCTGCAGGGCATGGAACTTTTCATTCCATTTTGTGCGGTGCCAGTTGGTGGTGGGTCTCAGCCTTGGTTTGGTCGCTCCTGCAAAAAGGCTTCACGCCGAAAGCGGGAGTGACCGGGCTTGACGATGACTCTCTGGCCCATACCGCAAAGGAGAAGGCCGATCTTCTGGGCTCGTTCTTTGCGGCCAACTCGACTCTGGACGATCAAGGGAATGCACTGCCTACCATCCCGCGGTGCGATAGTTCTATGTCGGAACTAAGATTCCTGCAATCTTCTGTACGTAAAGCACTTTTTTCCTTGGACGTCCACAAGTCTAGTGGGCCGGATGGCATCCCTTCTATTGTGCTTAAAGTGTGCGCTCCGGAGTTGGCGCCAGTATTAACGCGCCTGTTTCGACTCTCCTACTCACTCGGCGTGGTACCTAAATCGTGGAAGACAGCTCTAGTGCATCCCATTCCCAAAAAAGGAGATAGCTCTAGCCCGTCCAATTACCGGCCCATAGCCATAACCTCCTTGTTCTCCAAAACTATGGAAACCATCATCAACTGTGAGCTCCTGAAGTATTTAGAAGAGCACCAGCTGATTAGTGACCGTCAGTACGGTTTCCGTCGCGGCCGCTCAGCTGGTAATCTGCTAGTATATTTGACACATCGATGGGCGGAGGCAGTTGAGTCCAAGGGGGAGGCATTGGCTGTAAGTTTGGACATAGCTAAGGCCTTGATCGGGTATGGCACAAAGCGCTTATCGCAAAGCTGCCTTCCTATGGGCTTCCTAAGAAATTGTGCAAGTGGATAACCAGTTTTTTGGCTGATCGGAGCATCAAGGTCGTAGTCGACGATGCATGCTCCGACCTTAAACCCGTCAATGCTGGTGTTCCCCAAAGCTGCGTGCTATCACCGACCCTTTTTCTTCTGCATATCAATGATATGTTGCGAATTAGTAACATACATTGCTATGCAGATGATAGTACTGGTGATGCTACAAACTCTGGCCATAGCGGTATTTCTCGGGAACACGTCGAAGAGAGCCGAAAGAAGCTTGTATTTGAAGTCGAGAATCGACTTACTGATGTCTCGGAATGGGGTCGTCAAAACTTGGTCACATTTAACCCCAAAAAGACACAGCTTTGCGCGTTCACCGCAAAAAAGACACCCCTTGTTATATCACCTCGATTTGAGGATACTCTCCTAACAGCCTCAGCCAGTGTCGGAATCCTGGGAATCGACATATCGAATACCGTTCAATTTCGCGGTCATCTGGAAGGCAAGGCGAAACTAGCCTCCACAAAGCTCGGTGTGCTCAGCAGAGCGAGGCAGTATTTCTTGCCGGCCCATCGTCTCCAACTTTATAAGGCGCAAATTCGGCCTCACATGGAGTACTGCTCTCATCTCTGGGCCGGAGCTCCCCAGTACCAGCTTCTTCCACTTGACCGCATTCAACGTAGAGCGGTTCGAATCGTTGACGATCAGGTTATTACGAAACGGCTTGACTCTTTGGCATTACGCAGAGATGTATGCTCACTCTGCGTCTTTTAACGTATCTATCATGGAGAGTGTTCCGACGAGTTGTTTGGATTAATTCCTGCTGCTAACTTCCACCATCGGACATCGCGTCAAAATTTGAAGTTCCACCCACACCATCTTGATGTCTGGAAATCCACAACCGTGCGGTTCGCCCGGCACTTTTTGCCTCGCACTACTCTTTGGAATCAATTACCGGCGGGGGTTTTTCCGAACAAATACGACATGGGGACCTTCAAGAAAAGAGCGTACTCATTTTTAAAAGGGCGGCAACGCAACTGCAAGGCCTCTGGTATTGCAGATGTCTATGGGCGGCGGTGATCACTCAACATCAGGTGCACCTGAAAAAAAAAAAAATTTTTTGGCAGTAATAGAAGCGATTGCACGGCGACGTCATTTCCTTCCCAATGACGTCTTTTTTAACTTCCTACTACGTATGTAGATAAGAAAGTTACTGATTTTATCCCGATTTTCTAAAATCGAGTTTTCGCCAGATGTCCACGTTTTGAGGTCCTAGGGACCTTTTCCGACTATTTTCACGTCAGTATGTCTGTATGTATGTATGTATGTATGTATGTATGTATGTGTGTGTGCGTGTGTATATGCATGTAAACATCTCATAACTTTTGAACGATTAGGCCGATTGAAATGCGGTTGATGGCATTCGTTTGGATTCCACTCAACTTAGACTTCCTAAAAATTTGAACCGATTCGGTCCAGGAGATTTTGAGAAATTATGAAAAAAAACACCAAAAAAATGTTGGCGAAACAGTATTTTTTTAATATAACTTCCCGATTTATGTACCGATTGAGTACAAAAACTAATCAGCTATATTCCTCACAAAACTACGTCTAATACATAAATTGCATCAAAATCGGTTTATCCGTTTGGGAGTAATCGTTGACGAAAAATTTTGAAAAAAGGGTTTTTTGGACATAGCTGCGAAATTTTTCAACCAGTCATTTTTTGGTATTCTACGATATTTTATTACTAAAAAAAACTACGTCGAATGCCGTTTCAAAAATCAAAATCGAATCTATTTCTCAAAACTTATAGCTTTTCAAATATTAAAATTACGTTGTTTTTAGCAAACTTACTGATTTTTTTAAAATAACTTACAAGTTAATTTACCGATTGACTGAAAAATCTTATCAGCTTTTCTCCTTTAAAAACTGCGTCAAACATTGTTAATTTAATCAAAATCGGTCAATTTATTTGGGATTTATCAATGAAGAAAATTAAAAATAAAATGTTTTTTGACATTGCATCGAAATTTTCCAACCTGTCGATTATTTAGCTAAAGCAATATTTTAGATCTCAAAAATTGAGTTGAATGCCATCATCTTTTCCAAAATATACAGCTTTTAAAAAAATAATATACTGCCATTTTAACAAAATATATGTTTGAACTGAAAAATCTATGCTTATATTTTTTACTCTTTTGTTCTTTATTGGGAAGTTTCAGGGATAGGGTCAACCGTTTACACATTTTTTAATTAGTCGCTATCTCTTGCGACTAAGATCGAAAAATCATGTCAAATTAAGACCAATTCTTGTTTCAATCTTTTATAGCCATAAGCCAATTAGCTTTGTGAGAAATAGTTTTAATTAGAACTCTATAAACTTACCGGGGAACGTAGCTTGTCGTAAAATTGTTGTTCTTAAGTGAAACTCGTGTCGTTATTTTGTTCGCTTTGTAAGCCGTTTTCGTTTCACCTGTTCATTGAGCTTCAGTGCTAATTTTAATATTCGTTATTCTTATTACTTTTACAGCTGCTAGTTTTAATGTGAAATGTTAGTCTGCAAATTTTTGACTTTTTTGACTCTAGTAAGCATGTGTGAATAATTGGTTATACTATAATATTCGTAATTTAATAATTGTTATTAGAAATATGTTCAGAAAAAAATTAACCCTAATTATATATATTTTTAGAGGTTTTTTTGTTTTAATTATAATTGTACACTGCACTACATTGATCTTTTTTTAACATTGTATTTCACTGTCTTGGATTAGCTGTAAGATATCCTAAATTAGGGATAGGCTCGCCTTTTGTACGGTTTTCGTATGTTATTTTCTCTTATGTCTTTTTTGTTTACAATAAAGAGTTCAATACATGAAATCATACTTTTCCATTTGAAGTTTTCTCGTCAGCGCGTTCTCGTGACATACCCAAATCAAGTGAAACTGTTGTCTAAATATATATTTCTTATGTAATGTACTGTCACTTAGTGTAATTTTGTATATTTACTGTCACTTACTTTACTGTCTATTATTGTGTTTTTAATATTTGTTAATTAATCAATCAAATGGATTTTTTATGCATAAAATACTTTTTATTCATTTATCAGCTCTATCTATCTCTATATCTAGGTCGTTCTATAGTGGGATCATGGACTATTACAAATTATTCAAAACGTTTATTCAACAATTAGGCGGTCAATACTAAAAATTCATTCATTCATCATTGATTATTAAAAAATCATTGATTATTTAATAATCAATGATGTATATAATATGTTGTCTACATGATGTGTTCGACTTACAAGTAACGTAAAACAAAAAAGTCTCACCCCATTTTAGTGAGTGCATGGTATCTATTTTAAATCAAGCACAGGATAAAACTAGGTATTAATACATATTTCTCTTTCCTTAAACTATTAAAAATGTCCAAGTTATGAAGTTCTGCATGGAATTTAAGTCATGAAAGCAATAAAAGTCTCTTCCGCATTTATAATATTAGTTTGGCTGGCATCTTCCGTTAAGCGTCATTTACTCACTCTATTCGAGTTTTGAATTTGTTGGCAAAATCTTATCAAACTCGAGATATAAACGAGCAAGTCACGAACAAATTTAAATTTACTGAAATCAGAAAATAAATTGCATTTCTGATGAAAGCTTTTTCGCTCTGTAGAAACGATTAAATACCTAAGTCGAATATGTCAAGGTATATTTGACTCAGGTGTTTGAGTGTTTTTCATGTTGTTCGTAAAATTTTAAAAAAATTAAAAACCCAAATTGCAGGCCTCAATAGCACAACGCTCGTAGTAATTAAAAAATATTTAAACAACGTAGAATTGATAGCAATTTGGTATTGGTAAAAATGGTAACGATACGTGAAGTATTATCGAGGCTTTTTTAAATATTTTTTTTCTATATTATACTTGACATATTTTTAAGTATTAAATCTATATTAATATTACATATACGAAAGTTTAATGTTTGTTACTCAATCACGCAAAAACTACTTAACAGATTTGAATGAAATTTGACACACATCTAAATGATGACTTGGTATAGCTGCTGTACTATAGTCTATACTATAGCACATAGTAGCGATGGGGATTATAGCTACTTTTATTTCGCTATCTCGTCGTGACGTTATTTGTTTTTTATCACTGTTATATCACGGGTGACAAATCACGACCGTTATATTTTATTAGTGACGATTATTGTCACAGTATTACTGTATGTAATGTCGCCGCGCAGTGATTACTATTTATAAATCATTAGTAAAGTGAAATAACATATTAAACATATTCTCTTATAGCTGGTGGCACGGTATTGTTGCTTTGTCTCTTTCGCACGATGGATTTCTGCGAATTATAAGCATAAGTATTAGCTTCGCCCGCATGAAATCACTCTCGCGTTATATATATAACCGACGGTTTCGATGCATATAACTGGTGTGATGCGTGAATTATTTTATAACGGGTGATATAACCGGTGATGCGTTAAATATGCCATGCCTAGCATATAGGCTACTTTTTAATCCCGGAAAAATTAGGCGATTCTGCGGAATTCGCCAAAAACTTTTATAATGCATCGGGCTTCACGCTGTAGCTAGTGTGTTTATAAAAGTGTTATTTATTATATCTGTGTACATATATTATTGTATTAGTAAAATATGAATACAACAAATACAGAAAAATCTTGATCTTGGCATGTTGAGAGGAGAGCAGTCCTCATCTCCGCTTGTAAGGCGTTATTTTGCACGCTTTGTTTAAAAGTGCTCACATTTCAATAAACAAAGCTTAAGCAGTAGCTTCGAAACTTTAAGTACAAATTGATGTGCGGAAAAACATTAACGGGGTGCTGTTAATGCCTAAACATCGCAATAATTCTTGATCCTCCCATGTCCGTGTTCATGCTCGTACGCTCCAAAAGTTTAACCGTATTAACGGTTCACGTATTGGGGAAGGGACCTTCGTTACGCCGTCCATTTTGTAACGTAACTTTTGAATGAAAATCAATCTTTTTGTTGTACCTTTGACAATTGGGTGTTTCATTAGACTTAAAAGACTTCAATAGATCACTATTTGATGTTTTTACCCACATTTTTAATTGTAAAAGCATCGAGAGAGAAAATTTGTAAGATTTTTGTTGTACAGGTTGACAGGTAAAATGGCAGACCACATTAATACTAAGACAGCATTGGGAAGGAAACGAGTCGTCGCGCATATGAACAAACGCTCCTATCACTGTCAAAAATGCCATACATTTGTAGATATATTGTGAAAAAAAATTAATAAAGCATGTTGTAGTATAACTCTGTATTTATGTGTGTATGTTATATATGTGTGTATGTTATATATGTATGTATGTTATATAACACACTGCACTTGAAAAAGCCTTATCACACAATTTTATTTATATTTATAGATAACGTCAAAATTTAAGTTTTTTTTAATGTCATAAGATAGCAAACAAGCAGATGAGTCTCCTCATGAAGTCAACCGTCGCCTATAGACACCAAAGATGTTTATGGTGCGTAGCTATCTTGTGGCGAGGTGTTATGCCACATGCATAAGTTTACCGGCTACCACACCCTCCAAACCGGAACACGACAGTGACAAGCACTGACGCAATCGCGGCAGGAATAGGGAAGGCGGTGGTGCCAGACTCGAGCGAGGCAAGCAGAACTCTATCACCTAGTAGCCACGATGGTAGTGACTCGCATAGCCAATCGGTTGCCTTCTACAAGCTGCCTGGCTGAATGGCAGTTGGTCTATTCTCCAAAGGTGCCCGGACCAACACAAGGAATAACCTATTTTTTACATATTCGGTATCAGAATCGAATACTGAACCATAGTCTTTCAGTATGTACACTCTATTTCCACATACTGGTTGTATATTAAGTAACTCGATGTAAACAAATATTCTTAATAGCACACACTTTAAAAACAAAAATGATGCTTGTCTTTTTTTTTCGATAATTTTGTTTTAATCACATTAAAATGATATTTTTTCTTATTGCAGGTATGTCTTGTTAGTAACAGCTGTTGTAGAAGGTATGAAATATGGTTTATAAAAAACAATGAAATTAATTAAGTCAATAGTTTATATAATACATTCGCTACGGAGATATTCCCTTTGTTATCCCGATACAAACAAACGGCCCACGTCACTAAGCATAAGAACAAATAACGACAATATTGATAATGGATATATCTTCCAAAAAATAACATGCCCCCAATATTCTCCTCATTGTCACTCTAATGTTTTATTATTTCGTCTATACTTTTATGATAATAATTTATCTATACAATGTGTAAAAAAAACCCTGTCCGATCGTCAAAGGCATGATTTGGTAGTTTTATACAATAATATATGTATACTGAAACAAAAAGTTCCAAAATATTTTTTTGATTTAAAGGGAAGTTGCTCAAGTTTAGCACTAAAATGAGGCACTTTAAAATACGTTTTTTTTTAAATTTTAATAAACAGAATTATTTTATTATTTCTTTTAATATCATTGACCTACCTCCCTCTTAATAATATATATAATCTCCCACCCTCTTTTTAAAATATCATTGATAATATCTCTATCCTCTTTATATAATACCTCTAATAAAAAATTAATACCTCTTTCGGATCGGATAGTTTTTTTACAATTTTTGTAAAAGTATCCATACTTCCATACTAATATTATAAATTATTAAGTTACTTGTCTGTCTGTCTCTTCTTCATGCGCACACCACTGAACCTTGTTATACCACTGAAATTTGGTATAAAGATAGTCTGATACCCGAGAAAGGAAGTAGGGTAGTTTTCATCCCCAAAATCTCACAGGAACGGACTAACCTCTGCACATATACGGACATAGCAATGTTTTATATTACAACCTTTACAACTCGCTTATTTGAGACTTATTGCCTCTATAGTTCATAGAAAAATAAATCACTCTTACCTTTACAATTTTTATTTATTTTACCTCGATCTCAAAATTTATAAGATTGAATCTCAACCTCTTTATGTTGAATGAAAATCCGCCAAACGCGAAATTCTCTATAAATTTCTATAACTCGAATTTTTTGGCGTCTCCCTTGATGTTAAACTTATAGAGGATCACTGTACTAAAATAACATCGGGATGGTTTCCTTGCAGGGGTTAACAGAGTAAACCGAACGTCTATTTCGTCTACGTCTACGAGCTGGAATGCCGAACATCGGCATTCCAGCTCAACGCGGTTTATGGGGTTCTAATTTTGGTGGGGTCGTCTCCATCGCTGCATTTTACGGACCTGTAACGATTATCGCTTATTTTTAGCGATACCGTAGACGAACAGTTTTACGTGCTCACCTGAGAAACCTAGGTGCTAACACACGTCCTCTAGACTCAAAGCTACTACTGATATGTAGGAATTCCAGAAAAACCTCAATTTTTTTTATTACTTTTGTCCGATACGGGGATCGAACCCGGTACTACTTAATCTAAGCCGATCTAGTTCAAACCTCTAGACGACTGTCTATACTAGAGAACATAAAATGATAAGTTTTTACTTTCATACACCTATTAAGAGTCATACAATACCAAAGTGATACTCGCGAACTACGACGAACCTGAAAATGAGTTATGGAATGAATATCGCACTACACTGATATAGGAAAGATATTCCACGCCAGTTAACTTGTATGCTGTCTGGGGAGCCAAGTTCGTTGGAGAAGCGTTAAAACTTATGTATGGAGTTACAAACTAAATTATTGTTGATTACTCGAATCTATGAAGTTTGCATGTCTTTAATTTAGCGTTGTATCCATACTAACATATAAAAGGTATATAAATTGGAAAGTGTGTGTGTTTGTTTGTCCGTCTTTTACGGCAAACCGGAGCGACGAATTGACGTGATTTTTTATGTGGGGATAGTTGAATGGATGGAGAGTGACATAGGCTACTTTTTGTCTCTTTAATTCCCCAATTCCCTAAATTGAATTTAAAGCGAGCAAAGCCGCGGGCAAAAGCTACCACTAAATATTATAAATACGAAGGTCAATCTGTTACGCTTTTACCGCTAAACCGCTAATCCGGTTTAGATGAAATTTGGCTAGGAGATAGTTGGAACCCGGGATCAAACAATTAGCTACTTTTTTTTATAAAAATTAATCCTTAAGAGGCTAAAATGGAGAATGAAAAAAGTATGATCACGTTCGGTTTCCTTGCGGGGCAGGCAAAGTGAGCAGAACTTGTAAAGGTTCTGTTTACTTTGCCTGCCCCGCAAGGACTTTCCGGTTTACCGCGATTCACCGGTTAACCGGTTGGCAAGATGAGTAGTGATCTCCGTCGCCGCATTTTACCGACTTGATAATGGTTATTGACTATTTCTAGCGATTACTGTGACCGAAGGCTTTACGTACGTAGCTGAGGCACAGAAGCGGTAACACACCAACAGACAGATTCCGAGCCGCTATTGAAATTTTAGATTTTCGATCAAAACCTCGAAAAAACTCAATAACACGTATATGACGATACTGATACATAAAAATTTATATGTAAACATTGAAATATAGTCAACACACATACCCAAAAAAAAACTTATTTACGCTTATTACACATGCAGTTGTTCATGTTGAGAATCGAACTCCCATCGATTGCAAAGTCAAGGTGATTAAGATATCATTTTTCTACTTTTTAAACATGTAACTATTTGTTATTTTTACCCAGCTCCGTTAATAGGAGAGTTATGTTTTTCAAGTCTGTGTATGTTAATTTCTGTGGTACACTCTGTAGTCTGTGGCCTTAACGGCATAGTAGATTTAACTTTAAGAGGTGTTACTTGATTCGTTGATTCGTCGTGTGTGACTGACAAGCTATAAATTTTTACTTGACTGTAGTGTCGAAGTCGAGTTAGTAATGATTATATAAACGTATAATATAAAGATATTTTACGGCCGCACCGTTGATCGAATGGTTAGTGACCCTGACTACATAATCAATAGGTATCGGTTTCGATTCCCCACAGGGACAGACATTTGTGTGATTAGCATTCATTTGTATTAATAGTATGTTACAAACACTTGTACTGTTTTACTTAGGTTTTATTAATACCAACCGGTTTCGCATTTTAACGCATCATCAGGGCAATAAGTCAATAAGAGTATTGAGTTATTGACTTATTTACCGACCTTTGTTGTCTATAGGCGATGGTTGACTATTTCCATCAGGAGACCCATCTGCTTGTTTGCTATCTTATACTACATAAAAAAACCTAAGTAAAACAGATATGCTACACTTTTATCGTCGGCACTTGGCGAAACTCCATTTTAATGTAATATTTTATCAGGGCCCTGATTGTGTAAGTGAAACCGGTTGGAAATAAATAATAACAGCTTTATTGTAAAACTTTACAAGAGTTAAGTGATAAAATATTACACTAAGTAAAACAGTACAAGTGTTAGTAACATACTAATAATACAAAGTTTTACCAAGTGTCGACGATATTCAGTGTTCAAAATATTAGCATAGATGTTTGTATTTCTGGGTTTATAAAATTTATTTTTATGTTTATTTCTATGAATTAGAATTCGTGAAGAACACCCGTAGCACAAGCACATCGGTTTTGGGGTTAGATCGATTTGTGTAATTTGTCCAGCGATATTATATATTTTATTATTATTATTTTTATAACTTGTTTAAGGGTCGACAAATAGGCCACAAATTGTTTATTTGTCGCCACAAACGTTTTATCAAATTTATTTTTACGGTACTCCAGAGAAACAACAGCCACATGAAACTTTCAACTATTTATTTAACGTAATCTCATATCAAACGTAAATACTAAACTCCCCCATAATATACCCATTAATACCATGACAAAGGATTCCTGCCATGGTTGAGCCGTTTCGCGGAACTCACTGCGGCACTATTAGTTACCTACGTTTCGCTCATTTATATTATTAATGTGGTACATTTTTAATGAAACTGAGATGAAATTATCATTTTGAAATACAGTAATTATTGCGGACATCATTGGGTATTGTTTCAATAAACGATATACAATTGCGGTCTTGTTAATAAACAAGTTTGTTTTTGTGCTTACGTTAACACACATTCTGCCTTGTTCGTTCTCACGTATTGCCACGTTGTAGTTGATGTAATAGAATTTACACGAATCTTGACAAACAGTGACAAAATTGTCATTTCGAAAATCACTAAATAAATACTACGGACATCGGTGGGTTTTCTTTCAACAACCTCTTTCAACAACCTCTTGTTGGTCTGGATTCCTTGTGCAAAACAGACCATCTGCCGTTCTGCCAAGCAATTCGTGAGAGGCGACTTATTGGCTATCAAAGCACTACTATCGTGGCTACTAGGTGGTAGAGTTCTGCATTTTCTTGTCTCGCCCGCCCGAGTCTGGTACGACCGCCTTACTTATTCCTGTCGTAATAGTGTCAGTGCTTGTCACTGTCGTGTTCCAGTTTGGAGAGTAAAATAGCAGGTAAACTTATGCATGTCGCATTAAGACACCGCCACAAAGATGGCAACCTACCACTAACATGTTTGTTGTCTATAGGCGATGATTGCGTCTTTCTATTAGGAGAGTCATCTGCTTGTTTGCTATCTTATGATATAAAAAATACATGTAATACATTATATCCGTACTCCGTCTTGCTTGTTATCACGTATTGCTATGTCAAAATCGACGTAAGAGCGTCAATCTACACACATTTTTAAAATGTATTTTTAATTAAACAGTGACAAAGTATTTCGAAAATAATATCACTGGACAAATAATAATATCCCAAAAATCATTAATTAATGCGAACACTCGTGGGTATACATACGCACACACAAATAATATAATTGCAGTCATATTAATGCTCATGTTTGATCAAGTGCTCAATTGAGCGTATCTAAATTCTTACTTGTTTATTTTCACATATTGCTACGTCGTAGTCGACGTGATATAATTAGTTCCAATCTACATGCAATTCTTTAATGGTTTTATTAATATAATAACAATCTATATTTTATTTTTAAACTAAACTAATCCTCGCCGTCTTAAAGGTTTTATTACAAACGTGGTGGTATTATTATACAAAGTTGAAGCATAATTATTTTAGTCATTTACATTTTCAAGTATTTCGCTTTAACTCGCCGTAGACAGGCATTTTAAATTAGTTTATTAATAGCATAATTCATATTTTATTCTTAAACCAAATATTGCTCAGCCTTTTAAAGGTTTTATTACAGGCGTGGCGGCATTATTGTACGAACAAAATTTATTTTAGTCGTTTACATTTTCGAGTATTTCGCTTTAACTCGTTATGTACAGGCATTTTTAAATCAGTTTATTAATATGACTGTTGAGATATAATTCTTAAACCAAATATGCCTCGCAATCTTTAAGTTTTTTATTACAAGCATGACAATAAATTATATAAATTTGCACAATACCTATTTTAATCCTTTTCATTTTTAAGCAATTCGCTTTTTTCGTTATAGCTTATTCGAATCAATTGAATACAATATAAAACCTACGAGACCTGTTTAGAAGGCACAATATTGGGTGTTTTATTTTTACATAAATTAGGGCTACCGAAGCACCCGCTTCAATGATCTGTTCCAAATTTAAATTATCATCGCTTCGACTCCCTTTCCTTATTTACGTTATAGGTACATATTGGACTACATTTTCTGATTTATAGATGCGCCGCTGTAAAATGTCATGGTTCATTTTATGGGCCAATATTTCTTTCCATTTTAAAGGTGTGTGTTTATCTGTCAGGTAATTTCTCACGGTAAGCTAACAGACGACAGTTGTTACGTCACCCTTCTCAACTTTTTATTCCAACGTTCTTGAGTTGGCCGTTTCTCGTTTGGAGAAACTCGAAGTAGACGAATGTTTGCCATTTCTAACATAAAATAATGTTTGTACACGGTTATACTTTATTCTGTGTTTTGTACATTTTTTTTATGTCATAAGATAGCAAACAAGCAGATGGGTTTCCTGGTGGAAAGAGTCAACCACCAACCATAGACACCAAAGGTGTTAATGGTGCGTTGCTATCTTGTGACGAGGTCTACTGCCACATGCATAAGTTTACCGGCTACCTTACCCTCCAAACGGGAACATGACAGGGACAATCACTGACGCGATTGCGGCAGGAATAGGCAAGGCGGTGGTACCAGACCCTAAATTAATGACCATGACCGTAACCATACCAGACATTAAGTTTAAAGACCAACTTTAAAGGGGGGGGGGGGGGGGGGGTCAGTAGGGAAGATACGGACGCATATCGGACCGCCCACTAACGTAATGAAGCTTACACACGCTACTATTCGTAACGTGCCCTATTCACGTTACACTTGCTGGTAGAGTTCTCTGATCTTATTTTATTACGAGAAACATCACCTTCTTGCTATATTTATGATCACGAACACTGTCTGCAGGCTGCATGTCGTCTATACTATTACAATAAACCTTCAGTTTTGTGTTTGTTTTAATAAAATAAATTCTCTTGGCATCATCAAGAAGACGGATTCATGAGGATGGATGATTATTGGTTGGATTAGAATTTTTTTGTGTAAAAATGGTAACATAAACTAGGTATGGTTCATTAGTAAAAAAGTAGCATATATCTGTCATATATGTTACTTTTTTCCCCGATTCTGTAAAAGGAAGTAATGTATTTTGATCACGCGAATGAAATCATGTATTACACCTAGTTTTCTAAGTTTTATTTATTTTATTTGTGAAAACCATTTTTACAGATGTACTTTTTATAGTTTTTCTGCTATATTTCTATAGCTGTAACTGTACAAATTTACACCCTGATCAAAATGTTTCTTCCCAAGTATCCACACATTATCTTTGAAATTTATTTAAATGGATTTCTCGGCCCTAATTCTAATAAGCATATTTTATCAATAAAATCCAAAGATTCCTATCGGATCCAATACGCTAAGGACTGTTTAGCAAGATTTGGTTTCTGGGTTTTATTGTGTTTAATATTTAGTTTCTTTACGTCAATACATTTACAATATACACTCGATATGTTATGTTGTAAACAACACTAATATAGACGTCTTATGGTTTTTTTTACTTTCATTTCATCAGATCCATTTTACGGCGGATAGATGAATATATATTCATCTATCCGCCGCCGCTATTTACACGAATAAATTAATATATTTACCTACCAGGCAGCTCATAGGCCGATAAACTTTCGCAAATGGTGTTCCATCTTTGACTGTATGTATAATTAGGCATCTAGCATCTCCCTCGTGTTAGTCCGGGCTTCCTTTGACGAATAGACTATCTGCTATCCAGGCAGTTTGTAAAAGGCGAACCATTGACTATTCGTGTCACTACCACCGTGAATACAAGGTGGTAGAATTCCGCAACAGTTCATCCGGGTCGGATAGCACTACCTTACCTATTCCTGCCGCAAAAGCATCAGCACTTGACATTGGCGTGTTTAGGTTTGATGGGTAAGGTAGCAGGTAGACTTACGCATGAAGCATGTGCATCCTGCCATGCGAATAGCAACGCACTATTAACGTCTTTGGAGTCTAGAGGCGATGGTTTCTATTTCCACGTGGAGGGTCATCTCCTTGTTTGCTATCTTGTGATATAAAAATTACCCAACAAACCTTACTATAACGAATTTTGTGTGAGATTAGTTCCTGATATTTGTCAACAGATATGTTACGAAATTTAAAAAAAATGACCTAACCCTACATTTTTAATAATCTCATATTTATAAATGTGTATGATCTAAAATATATTAATGCATATAGTTGTGTGCATGAAGGCCAACAACACAAGTTAAATATTAAAGATTTTGAAAGTTCCGTTTAAATAGGTTTAGTTCGTCGCCGAACACATCATTTTGGTCCTTCACTGTTTTTTCCGATCAGTCAGGCGACCTGTTATTTTTAACCCTTATTTCTTTGCGTAATTATGTTAGCATGTTTATAATTAACAATATAGTTTTCCTCGTGTTGGTCCGGGCTCCTCTGAAGTATAGACCAACTGACGTTCTACCGGGCAGATCATAAAATAGGACCGATTGGTTGTACGTGTTACTACCAACGTGACTACTAAGTCGTCCGCAACGTCTCGCCCGGGTATTTGGTACCACCGGCTTACCTATTCCTGTCGCAATAGCGTCAAGGTTTGGAGGGTAGGTCAGCTAGTATGATATAAAAAAGTACCTAACAAATGTTCAGATTTTTAACTGCTTATTTTATAAACCCGATTTTCATTTGTAACATGTTTTCTCAGTATATGTGGAGATGTTCTCAAAAGCAATCTAAACTCAGTATATCGAATCGAAAGACTCTGATCAAAATGGCTGTAGTGTTCTGTATGGACGGAAAACAAAATTGTAAGTGTTTTCAATGCAAATAACCCAAAATCAAAGTTGATACATTTAATAGAAACACGTCTTCTTATCAAATCTTATCATTTTAAAGTTTAGTGCAAATATTTAATTGATTTTCATATCGTATTGCTTTCGAAGTTCTTTTATTTCGCCAGCTCCGGCCCGATATTTGTAGCATACTTCATTGCAGCTGAAAGTATCAAAGACGTAATATTGCGATGTGATTAAATGTTCATAAATCCTTCGGCACTTCAAATAGTCTGTAATCGATCAATAAAACGTTATTATATGGCCGTTATTGCGTCACGCACCAAAATTACACCGACATACATCACGTTAGCGATGGACGATATATATCGATATATTTTAAGTATTCGATTTATAGCCATGATGCATCGTATTAAACCGATGTATTGATAATAATCAAATATCGAATAAATATATTGATGTTTTTTTATTCGATGTAACGAATACGCAAACTGTGGTGGATCAGTGTCCACCATCACGATTTACGCGCCTTCAGGTGGACGACACAAAACGTCTTACTAACTTAACAATTCTGACCTGAATCATGAATACAAATATTCTTATTAACACAAACAGTGTTACCAACACACCTCTCTATAGTCATGTGTTAAAACAAAAACACACATCAATGCCAAACCCTTTTTCAACTAAAGAACACAAACACATATAATACAGTTTTATTGATCGATTACAGAATATTTGAAGTATCGAAGGATTTATGAACATTTAATCACATCGTAATATTACGTCTTTGATAATTTCAGCTGTAATGAAGTATGCTACAAATATCGGGCCGGAGCTGGCGAAATAAAAGAACTTCGAAAGCAATACGATATATATATAAAAGAGAAAGTGTGTGGGTATGTTCCGTATAGGCTCCGAAACGGCTGGACCGATTTTAATGAAACTTTCAAGGAATCTCCGGATTGACCTGGCGAGTAATCCTGTAAAGTTTGGTGACGATCGGAGCACTCCTATTTTTGAACTGTCAAATACAGCTTTTATTTACTATGATGATATTCTATTGTTTTATAACCCAAATTTGTATTGACACATGCGTTGTGTAGGTATATTTATGTCATTATGAACCATGTGTAATTACAATGGAGTATATTGAAGTAAAATAATAAATAAGTAAATTGAAGTATAATAAAGTATACTGAAGTACATTAAAGATAATAATTAAGGATTTTGAAGTATTCAAGGTAAGTTATAGTGCCGCGAATGTATCCGTTTACTGCTGCTTTTTTAATTGATTGTTACTACGGAAAATTGTATTTTCCTTCACCAATCATGTTTCTTCACAGAATCATTGTAATTAATAAAAATGCCATCCAAAAAAGCAAGCATTGGTAAACAAACATCCAAATCGAATAAAGTAAAGGAAAAAAGAGTAAATGAAACAGCTGAAGAACGTGAGTTACGCCTTGAGAAAAATCGTAACAGAATATCTAAAAGAAGAAATATAGAAACTGAAGAAGAGCGTGAATCACGGCTTCAAGAAAAGCGTGACAAGGATTCTTCATCGCGAGCTACCGAGACAACTCAAAAACGTACCCAAAGACTTCATGCCAATATAGTATATGCCAATATAGTATATACTTTATGCCAATACACATTATTACCATATGTACATGGGTGTAGATAAAGATCTTCACCCGCTCGAGGAGAGGATAGAAGAGAATGAATACGGAGAGAAATAAATGATTTAATATATTATGAGACTTAAATTAAAAATTTAATGATGTAAGTTTATTGTTTAAATAAAATAAAGCAAAATCTAGCCCAGCGAAGCGGGCTGGGTACGCTAGTACGATATGAAAATCAATTAAATATTTGCACTACATCTTTAAAATTATAAGACTTGCTCCTATTAAATATATCAAACTTTGATTTTGGGTTATTTGCATTGAAAAGTTTTGTAGTGAAAAGGTTTTATAGCAATACCTACACTAACAACTTTGTTTTCCGTCCGTCAGAATACTACGGCCATTTTCATCAGAGTATTTTAATCAGAGTCTTTCGATTCGATATATTGAGTTTAGATTGCTTTTGAGAACATCTCCACATATACTGAGAAAACATGTTACAAATGAAAATCGGGTTTATAAATAAGCAGTTAAAAATCTGAACATTTGTTAGGTACTTTTTTATATCATACTAGCTGTCCCGGCACACGTTCTTCTGCCGTTTTAACTACTCTTATTTTTTTATATATTTTCTCACCTTGTAAACCTTCCCTGGACTTCAACAATTAATTCAAAACCAAAATCAGCCTTACCTTTTATATATATAAATATCAATGGATGTAACTTATATTTTTATTTAAGTAATGTTTTTTTTGTTTTAAACTGATCTTTGACTGTTTCCGTACCAAATTTCATGAAATTCAGCTCAGCAATTTAGCCGTGAAAGCGCAACAAACGCTATGTAAGATACTAAGCCAGTAGCTTTGTACAAAGCTATAAATTAGGATGTCTACACGTGATGCGTAATACTAGGTTTTAATGTAATGTTTATATAATTACGTCTGCAGTTTTTATCATTAATCTCTAAGTTTTAATATAGTGGTAGAGCTTAGTTTATTTAAGATCCAACATTGCTTTGAAATATAAGATTTTCGTCGGGAAATTAGCTCGCTAGGACTATACATTATACTCTGTTCATTTAGAATTTTTAACTGGAAAATGTTGCCGCTTATTCGTGAGAAAAAAAAGTGCATATAACTAATATATTTTTTTTAGATTCTTAAAATTTACGTAAGTAGATGGATAAGTACAGTATTTTATTCCATTAAAGGCAAGCCTGTCTCCTGGCATAATCAGATAGCGTCAAACCTCGCTAGCTTTTCCAATTTTAACTTTTTCTCTTTAACTCACGGTTTAGTTGATCGAGTGATTGACGATTGGATAGTCAGACGCAATCGACGGGGCTCGGGTTTGATTCCCGACAGCGACGAGCATTTGTGTGATGAGCATATAGGTTTTTATAAATATATCTTATATCTAAATAATCATGTCGGTGACTGACACTTATATCAAAATTAAATAATTTGCTTACTTTGGGGTTAGATCAATTCATGTCATTTTTCCAGCGATATTTACTTATTTACCTTGTTTTATCGTTAAAACTCAGAACGAAGACAAATTCAAAAGTTTCATGAAAGTTCAAGGTAATTAGCAAACATAGTTACTGATTTGACTTTTAAGTTTTTTAATAATCGGAAATTGTAGCTCATGTTTTGGGTATAGAAATGTAGATTTAAACCTAAAGCAATACAGCAAAAATATACAAGAAAACATTCCTTTATTACGATCCGTTACATGCAAAGTCTGCCAGTAAAAGATTTTATTCCAAGCAAGAGAATTCGCTAATAAAATCTGGGCAGTGTACACAAGGACTTATTTATTTACAGACATTGCCTTGTATTAGTCAGGGGTTTGTCGATTTGAATCTATTTATTATAGAAAAGCGCCACATGCCGCATTGCAAGTCCGGCTGTTTTGGGCTAGGCCTCTCCGGTGTGAGTGAATGAAGGCGGGGTGGGATGTTTCGCGCAGCCTCTGATTCTCCCGGCAGCCAGTCGGCGCCGCGACAAGCGACCTAAAATACGTACCGCTTGTACAAATACACCATAACTAACAAATTGTGTCAGTCAAACGTGCTAACTTTAACATTGTAAGTAATCATAAATTGACATAAACGATGATTTGTGTTTGACGTGTCGAACTTTCCGATTGCGTTTAATGTTCCGCACTTGTCAATTTCTTCGCATTTTATGTTATCTCGTACGGGAGGTGATGGTGCGATTTTAATGATTATGTCTGATATTGTACCTGAGTAGTCTGAAGGTCATATGTTGTAGGGAAGGTTGATTGATGTACGCGTCTATCACGCGTCAATTTTGAGCCGTCCGCTCCGTTAATCGCTATTGTAATGAACCCTTCACTTACCACAACAGTATTTTCTCATTATTTTGTATATATAATATGATAAATAATGATTATATATGTGTAGATTTATAACCATTATGTACATGTATTCAACAAGTATGATTTGGCGACATTTTTCATGCAATTTCAGCTAGTATTAACGTTACATTTTAATATGGTGTTTCTAAGGCGTTACAAAAGCCGCCTACACATTTTAATAATTTCTCGTCACAAAGGTTGATTTATCTAGATTCTAGATTATTCGGATTGAATAATAATTATAAATAAGTATTTTATTGTTGATTAATATGTAAGACAAGTAGGATACCGTTTGCTGGATAATTAATTATTTAAAATTCTTCATAGTAAATAAATTACCTATCGTGAGCTATCTTACATCTCATATTTCCTTTGTCTGTGACTGCCTCCTTGCTCTGTAATCGAAAACTCAATCGATGTATGAGAAAACATTAAGAAAGTGGAACAAAGATTAAAATAAAAATGCATTCAGCGGAGCTGTAGTTAATTTTCATTCAGTCACAGATTCTTTGATAACAAAGTCGCGCGGTGTGAAGATATTATTTCAGTTGCTTTCTGCATTCTCTTAATGTCAGTGAGCGTACATGTGTTTGTATCTATGATTTGTAGCTTGATTTATACTACTTTCTTTATTGCTTTATTCTGCGATTTAGATTACTTTCATCGCAATATTTGAAATGATTTCAAATTATGGTAAAATGGATATATATATTATATACGAATGCATAAACTGATTGTTGAAACATAAATCAATATAATGGAATACGTTTTTTGTTCAAGTTAAATATATGAAAACCTTGAGTACCACATTAAACATTTAAAAGCATATATAACTCGAGAGTTAAGCCAAAAAAATTATTTCTACGTCCATTTTGCCAGTTGGCAAGCTCCTGGTATTTCGAACTCTCTTTGCCGACTACAGATTTCATATCGAACGGGATTTCCACTAAGTCTACGTTAACTAGTATAATCCTACACCGTTCGTCCCCATTTCGTGTTCCGTTTGGCATTCGTACCTTAGATGTTAATATTTCATTGACATTTTCGCTATTCACATTTATGACGTACATCAATTGTAGATATTATTTTCTACAAAGAACGAAAAGATTATATATCGTTTCTCAAAATATTCGCAAAGGAGTAGATAGTAGTGAAGGGAGTGCTCAATAATATATACATAATATTATGTATATGTAGCGGTCGGCACAATTGACGGAAGCGATCATAAAGCAAAGAAGAAGCGATCATAAAGCAAACCAAAGAAGAAAGAAAAGAAACAAAAAAGAGCGAGCCGGCCAAAGGCACGGTTGCAGGTTCAAATCCTATTGCGTCAAATTTTTGCTTTGTTATGTTTTTAAAGTTTTCCCAAGCACGTAATAAGTGCTAAAACACGTATACAGTGCCATTAGTGTATCCAATCCTGTACCCCTCGTTACCTCTAGGAAGACAGCAATTTTATAAATCAAATCACTCAGCTATTCCCGAAAAATCATATCGAGACCCAAATTAAGATCAAGAAGTTATAATGAATAATGCGCCCTAGTCTTATGGAAATGACACGATAAGTAACGTTAGAATTTTGTGTTAATTTTAACTGATCGCTGATATTACGTATTATTAAAAATATCATAAGTACACTAAATTATAACTAATTGACGCTATTGATTCCTGTATCATATTTGTAACAAATCTTGTGTCGTCCGTCTTCTTCGAAAAAACGTTACTTCTGTATCTGATGTTTTTTAAAAATCTATTTACAATCCGATCTTTGCTCCCCAATCTTTTACTCAAAGTTAACAGCTTTTTAAATTTGAGTTCATTTAAATTCTAATTTTGGTAACTTTATCTTGAAGGTTTAAATTTTTTTTGCGTCAAGTTTTGGTCTGTGAATTTTAGACAACATCCATGGAATTTGCGCTAAATTTTCCCTTTTGTTGGTTTCTTGGTCTACATTAATTATTTATACGAGTATTTCACAGTCATTACACTAAATTTTACAATTATATTAATTACTTATACATGTTTTAATTATTGTAGGTTTTAATTGTCAAATACTTTATTTTATATTATTGTGATTCCAGGATATATTATTGTGATTACCCATTAATTTTATAATATTTATGTAATTAGCATCTCTTCCGTGCTATGAATAATTTTTTACTGCACTTCCTAAGAGTAAACGCCTAAGAGGAAAACATCTTTATCGATTACGTCGATTGTGTAATATGCTAATCTATTAATTTTATCTCTATTTTATATTTTATTGTTTTATTATTAGATTTTTATTGTATTGAAATTCGTATTTAGTGCAAGTTTAGTAACATCGTTATCTAGCTAGTTGTCTGGTAGAAATAGCAGATATAGGTAGTATACTGCTTACAGACTGGCTCATACAGTATTTTAGGTATAACTCTTAACTTTTGTGTAGTCGTTGCTCTAAAATGTTACAACCAGGGCGACATCATCGCTTTTGCGACAAAGCCCCTTTTTACTGATTAAAAAAAATAGCCAATAACATAGTCAATAAATCACCTATATACAAGTTATGAACTAGTTTTTTTATTTTGGAAGCCTTTATTTTTATACGTTATAGTCAATCTGTGTACTGCACAATAAAAATCTGTCTAATAAAAAATTGTTTGCTACATTTGACCGACCGTTTACATTGACCGTAACTCATTATGATTCAAAAATGCAATTTTTGCGTAATTTTTAGGCAATTTTCGATATCGCCATGGAACTTCAAATATGTCCGACGTAAAATGTCACCTATATTTTGCCTTACAAATCTCTCTATGATCCAGTGAAAGACTAAAATCGGGTCAGCCATTCCAAAAATTACCACGGATAAACAGAAAGTCACATAGACAAACTAAAATTTAAAAAAGGTATCATTTAAATAATATTTAATTTTTGAGAATACATAGTTATTTTGAAATTTCAGGTTTAATTATAGGTATGGATATATCTTGTACTTGTTTTGATGTACTGTTAAACTTATGTAGTATAACAATATCAGACACCAGGATTATCAGAAGTTAAACAATTATTTTATCAGAACAAAAGTCATTTTATCCAGTATTTTACAGCATATACATATACCTATACCCATTATTTATGACACATGCACATATTATAAAAATCAGTATCTTCGATTCCCTCCTCGAATTTTATTGCTTCAATATATTCGAAAAAGCTTTCGGTTGATACATATTTTGAATGAAATAATCAGAATCAGTCGTTGTTTCGCCACTTTCTGAATATCAATTTTGATTATAGAGGGTACCTACCAAAAGAGCCTTGTCATGTTTTATATCGACCTTTTACCAATTTACATAATATTGAGGATATATTTGTGACTAAAATAACGAATTGAATATTTCTTGTATGTGATGATACAATTTGATTGATGGATTGAATATTAAGCAAATCGTCAATTGTGGTCACGTAGTGATATAGATCAGATATAGAACTGCGGAATGACAATGACATTTTCAGTATAGGATTCTTGGCTGATTTTGTGTTGCTATGAATTAATGTCTCAAAATAAAAATAAAATTTAAATGAGGTTGTCTTATTGTACTTACTATACGAAAAAGTTTAATTAAAACTAGCAATACCCGTGCGAATAATTCCCACTAATTTCAAAATTAAAACCGTCAAATATCAGCGTTGCTGTATGGCAGTAATAATTTTTTTAATTATTGATGCCGGTGGAGCAAGCAATTATCCATAAAATGATATAGAATTTATTTGAAGTAATTGTGAGGTTTTCTCTAAAAAAGGAGGCAAACGTCTTAACCTTATCGCATTATTTAATTAAAATATAGTGATATGCATAGTAAGCATTACATACGTATTACATAAATTAGGACTAATAAGCTTGCGCTCCGCGATTAGAGACTTATATGATACGAATTTATTTGGAATAGAATGTAGACTACTTATTAAGTGTGAATGTTGAATTTCATTCAATAAGTTTAGGTAGGTTCGTGTTAAGTTTGAAGTTGGGATAAAATTTGGTACGCGTTCACTAATTTCTGTACGATTGAGTGACACATGACAAACATCGAAACATGAACTTTCGATATTGATACCCGACTATATTAATAGGGTTAATAATTGATTACAAATCGTCAAACATACCAAGTTTAGGGCTTTGCAAGTTTACTTGACTTAATAGATAATACGAGTTCTTAAAATATTCGCTTGTGATTTGATCGTTTCTAACCATTTGCAACTTAGTGCGTTCCTGGATTTTCAAAAGTTTTTAGCACCACCTGTCTGGTAACAACTTAAGATAAAAAGATTTATATCGAGGCCAAATCGGCTAGGACGGTTGTTACTAAGTTTTTCAATAGGTATTTATTGATATAGACCCGTATTATCTTTTACGGAAATTGTTTAATCTCAACTTAAATTTAATATCTTATTAAGAACAATTAATACAACAAACAGATCTCTCATGTTCATGGTCAACATGCGAAAGAAATATACATGTATATAATAAATGTTTTTACACGCAGTATGACCACAGTATACTGGAGACTAACAGTAGTCAATCTACATACATGTGATATTTGAGCAACGTACACATAGACCTTTCACGGACGCGATATCTCGGAATGGTTCGGGACAGTTTGTTCCGCACCAGTCCGAGATATCGCGTCCGTGTGAAGTGTCTATGTGTGCTATGGTCGAATATTACTCGTGCGTAACATTGACTTCTGTTAGTCTCTTACTATTCTGAGGTATGACAGAAGGCATGGCATATGCATAAGGCATTAGTTATACATGTTGCATTCTAACCGCGCCACATGAATACGACCGCACCATTAACATGTTTGGTTGTGGCGTTGGTTATCTCTTTCCATCAGGAGAACCATCTGCTTGTTTGCTATCCTATAAACTAAAATAAATATACCACTGAATTATAATTTTACTTCTATTGCAAACCGCGGTGCGGCTGTGCATTATTACCTTGCTTCTATGCAAAGAAAATGTATGTGTGGCTCAACCAACTTCAATCACACTCAGTAATAAATTCATGCACTAATTTGATATAAAAAGTATATGATAATAAAAAGAATCCATAATTCTTCAAATTCTGTATAACTTTAAGCCTTTGAAGAGAGTTAGTTACTCTAAAAAATGTGTAAACAGTTGACCCTGCAGGCCATCCCTGAAACTTCCCGCTAAATTAAGGTGTTTTGAACTCAAAAGAGTAAAAACTATAAGCATAGATTTTTCAGTTCAAACATCTATTTTGTTAAAAATGGCAATATAATAATTTTTGAAAAACTGTATATTTTGGAAACGATGGTGGCATTCAAGTCAATTTTTTAGGTTAATAGGTTGAAAGATTTCGAAGCAATGTCAAAAAACATTTTTTTTTTCAAAAATTTTGTCGTCACTGATAAATCCCAAACCAATCGACCGATTTTGATGTAATTAACAGTATTTGACGCAGTTTTTAAAAGCTGATAAGATTTTAAAATCAATCTGTGCATTAGACTATATACTAATTAGTAAGAAAATACTTAGTCCTACAATGTAATAGGTGGTAATATATTAAATAGATTTGTATAATAATCTGTCCTGTTGACTATAGGCTTACCACCTATTACATTGTAGGACTAAGTATTTTCGGCTAGTCGTGGGTGCACTGGTAATACCTCTGCCTAATTCTTCGGGGATAAGGCATGGAGTTATTTACTTTTTTACCCTACAATACAAGACTCGTAAGTAGTCATGTTATGTGGGGGCGAATAAATCTAGGGCGGTGGATGTCATATTCAATTAAGTCACGTCGTACAACACTAACTAATGAACTTTACGATGTTGACCCGATTTGCCTTTTGCTCCCTTATGAGATTTCAGTCTCTCGAATAGAGTTGTACCTACATACAAATAGGGATAATAAAGAATACGAGTAAAAAATCATAAACGAATCTTCGTTAATTTGCTTTAATAGCAATTTGCTCTGAAAATATGGATGTATGTATCTATCAGCAAAGGTTGATGTTGTGGATTTAAAACCATTTGACTGTAACTGTTATTTGTAAAAGTTGAAGTGACAGTATTATAACGCCCAGTTCCCTTTCTGGTTTACCACGATTAACCGGTTTATCGGTTAGCGAGATGAGTGGTGATTCCCATCGCCGCATTTTACCGACCTTATTCTGTTATAGACTATTTATAGTGATAACCGCGACCGACTTCCGATTGTCCGAGGTACGGGAGTGGTAACAGCACCCGCAAGACTCTGAGCTGTAACTAAGAGCAAGTCACAAAAGACTTTTGAGAAACACCTCGAAAAAATTTCAATAACACTTTTGCTCGACTCGGGGATCGAACCCGGGGCCTCATGGTCTGAGCCAAACGGGCTAACCCTCAGAACACGAGGCAGTCAAAAATTTATTGAATGCGAAAGAAGTCAAAGATTTGAAGGTATAGTTAAATCCGTTGGTCTACATGTGATTGATACATGTGTTTTAGCACTTTTTCCGTTGCTAGAGAAAACTTTAAAAACTTAACAAAGAAATCCAGTTAAGTTAAAAAATTATCTATTAAGTTTTTAATGATGTACGCGCAAGTGCAACGTCTGAGTAGTAGAGTTCTGCAACGTCTCGCGTGGTTTCGGTACCATCGCCTTATTTTTCCTATTTCGCCTATTTCTCCCGCAATAGCGTCGTCGATGCTTGTCACTGTCATGTTCCGCATTGGAGAATAAGGTTGCCCGTAAATTTATGCATGTGGCATTACCACCCGCCAAACGGATATCAACGCACCATCAACTCCTTTACTGTTCGCTGGCGATGATTGTCGCGTTCTGCACTTCTTCTTCGTATAATTTTTTACAATGGTACCTACTCAGTCCACGCAATTTTCGTAAAAAGAAGTACAAAGATCGCGTATTATTGCAATAATATAGAGATTTAGCAAAACCAGCACGTAGGCTTTTTACTGCGTTTTATTATTAGACAACAGCGCTATCTACCGGATCTAATTATAGCTCAGAGTCATCATAGTGATCGCAGAAGCTTGAAACTCCATTAGAACCGCTCAAACCGTTTCGAAAAAAAAAGAATTACAAAAGAATCGTCCACATTCCTGCTACATCATAATCAATTGAAAACAGAGGTGGATGCTATACATAATAAAGATCAATAATTTTGTACTATCATCACCCTGGTATACCAGGATAAATAAGAGCAAATATTTGTCTAGTTTGTCCGTGACCTAGTTTACCTCGTCGCCCAGGATGACATACGATACAAGGCTATTGAATTTTCATATATCACTACTGTAGGTACGGGGAATCCTTTATGCTATATATCCGTGTTTTACGACGATAAACAACCATTTGTATTTTATCGCTTTTAATCTGTTTCTGATTGTAGTAGCCTGTTAGTGCTTTATTTATACTAATAATAGCTGCTGGGTGCAGCCCGCTGCATTATTAAAGTTTTTGGGAAATCCCGTGGGATCACATAATTTTTCCGCAATAAAAAGTTACTTATGTACTATTCCAGGTTATCATCTATCTGTGTGACAAATTTCATCCAAATCCGTTTAGTTTAGTTAGTGATTGAGTAGCAAACATCCATCCATCCAAACTTTCACACTTATATTAATATAGATTACTAGCTGACCCGGCAAACGTTGTTTTGCCATATACATTATTTAATTAAAAAATAAGGGTTGGTGATAGAAGGGTAAAAATTTAGAGTTGTATGTATTTTTCAATGCTGAATCATAGAAAAATAAAAATAAAAATTTTTGTCCATAAAAAAAAATAGGGGTGGACAACCCTTAACATTTAGGGGGATGAAAAATAGATGTTGGCCGGTTGTTAGACCCACTGAATATGCATACGAAATTTCATCAAAATCGGTCAAGCCGTTTCGGTTACTAACATTGTGACACGGAAATTTTATATATAAGATTATCATATTAAAATTTATTACCGTTGTCAGTATTCATTGGTTTAATGGTATAGAGGCATGGGATCTTGGGTTTGATAGCCAAGCTGAGAAAGATATGATTGAATTTTTTTCAAAATGCCTTTTGTTTGAGAACGGATGTCGTAAGTGGCTACAATTCCCATGGACTTAATACAGTTGGGTAATCGTGGGTGAAATGATTACCCTTCTACAACTTCTCTTATATTATAAAAGCAACGTCAATATAATACTATAAAAAGACAAAAAACCCGTGTCGGTCCGGGCTCCTTTTGAAAAATAGGTCGTTCTGCTAGGCAGTTCTTAAGAGGCGAACGACTGGCTTTGCGAGTCATAAACATCGTGGCTCCTAGGTGGTAAAGCTCTTCATTGACTCGCCCGGGTCTGGCACCACCGTCTCTTCCTGTTTCTGCCGCAATAACGCCAGTGCTTGCCGCTGCAGGGTTTTTCGCTTTGCAGGGTTAAGTAGCCGGTTAACTTATGCAGGTGGCATAAAGACTCCACCACAAGGATAGCAACGGTCTATTAACATCAGACCGCGCCGTTGGTCGAGTGGTTAGCGACCCTGACTACGCAATCGATGGGGTTCGGGTTCGATCCCCGACGGGGGCAAGCATTTATGAGCATAAATGTTTGTATTTTCGGGTTTGGGTGTTTATTATGTATGTAAAAGTATTTATAATTTATATATGTATTTTTACGTAATAGTATGGTTGACTAACACCCATAACACAAGCAAATAATTGGCTCACATTGGGGTTAGATTAGTAAGTGTAATTTGTCTCGTGAATATTTATTATTATTATTATTATCTTTGATGTCTATAGGCGATGGCAGCATAATCGGTAAGTGAAATAGCATCCAATAATGCTAGGATGTGATACGTACGTGTAAACGAGAACATACTTTTAAAACATACCTACATTTATCTTTAAATATTGTTATGCGAAATTATTCTCAGCCGCATCACACAGAAAATTATTTGAAAAATTACTCAAGTAACGCAGGTTTTCATAAAATAATTTCTATAAACATTTGACTTTACGTGAAAACCACAAAGGTGTTTTGTTCTCAGCTGAATACATCCGAAACGTGAGCTTATCCGCGCGGAGATAAAACACAAGAACACAAAAAATCTCACTGCATTGTTTATTTCCAGTCCGCGAATGAGATTTTCTTTATCCTTCCATTATGTTTCCATCCGAGTTTGTTTACTTTACCGTTAAATGACAAAGATCTATATATGTGCAGGTGTAGACAGTTTTTAACTAAACAAATATTTTTATAAAAAAGCTTTATGGTGTTTATTATTAGTCTGCAGATATAAACGTGATGTTTTCCAACAAAAAAATTTGAAGATATGTAAACTTGATGGCCTTAGCATTTTGACAGAGAAAAAACCGGTTATGAAGGGGAAACGCTGAATTACTTGACGTTCCAAGATAAGAGGGCACTGTAAAATAAATTTAATCCAGTCATTTTAAATCAGAATACATTTGTTTTTTGCGTTAAACACTGAACATTTCTCTGAAGAGGTGGGTAGTGATATTACTCTGAGTAAGTGTACTCGCAATCGGTAAACGGTAAAGTTCCATAATATCCAATAATAATCATCTATCAAGTACACTTTTTAATTTCAAGTTTTTTTTTGGTTTAAGCATAACAGCATGTCTATTTTGTTATAGAAGTTTTTGGTTAATACCAAGACCGCACAACTTTGCGGTCACTGGTGGGGGTGTGGAGGTTTGTTAACAATATGGGATGAAAGAACAGAGTTGATTTATTTTCTCTGTCACAAACATTTCGGTGGATGTAATTTTGCAAGAGGTCAATTATTTATATTTTTGTTTGTACAAAAATTATAAACTTCATTTACTTCGGTTCGTGCCTAAAGCGGAGTTAAATAGTGTTGGTAAATTTAAACTAAACATATTTTATTTTCTGAAATTTAATTGTGATGAAGTTTAATCTTTTGTTTATAGTCATTTATTATGTAAGTAATGCACATTATGGAATTTAATTTATTTAGTTATTTTTTTCGATTACGGGTAATAAATGAAACGAAACGACTAAAACTCCGATTTTTACATTCTCAAGATTAACCAAAGAGTTAAAATACTACGCATTATTATTCGGAATCATACTATACAAACGTTTCTTAAACTCCAATTCATCTAATTTTCTCTGATAATCTTTTATACGAGAGTCAAACTGAAAGTTTTTAGAAAATAAAAAACCTAGCAAATTAGCAAGTTATTATTTTCATTATATCTTTTCAAAATAGTGTCAATTCACATCAATATATCGCTGTATCCAATTTAACCACTGAGAAAAGCACATTGCTCACTCGTCCTTAGGGGTCTTTTCGACGGTCTTTTGAAACTGTTTCCTCAGCGTCCATAAAACCTTTTCTTCGAAGCTTTTCTTTTACTTTCGGAAATAAATAAAAATCACAAAGCGTGAGGTCGGGGCTATACGTCGGCCGATCCAACAATTCCCCGTTCGACCGGCGGTATGCGACGAGGCGGTGTCATGGTAAAGGGATTCTATAGCGAGGTCGTTTTCCCGAACTTTTCCAAGACAAGTGACAAACAATAATTAGTGTACCACTCTGCAGTAACTGTTTTTTGATCCTCTAAAACAGTTGTCGCGTAATGACCTGTCCTTCCGAAGAACGAAGCCACCATCTTTTTTCCCACACTTTGACCTATTTTCACTTTGGCTAGCAAGTCCTCAAAAGGAAACACCCACTGAGCTGACTTTCTTTCAGTTTCCGGATCATAACAGTAAATTCAGCTTTCGTCACCCGTAAGTGTGTCGAACACAGAATTTGAGTCACTTCCGTTAAATCTTTGAAGCATTTCACGGCACCAATCAACACGACGGAGCTTTTGGGCTTCGATCAAATAATGATGTATCTACCAATTTACAAAGCTTTCTGACCGCTAAATGCTCATGGAGGATTTTGTCCACTTGACTCATACCGATGCCTAAGCTGGTCCGAATCAGCTGATATATCACGCTTATGTCACTATCATACGCCGCGCAACACGGATGTTATCTTCAGTCGTCGCCGTAGAAGGCCGTCCCTCACGTAGATCATCGATGAGATAAGTGTGACCACGTTTAAACTCGTTGAACCAGATGTAAACAGTGGAACGAGATGGGGCTTCATTTTAAAGGGCCAATCGAAATCTATCATAACTTGTTGACTTAAATGACATCGAAAGACATAAAATCATGGCATGAAAATTTTCTCTCGATAAATTCATGCTTACCTGTCACAGTCAATTTTCAATTTGCCGTCAAATCTCAAAACAAATGACAATGAAACACATACTCACTAATATTGGCATAGAGTCTCATTTTCAAATTTTAAACTTATTTCTGTTATATTGTTTACAAGTGGCCAGTTCTAAAAACTTTCAGTTTGACTCTCGCAGCATATACTAAAATGAATTGTAAATCATTTATGATGTATTAATCATTAATGAATGTAGACTGATCTTTAAAGGCAAGCGTAAAATGATTCCAATAATCGAATAAAAATATTAGATCAAGTGAACGGGTAATAAATAAAGGCAGCACGTTTTCCAGCTAGAAACCACGTGGGAATACTAGTATGAAAATCGTATATTGTAGAGAATTCTACGTGACACTTTGCAAAAGATACTTCGGACGTTTTAAATCAAATGTTATATCAGAGTTCCGTATCTAGAAAGAAAAACGGAAATCTTATACGACTACTCTTGTGTTTGTCTGTTACAACCGATTTGCTTAATAACTACTGCACCAATATACTTGAAATTGGTTACACATATGTAAGTTAAAATATGGGTCCAACCTTTGAAAATCTTTGTTTCTAAACATGTAGCACTTTCGAGGCGTAAATAAGAAAATTAAAAAAGTTCTTGCATAGCGTGTGCCTTAGACAAGGATACACGTGTTTGTAAGTTACAATCGTATCGTGTCGTTATCACCGAAAAATTGGGAAAATAAAATTTATCAGCTAATTGCGGCATTATTTCGTTAATCCTTAATAATTACAGTGAGAAAATGCGCGAAAGCTATGTGTATTATCAAAATGCAGACATTTTTTGCATAATAGTTTCTTATAAGTAGATCTGTTGTAGTTTCTCATCGTTGTATGTCTCGGTTCGATTTCTGGGTGAATCACATTAGCCGACGAGTATTTACCTAACTGTTGCTAGAGACAAGAAGATCTATTTAACTTATTTAAATAAAGGTGCAAATATATTCTACCTTAAGATTTAATTTGCAAATTTGATTATCTAATTAAATTTTCGCGGTCCCGAGTTTGGATTGTCTCTTGAGCTCGCTCTGTTAATAACATAACGTCATTAGGCGGCTGTTGATGCTAATAAGACAGCTAATAGACGCTGCGACAATATAGATATAATAAAGCGTTCCAAAAAACAGCCTGGTTTCATCATAAATACTCGTTTAATCTCGCTAAGGTTTCTCATGAATTTTATGTTAATCTTAGACCAAACAGTGCTACAAAATGTTTAATGTAGTGATTGAATTTTTCTATTAAAATAATAATAATTAATTAGTAAGGCTTCAACGCTCTAGCGGTAATGATTTCGGTATAGAGGCAGGAGGTCCTAAGACCACCTATGTATGTCTATAATGGGATAGCCAACAAGCAGGTGGTTCTTCTGGCCGAAAGAGGTAACTACCAATGATTCTATTAGCGAGTAGTTATACGTGTGGTGTAGAAGTAACGCCATATTCATAAGTTTATCGTCTAATTTTTCCCTCCAAATCGGAACACAGTAGTGACATGCCCGATGATATTGCGGTTAAAATAGTTAAGGTAAATGCAGCGATGAAACAATCTACAACGCTACAATATATAGAAATTCCAGTAAATCCTACAACGCGTTATAACAATTATTTGTCTTGTAACACTATGTATAAGTTTCAACGCTTCTCAGACGGACTTCGGTCCCTAGCTGTACATTTTGCCTGGCTGGGAAGATCATCCCATACCCACCTCCTTCAGATACGTGTTCAACCTTTACAGTGATAGAATCGCCTGAGGTGATCACACCCCCTACAGTGGCATTAACAAAACCATACAAAACGTTGCAGAAAATTTACCACAGAGTAGTCAGGATTTTAGTAAGTGATAGGTTTGGCTACTCGCTCGCATTTTACAAACTGTTTAGCCGGAAGACATAATCTATCCTACAAAAGGGACGCGAGTTAAATATTTACCAATTCAAACATTAAACTTTTTAAACCACATCTTTAATTTTCTTATGATTTCTTAATATGCAGTTAGGGTTGATTACAAAAACTGCTCTGCAGAGATATCTCATTGTGTGACAGGCGACACCGAACTGATGACCCAGTGACCCAAATGTGGACTGCAGCAGCGACCTGTGTATCTCAAAATTTGTTTTGTATTCTGGCACTGATTCCAAGTCAACTAGTCCATATTCATGCAATCGAGCTCTTTTGTGCGCTGAATGTTTTTACCGAGCTAGCTTTCTTTCTAAATTGTCTCGTTGCCCTTGTTGTAAATTGATGAGAAAATACTCGTTTGCGGTCATTTTTATAATGAAACGCTATTTGTTTTGTTTCAACACAATGTAATCAAATGTATTAGGACAGGTATACCTCCTAAACAAATAAAAAAAACTTTCTAAAATAGGTTCATAAATAGCTGAGTTCTGAGGTAACAATTATTACAAAAAAAAAAAATTCGAATTGAAAACCTTCTCCTATTTGGGAAGTTAATTGAAAATAAAAAGGATTGTTAATTTTAAAACAATATTTTGATTATTTTTCTACATAAACTTTTTGGGTATTAAAAGGCATGATTAATTAATTTCATAAGTTTATTAAAAAAACTGTTGTGTTGTTGTAATTTATTTGCTACGCGATTAACTTATTTGACTCTGATCATAAAATCCCTGTTTCGATGCCTGAGTTGGGCCAAAAATGTCATTAGAGTTTTTTTTTTAGGAAACCTCGGTAGCATCGCATTACCTCGTGTTTTAAAAACCGTATATCTGGAAAGAGTTCGGAAAGTCGGTTCTGGTAATTGTCAAGTTTTGTGCAACGAATAATTTTTAAGTCACTAATTATTTGGGGCTTATTGAATTTGAAGTTAGTAGAGGTCTGTTTTCTCTTTGACCGAAATCACATGCACGGCTCGGTTCCTAAAGTGTTGAGTTTATCCATTTACAAAATACAAAATTAACAGCCCGAACTCTGAGTGTTTTAAGTACAACTCCGTGCATCGAAAAAGCACTTACTATTGACTCACAGTACTTGAGTATGCGAAAGAGAGATATGCGGCATGTCGATCACCGCGTACTTCGCCAACTAACTTTTTTTTAAAGAACTAGTAGTGATCGGTTAAATTCTTTATACCTCAAAAGGGGATTGGTGAGATGTGATGTATTTTTAATTGTCAGTCTTTCACTTTACGTTCATTATACATTGTATCATCACTTACCAATAAAACCACGAATTGAACACATAAATACATGATTTTAGTTGTTTAGAACAATTTAAGTAGTGTAAAATAATCATTTTGCTAGAATCAGAGTTTTAATTTTAATATATTGTACAATATTTTGAAGTGCTTACTACCCACTTATATCACTTCGATATCTCGCATAACTTGTGTAATGTATATCCCAAGTCTAATTATGAGGCTTTGCCTGAAGCCAAGCAAAATTACATCTGTAAGATCTAAAATTAAATTTTAATATTAACCCTTAGTCAATCTAAATGTTTATGATTACCCGAAATTCACTTTGGAATGATGTTTATTACTTTTAAAGGCTTTGAATAAGTTATTAGCTTTAACGAAAAGAAAGGTAAAATAAACAAATTAAAATTATATGAAGATAAAACACATTATTAGTCTCTGGGAATAACGGTGTTTGACATAAGTTTTCCTTTCTCTATACCATAATCGGTTGAGTTTCTAAATGCTGGTTTCCCTAAGGCTTTATGCTTTCTTCCACTCTGTTCATTATGCTTGTCGATAATATGCTGCCACGAAGCAATCAATTTAATTCGCAACTTTTCGCGAACTCTCATATATGACCACTGCAACACCACTGAAACGAGAAACTTAGTGAAAAAAATTTAATAAACTCACCAAGTGCCGGAACATAAAGAAGACTCGAACGGTACAATTATCCACCCACTTTCACCACATTTTTTGCAAAGTTAGTAGCAAAAACAAGAGCACACAGTATACGTACTAAGTGCACGATTCACATCGCAACTGAAGTATACGCAGGAGAAATGACTATAACTTCACTTTACAAGATTTCTTCTGGAGCAAATATTTTGTAGGTATGCTATGGAGACTAGAAATCTTAGCGTGAAATGACCAGATTGTGCGATCGAAATGTAATATAATCTTTTAAACTGTTACGTGTTTGAACTTGTTCTTTACCAAGTAAAGATAAACTATATATTACATAATCCTGTTTGGTCACATTAGACGATTATTTGCGTACAGGTTCTTCTTTTAACATTACTGATCCAGGAAATTGATAGTGAAAGTCATCAATTATTCTAGGAAGCAAGAGTTTTTTAGTTTGTTTTTTATCTCAAGCTACACGCGAAATTCGTTCAGTAATTATAGATATGTACGTGAACAAATACACTGCCAGCCAAAAATTTAATAACGTTGTTTTGTGGTTTATTATTGCCTTCTTTTGTCGTCCTCTCGCCATTTCAGATACAACCCTGTAATGTATAGGCACCTTGAGCTCTATTATACATACGAATATAGACCTATATATTCCTAAGCGACTTTAAAAAACAACAAAACAATTTTACATATAAATATTATCATTGCGTAAATTTGTTCATAAGTTTGTTTCACAATCATGCCCGCTCTAGCATTTCTAATTCGTTATAGCATTCAAAATAGTGATCATTCTGATTTAAACCTGGAGGTTGGAGCTGAAAATCAGAAAGTCTCTGGCCTAATTTAACATGAACATGTATATTTCTATAACATACAAGTTCAGATTTTATACGGATTATTAAATAATCCGAATTGAAAACGTCAACGGTATTCATGCAAACCGTTTTATGCTATTTTTAAATACTTTCGATCGAATAGCATTCGATCGTGCCAAACGATTCGTTTGTTGTTGGCAGTTGGATTAACTGTTTGAAAGGTACCCCGCAATTTAGTTCAGCTGTTTTATTATTCGGTACACAAAGTAAAATTTCCTTTGCGAATTAAGCAGGGTGTATTGAATTAAAATACACCGATTTGCCACCTGTGATCTTGTATGAAAACCATTTGTTACTTCCAAAATATAGATCGAGTCGCGTATTTCTATTGAAGAACATAATGTTACCAGTTGTTAACTTATCATATTTTCCTAATGCGTAACATTTTTCTCTTGACTATTGGCTTCTTGGCTATTGTTTTTGAAGTCCTGATTTCAACCTGATCAACAGCTGAATAAGCCAGTCATTTATTTTATCAAATATTTTGATTTACTTAATTCATATTTATTATAGAACGCAATTCTAATAAATCGTTATAAAACAGTTGCTAATAAAAGAAGATTTTTAAGTTCTGAGCTGTATTCTCTCTAACCTATTATCAAACATATGTCCGGGGTAAATTCAAAAAGTACTGCATGGATTTACTTCAAATTTTGCATAAATATTACTAATAGGTCGGGTCAACATATAGCCTACATATTATCACGCTATCACCTACGAGGGAGGTGCACTGCGGAGTAAACGAAGTCCGCACGGACGAAGTCGTGGGCAACAGCTAGTCCTTTAATAAAAAAGAAAACGAACATCAATTTGAAATGTTGCTCAAATATTACGTCAAAGTAAGGTCGGCTGGTATTTTATTTTTGTATATTTTTATATATTTACTGTAGTTGGTTTCGATCAAAAAAGTGATTATTTGAATCTTGGAACAATTTTTCAATAAATGCATAAGCCATGTTAACCATGTTGGTCAGACAATATTGTTAAGTCCCTTAGTGAATGAGAATTGGAATTGTAGGAATCGATGAAATTATGAATCCGAGGCATATTCCTAACAATAAGTATTGACTAAGGACTTGTATAAATGAATAAGCGAACTTGCTGGCTACGTTCTACTGCACTATATGGTACGAACAAACAAAATGTGACTTATTTTGAAGCAGCCTGTCTAAGTAGTTAGGAGCGGTTTTGTTTTTTACGGTAAATATTATTATTATTTCTTCCTATCTGATTCTGTTAACTTATGTTTTAGCAGAACTTATTTATCGATTTAAAAACACCAGACTATTTTAACGCTATTACAATTCTGGACCCAGAGCAATTTGATTTTCTTGAAGTTCCTCAAAATGAAGCTAGAATCGATGTACCATTATCATTTATATTGGTTGTATCATTTACTATGTCTGATGTCGACTACCACGCGGACGAATCGCCGACAAAAGCTAGTTTTATCGCTCCGCTTATTGATCAACTCTACAAGTTTGACAAGAATTTACAGGGAATATAACACTTTTAAAATTTGTTTGCAAATAATATTGTAAAAACTTAAAAAAAATCACATGTTCTTCGTAGATCCTAGATTCGAGTCCGGATAGAACAATTAAATCTGAATAAGTTATACATGTAAATCTTCGACGCTTATCAAAATATTTTTATCGTATTTTAAAGTACTCCAGTTTTGTACCAAAATTAAGTAATTTTCCCTTAAAAAATAAGGAAATATTTAAAACAAACATCTATGATCAATATCCATATAATAATTACCTATAATATATAATTGCATTAAGCTAGCACGTTGTTGATCTGGCAGGGTTTATGATACTCACAGTATAAAAACGTAATTAAGAACATATTGTTTAATTTTGATATCCCTTGTAACAAAAAGTTAGCTGGTACTATCGATATGCCCACTGTTACTGCTATTGTCAGTACTTATCACTATGTGTTCCGTTTCTGTAGACGGTATTCGGAAATCATATGGTTGTTGCTCAGCAGTACTGTACGGTAATCATATGGTTGTTGCCTTATCCTTCAGCATTAGTTGAGACTATTGCTGTTTTTAAATATCTCAAAGTATTTTAATATGAAAAATATTTTTATTGAAGAGTTAAGATTGTTCCTGTTCGTACTGCGATGGAAAGCGGAAGGACTTTGCAAAGTCCGTTGTTTCGACACGCCCCCATGCCTGTTGCTAAAATCAATGACAATTTCATCTCGGAGCATTAAAAATTCGTTTTACAAGGGAATACCTTACCATTTTACATACTCCTACAAAAATATTATAGTAAGCATTGTAAGGTTTTATGGTATTCTTTTTTCATGTGTGTATCAATGGTTTTCAAATATTTTTTGGCCTTTACGACATTTACCGGTTTTTGTATTTTTTATATCTTAATTGCGTAATTTTTTGGTTTTTGTATTTTTTATATATTAATTGCATAATTATTTTGTTGTTGTTGTTTACTATTTATGTGTAAAGTATTGTGTGGTAAATAAGAGTTCTTATGCACAATAGTACAAAAAATGCTAGAATAGAAGGGAAATTGATCGCACATGCATTCATTTGAACTTTTACTATGTTGAGCAGGTTACCTTTAATGTGTTAAATGGACTATAAAAGTCTTAATTAAAACACGTTTTATTAATACGCGTGATCGAGGTGTTGCCGAGTTACACGCTGGCATTAAGTATGAATAAACATTACAATCGCGGAGGAATCATAGTATTGTTACACCGTTACATCATTTCGCCCAAAAATTGAAAATTTCTTTAAAATTATACAGTTTATACCACAATGATGATTATGCATAAATAAATGTTTACATGTACACATAATGCGCACTTTTAAGAAGGTTCTTCGAATTAACACCTACATGGAGACACCATTACATGACTTGCGAAATGTCACTGTAAAATATGTTACATTATTTTAATTGTACTTATATTTATTCATTACAAGTTGCAGGCTGCAGCGTGCAGCCCGCTGCATTATATAAGTTTTTGGTGAATCCCACGGAAACAACTTATTTTTCCGGGATAATAAGTAGCCTATGTGCTATTATACATGTGTGCCAAATTTCATCCAAATCCGTTCAGTAGTTTTAGCGTGATTGAGTAACAAACACCCAACCATCCATGCAAACATCCAGCCATCCAAATATCCAAACGTCCAAACTTTCGCATTATAACATTAACATAGATGAACAATATGCTGTCTCATGTTGAGCTTCAATTACATGGTACAACATTAGTTTTGAAATTTACATAACATTTCGGTAATAAAAAATAAGTAAACTACAGGTACTTATTACATATTAAAAAAATAGGTTTAACAAACCTCGATGGTACATCTCCCGCGAAAACTAGAAGTGATCCTCGTAAAATGCATCAAGGTGGCGTTTTGTACCTTTTCCACCTGTGTTTAGAGCCACTTTTTGACTTAGTCGATGCCGTCACGGCATATTATATAATATGTTCCCATTAAGCTAAATAGACCAATGACTTTTTTCGCCGTGTTGGTCCCGGCCTCCTTTGTAGAATAGGCCAACTGCCGTTCTGCCAGGCAGGTCGTAAAAGGCGACCGAATGGCTATCGAGTCACTACCATCGTGGCTACTAGGTGGTAGAGTTCTGCATTGTTTCGCCTGGGTCAGGTACCACCGCCTTGCCTATTCCTGCCGCAATAGCGTCAGTGCTTGTCGCTGTCGTGTTCCGGTTTGGAGGGTAAGGTAGCCGGTAAACTTATGCATGTGGCATTAGACCTCGCCACAAGATAGCAACGCACCATTAACATCTTTGGTGTCTATAGGCGATGGTTGACTCTTTCCATCAGGAGACCCATCTGCTTGTTTGCTATCTTATGATATAAAAAAAAAGACTAAGGACATAATCATGGCATTCTGCACTTCTTTAATCTATGCCTCCGATTGGGCGATAACAACCTCACCTTAGTTAACCGCGTTGCCTATTATAATTGATTACATAGTAACAATTACTATGGATAAAAGATACTTAAGAATTTTTGATGCGTAGTGTACACTAAACAATTACAGAATAAAATAATAATAATAATAATAAATAATTGTGTATGTATAAATAATTGTAATAATTGTAAAATGTGTAATTAAAATTATTTAAATGTAGATGTTTGCTTATTTTACATTAAGCATCATATATCACACACTGGCATTAGGTATGATTAAACATTACAATCGTGGACGAATCGTATAAGTGTCTAAACTATCTTTTTGCTTACCCTTGACAATGGACTACTATAATAAAGATGTCAGTGGTAGACCAACTATCATACCCCTTAAGATGGATCGTTACACGACAGAACTTTAGCACATAGTGAAGGCGACAGGTGTAATTTTTGTCTCCTCTCAGAACCACGAGATGATATAGAGGAAGATGTATACTTTATACGAAATGTTGACTAAAACTGAGCATTTATTACGACGTTTACTCTCATTTACAATAGATAACTAAAAGCATGTCCATAAATGTTAAAATTTAATAAGTTTCAGCATGAGATTTTATAACTGTCCCAGTCATCTTAATGATATTAAAAGTATGACAGAAATAACAAAAAAATACTATATATTATTCTATATTAGTTCTTTAATTTTTATATAACAAGTCGACAGGTGCTGTGAAATTTTTGGATTTAGGACAAGGTTTGTTGATATTGATTTCTTTTTGCTAGCACTGAAGACTAAAGTGGTTTCCAATATATCCCTTTAAACTAACGCGTTCTACTACCATTTCCAAAAATATATAAATACGTTTCTTTAACATGTTACTTTAATTAAAATAAATACAAAAGGCCTACCTATACATACCGAGTCTTTTTTTTTCGGAATGGCTCAATTACTGCTAACCTCATGGGCTATTACAGCTTCACCGGTCGCGGGGGCGAGCAGAGTGCTCAGCCAGAATTTATAGGTAGGTAGAATGTACGCCCTCCGCCCTAAGGGTGTTTCCTGCGAGACCAAACCTCGGCTTAGGGTTGGGTCGTGATTTGCGATGAGAGGGCTATTTGGCGTTGTTTTGTCCGTCCGCCGAACCTTGCCCTTGAGCTTGGTTCGCAGAAGGGCGAAACAGGGGTCCTCGTCGCCACCGGCGGCGACGGTGTCACGAATGTAGGTGTGTTGTGTTATCGTGTAAACGGTTGGCCACAGTTATCGAGTCATCGGGATCGGTAAGAACGTGGCGGGGCCTACTTGATTTGGGATCGGGATTAGGGTCTGGGATGCAGTGAGCCGTGGCTACCACCAGTGTGTTCGGATGCGAGATGGCACGATCGAAGTATCTCTTAGAGATTTCTTTGAAATGCTTTCCTAAGCTCAGCAATTCAAGATCGTTATGGAGGTCTACGTTGCGCATATACCACGGTGCTCTCGTGGCAATACGCAGGAAAATACCGAGTCGGACAGGTGAATAAAAAGCTCTACACATTTGCTATTAGAAATAACTAGAAGCTACCGAATATAAACCAGATAGTTTTTATTCGGGATCCGGGTTCCGTTTCAAGAATAGATCAACTGCCTTCTAAAAGACGAGAAATACGAGTAGCTACTATCGTGACTTTTATATTGATAGAGTTCATTGCATTTGGTATCCCATCCTTGCCACATTGATACACTATTAACATCGCTGGTGTCTATAGTTGACGATTATCTCTTTTCATCAAGATAAAGACCAATTTGTTTACTATCCTGCAATATAAACAACAAAAAAATTATATTCATTATAAGGAGTCGCAATCAACATAAAGAAATTATTTTTACGACGATCTCATTATAGAAGAATATAACTAAAAGCCTGTTCGTAAATGTTCGAATTCAATAGGCTCTCAGCGTTAAATTTTTATTACTGTCCCAAACATCTACACCTTAATGAGGTTGAAAGCATAACAGTACAGTTGTTTTCGTTATTAGGTTATTTTAATTTTACTCGCTCTTCAAACGACAAGTTACCTAATATAAAGGAGATGAAATAACGCGAACCAACACGGAGAAAAGTATTGACCTTAAGTCTCATTTCAGAATATGGCAAAAATCCTGTCCATAAATATTAAAATTGTATTACAATCTTATTGATTTTTATTACTGTCAACAAGATCTACACTTTAATGAGATTAAAAGTGTAACAGTGCCTTTTTCATTTTTATGTTTTTTACGTTTTATCCGCTTTTCTAACAGCTTGCTGCCTCATATAGAGGCGATGAGATAACGCGGACAAACACGGAGAAAAGTATTGACGTTATGTCTCATTCCAGAATATGCCTAAAAGTCTGTCCGTAAATGTTAAAATTTAATAAGCTCTCAGCGTAAAACTTGTATTACTCTCCTGGACATTTAAACGTTAATGAAGTTAAAAGCATGATAGACATTTAAATAATAACATTAACATCGTTAGGTTGTTTAACTTTCGTATAGCAAATGGCAGCAGTCATAAAATTAAACGTGAAAAAGAACGGCGATTAGGGTTCGTAGTCGTCGGTATCCTTTTCCTGGCACTAATAGATCACTAATTCATAAAGTCTCTAATTGATATAGGTTTTAAGCTGGTGGAGAACAATTTTCTCATTAGAATGTTATGGCTTTTATAAGCACCGAAGAACTACCGATATGTACCATGTGGGGTTATCGCAGTTATCATTATGGTAGTGACAATTGTATCTTTACTTCGCTATCAGAATTTAAATAGCTCTCAGGGTTACATTTTTGTAACCGCCCGGAAAACTACACCATTGAGGTTGAAATGGAACAGATTTTTTTAATTTCCCGCTACGTTTAAGGAAATTACTGATTTTGCCCCGATTTTCGAAAATCGAATTTTCACCAGATCTCTTCGCTTTGCGGTCCTACAAACTATTCCGATTATTTTTACAAAGACGTCAGCTTGTCTGTATTATCTATGAGTATGTGTACATGTATGTAAATATCTTATAACTTTTGAACGGCTTGTCCGATCAAAACGTGGTTGATGACATGCGATTGGATTTCACTCAACTCAGACTTCCTGAAAATTTGAACCAAGTCGGCTCAGGAGATTATGAGGCATTTTGAAAAAACCTCAAAAAATTTTGGCTAAACATTATTTTAATATAACTTTCAGATTAATGTACTGATGAAGAACAAAATCTGATCAGCTATATTCCTCAAAAAACTACGTCTAATTCACAAATTTCATCAAAATCGGGTTATCCGTTCGGGAGTAATCGTTGACGAAAAATTTAGAAAAAAGTGTTTTTTTGACATTTTTATCCATTCATTTTTTGGTAAGTATTCTACGATATTTTAGTACTAAAAAAACTACGTCGAATGCCGTTACGAAAATCAAAATTAAATCTAATTTTCAAGTCACAGCTTTTCAAATACTAAAATTACGTTGTTTTTAGCAAACTTATCTAATATTTTTGAAATAACTTTCTGGCTATTTAGGCTTACATTGATTAACTTAAAAATCTACTCAGCTTTTTTCCTTAAAAAACTGCACCAAATCCGTTAATTGGATCAAAATCGGTCAATTTGTTTGGGATTTATCAATGACGAAAAGTTTTGAAAAAATGTTTTTTAACATTACTCCTAAGTTTTTTACCCTATAGATTATGTAGCTAAAAATATTTTAGGTCTCAAAAATTGAGTTGAATGCCATCTGAAAGACCGAAATCGATCGTCGTTTCCAAAATATACAGCGTTTTAAAAATCAATATACTGCCATTTTCAACAATATAGATATTTGAACAGAAAAAAATCGATGTTTGTAGTTTTTACTACTTTGAGTTTATAATAATTTAAAGGGAAGTTTCAGGGATGGCCTGCAGGGTCAACCTTTTACATTTTTTTTGTTTGTGGCTTATTTAACACTCGCTCGCTTTTAGAACGCCAAGTAGTGTAATGTAAAGGTTGGTAAGATTATCCGGACCAACACAGAGCAATTCCTGGCGTTAATTCTCATTACAGGAAAATGTTAAAACCTACCCGTAAATGTTACAATTTAATAAGCACTCCACGTCAAATTTCACAACTTTCTCAGATGTTTACACCTTAATGAAGGCAAAAGTATGATAGAAGTGAAAATTTAACATTTTCGATATTAGATTCTTTAATTTTCGCATAGCAGTCGGCAGGAGCTTTGAAATTTAATGCAGAAACGAATTTAGGTCAAGGTTGGTTGTCACTGATCGTTTTTTAGGTCACTAATTGATCTGGGTTTGTTGCGTCGGAAGCTAGTAGAGCACCGTTTTCTCATACGAACTATTATGGGCTTTTTCTTTTAATCACAAGACTTGCGGAATAAACTACACTGCACTTAGTTTTGTCAGTTTATTTAATTATAATAAATAAATAAATATGGTCAAGCGCAAATCAGGTTGATGGTGGTAAAATTATAACCCCGTGCCTTGAAAAGTATGTCAAAGTCTCAGTAACTCTAAAACCGTATAAACTTTCGATCGAATTTAAGAGCCACGCGCACAGATGCAGCGTTTGCTGCTAAAAAGGCTATTCAGATTGAAAGATACAACCATCTCCTAAAGATACCAAAGATGTTAATGATGCGTTGCTATTCGTGCGGTAGCATGGTAATGCGACATGTTATCGGCTACCCTCCCAATGCGACAGTTACAAGCATTGAGGCTATGACAGCAGAAATTGGTTAAATGATTTTACCAAGCTCGAGAAAGACGTTGCAGAACTCTGCAACCTGATACTGATACGCTTGGATAATCGTAGACTTTTGCGACGAACTGCCTGACAAAATATAATATGATCAATTCTTCAAGGGGGAACCAGAGTAACACAACCCATTTTGCTAATAGTAATAATTTATTCGGAGAGTAAAGCTTAAATTTTACGCTTTTTCGCTAGACGTATCTAATAAAAACTATACAATACATTTTACTACTTTACATTTTGCAGTACTAGCGTCTGGAAAGTGGAAAATATTTTATATAGAACGGAGAATTGTTTTATTATTTTGCGCGCGTTCGGCATAATTCTATTAGTGTTCGGGTAGCTGGATTAAACTGCATATCGTTTTTATTTATTTTTTTCCGAACAAAGTAAAATTTGTAAAATGTGTCTATAGGTTTCCAACGTTTTGTTTTCGCTTACAACAGTTTTTATTTTCTTTGCTTTTTAATTTTCACAAAAATTTGGTCTTGCACTTGTAAGCTTAACTCGCCGATTTATATAACTGTTTTGTTGGGTCAAACATGCAAACATGTTATCCGATACGAACGGAAATCATCCCAGCGATCGCCTGCGGGGTAGGGATATTTATATATCACCGTTGCTTGCAAACATTGAGTGTGTTTCGTATTTACTGAATACTGACTTCCTGTGTATAATATGTATGTTGTATATAATATGAATTGGGTTAAAGACAATTATACGTTGTTTTTCATCGATTTAATACGCGAGCCCCTGGTGATTTAGGATGCTTCATTGTCGGATCACAAGAACAAAAATAAAAAATATGAAGCTATTGAGGTGGTGACTAAACTGAGAGACCGCTAGAAAAAAAATAACTTCTAAAACATAGAATACGTCTTTTTCGTCCCAAGTCATTTTATCGAGTCGATGTTAGATGTTCGCGTTTCAAAGTCCCAGAAGACTGTAATGTTCTGCTAACATGTTTAGCTAACACGTTTTGTCAGTTTGTTTTGTTATTTTCAGGAGCAGGAGACACGGCTTAACTTGAAAGACTTCGGTCTTTTGTCGGTTTTCTACCATGACCAAGTTTACCTTGCTTTTGCATAGGTTAGCATCGCAAGTTGCAGCGAGATATACTACTACAAAGTCAACAAACGTATGGTCATGGAGTTCAACATAGCAATGACACAGAATTTCACAGTATATAGTTATAGTAATTAGAGGTGGGTTATATCGCTTTCAAGCAATATTGAATCGTATCTATGTATTGGTTTTGAAAATTGGATATTGTATCTATATATTTCAATATCTATATATTGGACTGAATCTATTGTACCATAACATCGCGAAGTAAACTAGATAATACCGGATGTGAGCGTTTTTGCCAATGCGGTTTTATCTGGTGATATTACATTTTATTTATGCAGATGCCATATTGGTTACCTGATTTAGACTATGATTTTTTTAGATTTTAGTAGTTGGACTTGATAGAGGACTACAGTATTAAAAATCAGTGAATTGAACTTTCCTTCATACTTTTTTCAGGCTTAGGACTGACTGCATTAATAATATCTTTATTTATTTTATTTTTTAATTAGTGTTTTCTTGATTAAAGTGTGGAGAAAACTCCAGATACTGGTTTAGTGTATGTATATACAAAGGTGATTCCCAAGGTCAAAGTGCATGATATTAATACTAATAAAGATTTCAACTTTGACATTAAGGCGTATTATGTAGTAAGCCCATAAGTCATAAGGTTCGAAAACGGATATTGTATATCGCTACTTACTACTTTGTTCTCAGAGAGCGCCATTTCACTCATACTGTAACTCCCTCTCTTTCGCTTAGTCATCACGATACCAATACATAGATACAGACACAGATTCGGCGATACTATTTATTGCGTTTGTGTTCGAGCGTGCAAGGTCATAATTATTTGTTTTTTTTTGACGATATCTGAATATATAGTTACTAACAAAACCAGTACATAAATATTGGATTTGGACTCAATATATGGATATTGTATCTATATACGATTTATATCGCCCACCTCTAATAGCAATACATAGTAGTGAACAAAATACAATGAGCGCTGACTCATGCACACGATCAAATTTGTTTATTTATAACAACGCGAATGTATTAAAATTACGTTTATCCGAATTTCAATAAGAAACTTAGGCAATTATAGCGTTAAGCAAAGTTGAATATCCTTGATTTCTGCTTAGTCTGGCTGAGGCTTGCTGCCGTTTAGTAAAGTGTCATTATACATTATTGTCCTCACATGCTTAATATATCTATTTATTAATGTGAAACTTGTGCACTACTCTGTGCGTACATTCCGACGTATGCTTAAATTGCTGAATCTTTTACTCCAAACTCCTTAAATATTGACGGTATCGGCCGTTGCTGTTTAGATTTGGGATTTGAGTAGGGTTTTATCGTGTTGAATTTTATTTCGAATGTTCTTGATGGATTTATTTCTTTTCTGCTTTTCCATTTCACCTTTTTGTGATTCACGAATTCTGAAATTAAAATGATCTTTGTTGGTAGTGTATTTGTTGAATGGAGTTTTTATATTCCACAATTCTTTTTCATTTGCGATAATATGTGTATGTATTATCGTTTTGAATAAAACTCTTTTGGTTCGTGTTTTCTTTTGAAAAATTGTATAGTATTTAACGGTCCAAAACAACTTTTGAGAAATTTGAGATTTAAGTAATATTAAAATTTCTACAAGTAGTATTGTTTAGAAAACATTTTTGCGAGGAATTTTAATAATCATTTAAAGATGATTACGTAAATATAGCCAATACCGGCGAATTGGTGTAAGTTGTTTATTATATAAATGTACATATTATCTAACGCGTTATCCATATAAAAATGGTAGTTTCTTTAAATTTTAAAGTGATAAATTTGTATTAAAAAAAACATGTCATGCTACATTTTCAATAAGTACCAACTTATCAAATATATAAAAAGAAAAACTAAAAAAATAATCGAAATTTATCCAGTAGTATATATGTATGCATGATGTGCGTACAACAGCCCACCATCATGTTGTATATGCATATTTAAATTTTCTGAAGAAACATATAAATAATATTTATGAGATAAAACCAAAACAACTCGGTAAAAATACGTTTTAAAAACTAACGCTTACTGTTTAGGAATTAGGATACAATTCTGTAGTGTCTTTAATCATTCAAATGTGAATATTTTCATATTATCTTACAATAGTGTAATAACCTTTATTCTGTTGACTCGATATTTGAATAACCTATCGGATAAGACAGATGAGATTGCCGCTTCGATTAATTCCCCATTTCCGCGATGAACTCTGTGATTGGAGTATTAGGTGCGCCAAGTTATCATCTTATGGAAATTTGCAGCTGAATGATTTTATTTCTATCTCTACAATAATATGGTACGCTTTCCAACTATGCGATTTCTAGATTCCCTCTAACTCTTGATACATTTTTAAAATGTTGTTTAATGCTATATTTGTTATTACCCCACTTTTTAGATTCCTAGTGTCCTTCTGGTACATACAAGTTTACCTGTCTTTTTATTTAAGGATTAGGCTGTTTGTTTTTAAAATTATTAAGCCGGTCTCCGTATGTATGTGATTAAATTTAAAATTTCAACTCAACTTTGCTAGTATAGTTCTTCACGACCTTTGCTTCTTTTCTTCAAAACCGGAACGTGGTAAGAGGAGACAGTACCAAGTGATACCCGTCACGGTTCGGATAGATTTGCCCACATTCATCACTCCAAACACGCTGGTTTTGAAACTTGTAGCACCTCCTCCAGACAGCACCTTGTTAATTTAATTTTTATTTACGTACTTTATTTTAGGGAAATTAACTGCTAATGTAATACAATCGTGAACATAAGTCTAGATAATTTAAGCTAATGAAAATTTCCACTTTTAAAAATTAAAATGAACTAAATATACAAGTTTTTTTAAGGCAATGATAAATTATTGCTTAGTAAACTATCACTGTAGGTTATGTTTCAAATAAATCGAATCCATGCTTGAAAACTAATAGAGTAAGAGCCCAAAGCCGACAGACTTTACTTATTTTCGAATTACCAAAATTTAGGTAATTCATACTCTTATACCAATGTGTTTAATAGTGTGCGTACTCCCTAGCTTGGCTAGGCCGTTCAGAGATAGAGATAGCAGGTAGAAAAGGTAGACAGAGACACAGCTTACTTTTGTTAAATTCGGAGTACTGATTTTTATATAAGTTTTTAATTTTTTATATCATAAGACAGCAAACAAGCAGATAGGTCTCCTGATAGAAAGAGTCAACCATCGCCTATAGACACCAAGATGTTAATGGTGCGTTGCTATCTTGTGGCGAGGTCTAATGCCACATGCATAAGTTTACCGGCTACCTTACCCTCCAAAACGGAATATTATCTGGAAATCCCTATCCGGAATATTAGTAAAGATAAATATTTGATATTGCCAGCCCTTTTTTGTGGGCCGTAATTTCCCCCAGACACTAAAAATCTCGTAAAAAAAATAAGGAACTTTTCTTATATTTGAATTTTTCAATTTTATATAGAATGCTTAGGGGACTATTTGAATACCTTCTATGGATATCCAGACCAATCCCAAGGGCCAAACATCCCCCCAGACACAATGAAACTTCAGCTGTAAGTGTGAGCATAACGGCATTATACATAATTGATTAAGCAATCCTAGGGTCTAAACAGCCCCAGACAATTACAATGTTCAACGAATTCCCAAAAACAATCAATTTTTTTCTTACAATGTGTTGAAAACATATTCAATCATAAATGATCGAATTAAATGATAATTTATTATTATTTTAATGCAAAAAATGTTACAGAAATTGAGTAAAAAATATGTTTTTTATTACTACTCAATTAAGTCGTTAAACCTATATAACAGTTATTGCTAAAGCCAAGATTTCAATCACGGATTCAACTTAATTGAAAACTTTTGAAAACCAAACATTTGTTTTTTATGTCTAAGTTTTCAATGTATTTGATTAATTCTTGCCCTATTTATTTAGTACATATTTTTCAATAGTAAATAATTCACATTAGAATTAGGGTCTGAATTGCTTGAGAAAGGAATAACAAACCCAGGATCATTCATTTTAAAAAACTATTTCCAAATTTCTTGATTTGGATACCCCAATTATAAACATTTAAGAACAACATGCTTAACTTTCATTGTCTTTTATATATTGTCATATTCGATTTATGCTGTCCTGTTGCTTTATAGATGCTAAGATGCTTAAAATAGTGAAACCGGTTGAGTGATTTTTTTTATAACATAATATAGTAAACAAGCAGGTGGGTCTCCTGATGGAAAGAGTCAACCATCGCCTATAGATACCAAAGACGTTAATGGTGCGATGCTATCTAGTGACGAGATCTAATTCCACATGCACAAATTTATCAGCTACCTTATCTTCCAAACCAGAACGCGACAGTGACATGCACTGACGCTATTGCGGCAGAAATAAATTAGGCGGTGGTAGCGGTGAAATAAATTACCCGAGCGAAACAATGCAAAACTCTTCTACCACCCAGTAGCCATGATGGTAGTGACTCGCATAGCCAATCGATTACTTTTTAGGACGTGCCTGGAAGAACAGTAGTTGGCCTATTCTTCAAAGAACCCGGACCAATACGGGGGAAATATACTAAAAATATAATATTGTAAAGTAAATTAAAGTACAAGTGCTTAATCAATCATGTATAATGCCCTTACGCTTGCACTTACAACGAAAGTTTCTTTGTGTCTGGGGGATGTTTGGCGCTTGGGATTGGTCTGGCTGTTCACAGAAGGTATTAATCATTATATATAAAATTGAAGACTTCGAATATAAGAAAAGTTCCTTATTTTTTTATGAGATTTGAAGTGTCTGGGGGGAAGTTATGGCCCACAAAAAAGGTCCGGCGATATAAAATATATTTTTTTACTAATATTTCGAATAACATGTATAAAAATCAGTACTTCAAATTTAACAAAAGTAAACTATGTTTCTGTCTACCTTTTCTACCTGCTATCTCTGAATGGGCCGCCTAGCCAAGCTAACGAATACGCAATCACCATTAAACACATATAAGAGTATCCATTCCGTAAATTTCGTTACTTCAAAAATAATAATTAATGTATAATTAGCCCGAATTTCATTAACTTAACGCTGACTGTTATAATAATGGATTTAGATGGATGAAGATGAAGTTTATTTGTTAAACAGTATTCGTTCAAGCTTGATAAATCTTGTAAAAGAAATGTATCATTAACTGTATGGACGGATTTAAAAATTTTCATATCATCAGCAAACATTGAAAAATTTGAATGTTGGAAACAAGATTGAGTTAATCATATTAAATCAGTTTTAACGTCCTTTATACAATGACATAATGAATTTGATAAACGATACATTTGAGTCATTCAAATGATACCAGGTGTTAGCAAAATAATATAGCATAGTCGCAGGCTAATTAAAAGACGATTAAGATGTTTAATGATGCACAATTCATAAAATTGCGATTTAATAAATTTAGTTTGATATTGGTAATCGGAAAGTTCGACAGGTTCATTTTAAGTCAAGTTGAATGCAGTATAAATAAGTGAACAATGTGGACCCAGTGATCTTCACTTTGTGTTTATATTCTGTAATGAGAGAGTGTTAAGTGCTACGGAAATAAACCAGACAGTGTTTACTGGTTTTGTTCGGATGGTACGATGCGCGGTTCGGGATTGTCCTCTTGGCGGAAACGCTAGGAACCGTCAGAGGCAGCGGGAAGAGTGTCGGGCCGCGAGGATTGGTGCCCGCATGAGGCGCGGCGGCATGCGCTGACGTGTACGAGGCGCTGCGCGTGTTGCGGCGCAGCGCGATGCCACCCTGGGCCTGAAATGGAGGAGGGCGTGTATTGGCGGCCTTCTTGCTCGACGCTGTCGCTCAACGACCACCATGGCAGCACGACGCACTTGTGCGCGCGACACGCGCAACCTAGGCTGCCTCACCGCCACTCCTCGCATGCACCGCACCCGCATGTGCATTCTCATCACGCACATGCACACCATATGTCGCACTCTCAACCCTCCGCGTGCCCGGTGCATAGCCCCTTTAGACAACCAACTCCAGAATTCTGCGCAGCGCATTCTCAGGTTTGTACTTAAAATACTATTAAATATCTATACCTATGTTTTGTCTTTTGTTTAATATAACTAGAAGTAAATACTAAGTGTAGCAAATATGCTTCAAACAATTAACGTTACTATTACGAGTAGGTAGTAGAGTTCTGCTAATTCCCGCTCTGGTATGGTACCACAGCCGTACCTATTACTGCAGTGATAGCGTCAATGCTTTTCACTATCGTGTTCCGATATGGTGGGTAAGGTAGCCGGTAAACTTATGAATGTAGTATAACCATCCCACCACTTGAATAGAAATGCACCATTAACATATTTGGTTTCTATAACTATTGGTTATCTCGTTCTATCGAGGAGACATCTTCATAGAGAGTCATATTTTATATGATAAGACAGCAAACAAGTTGATCGCAGAATGAAATGGAATTATTATTAACTATTAAATTATCTGATAATTAATCTTTGAAATAGTAATTCTACCCGTGTTGGTGCAGATAAGCGATGGTAGAGAAAAACGAGCGATATGCTTGAATCGAAAGTTGTCTAATGCGCCCAGATATATTGTAAATAATATACAGACTATTTTAAAAGAATAAAAAAAATGCTGTGTGTATCAAATCAAACATCAACGGACTTGACGGAAGATTGACGTTTAGACCATGTTGCAACTGCCTTGATTATAGAGAAGCATCGCGATACTTGTCGGTTAAGCGGCGAATAGTCGGGTGTAAATGAACTCAGTTCCTCACTCGCAGCTAAAAAAAAGTGGCCAAATTCAAAGCATGGCTCTGACATTTTTCTTTTCTGGTGGTAAAGTTTAAAAGAGAGGAAACCAATAGCTTGCTCCTTAAACTTTACATCTTATTTACGAGGATAGCTATGCAACTAGGTGTGGCAAATATTGGCAACGAATTTTCCGTCTTAACTATCCTAATCCTGTAAAAGTTTAAGAGTGATGATAATAACTGAAACTTGAACTTATCTTCAAGGCATATCTCGTACACGATTGCCTGAAAGAACGCAGTGGTACATCACAACCCAGACACATTTAATTTTTGTATTTTGCATTCTAAACTGTTTTGGAGTTTCTTGGCACTCTCTCAGACAAGACAAAAATATTTAATCTTGTTTATTTATTAATTTTACAACTGTTTTATTTCCGCCGTGTTGGTCCCGGCCTCCTTTGCAGAATAGGCCAACTGCCGTTCCGCCAGGCAGGTCGTAAAAGGCGACCGATTGGCTATCGAGTCACTACCATCGTGGCTACTAGGTGGTAGAGTTCTGCATTGTCTCACCCGGGTCTGGTACCACCGCCTTACCTATTCCTGCCGCAATAGCGTCAGTGCTTGTCGCTGTCGCGTTCCGGTTTGGAGGGTAAGGTAGCCGGTAAACTTATGCATGTGGCATTAGACCTCGCCACAAGATAGCAACGCACCATTAACATCTTTGGTGTCTTTAGGCGATGGTTGATTCTTTCCACCAGGAGACCTATCTGCTTGTTTGGTATCTGATGATATTAGTTACTATACTCCTTCGGAACGGCTTGCCCGATTTGTATGAAATTTTATATGCATATTCAGTAGGTCTGAGAATCGGCCACTATCTATTTTTCATACCCCTAAGTGATAAGGGTTGTCCACACCTAAATTTATTTTTTATTTTTGGGACTATTACTTTTTTGATTGAGCATTGAAAATACATATCACACTAATTTTTCGCCCTTCTACCATCAACCCTTATTTTTTAATTCAATAATTTATATGGTAAAACAAAGATTGCCGGGTCTAAGAATAAAGGTATCTCGAATTATCATAGAACAGTATATTCCACAAGCAAATGTTCTTGCTTTCATAATTTTCATCATAGTTAAATGCATATGACATCGCTTTTGGAAGCCAAGTCACGAATCGCGTCATCTGCAGCTAATTTATTACTGCATAAGCCTTCATTTCGAGCCTGCCATAGTTTTGGGCCGGCAATTGCAACTTCATAATCCTTTCTCTGTTTTTTTTAACTATGCGCATTTTTAACGCTGAAAGAAACATTTTAAAGTGTTTGTTCATGTAAAATATCCCATGCGATTCAATTCGATTTTTTTTTTGATATTATAATAGTAACTTGTTTGTATGGCTGAAGAGTAAAGCATTCGGAATCCACGTGCGTAAAGGCGTATGTCACAGTATACTGGAGACTAACTAGTCTAGTCAATCTACATACATGTGATATTCGAGCAACGCACCAATAGACACCGGACTCACGGACGCGATATCTCGAAATAGTTTAGGAAAGCTTGTCCCGCAAAGGCCAGCTTTGCTCGAATATTACTTGTATGTAACATTGACTTCTGTTAGTCTCTGTAAGTATTCTGTGCCTATGTAGTATAGTCGCCGATAAATTTCGGCGATAAAGTTCTGTCCAATCTCCCATCAATCGACAAAGCGGTGACTCGTGGTAAACTTTTATTTTATATCATAAGATAGCAACCAAGTAGATGGGTTTCTTGATGGAAAGAGTCAACCATCGCCTATAGACACCAAAGGTGTTAATGGTGCGTTGCTATCTTGTGGCGAGGTCTAGTGCCAGTTTACCGGCTTCCTTACCCTCTAAACCGAAACACGACGGTAACAAGCACTGATGCTATTGCAGCAGGAATAAGTGAAGCGGTGGTACCAAACCCGGGCGAGACAATACAGAACTCTACCACCTAGTAGCCACAATCGTTCGTCTTTTACGACCTGTCTGGCAGAACGACAGTTAGCCAATTCTTCGAAGGAGCCCGGGACCAACACGGGGAAAACTTCCCATAAAGGGGTTTTCTAATCGGTAATATTGTATGTTGGATTTGGATTTTTTTTTTTAAGGAAGGTATATACTACCTACATACATTTTATAAAAATCTGATTCAGGGTTCTAAAAATACAGAAAATCGGAAATCCGTTGATGCAAATTTACTGCATTTAAATTATTATCCTGTTTTAATAGCGGCAATGTTTTTAACGATTTATTTTAGTTTAGAGGGTAGCTGATAAAATACATTTCTGCCACTTTATTGGTGAAGCAATAACATCTTTGTGCTTAAAATCTCAGCAGCAAACCAACATCCTCGTTACTGTGGACTGCACGTAAAGCTGTGGACTAGACACAACTTGAGTCAGGGCTTATTTCAAATATATTTTTTTCAGTTTTTTGATGATAGGATTGCCACCTATCACATTGTGGGAATTAGTATCTTCGACTAATCGTGGGTGCACTTCGCCTCTTCACTACCTCTTCGGGGATACGGGCGTGAAGATACTTTTTTAATTCGTACTTAGTTGTCGGCCAAATAGTTTGCACAATATAGCCGAATATTGAATACCAAAGAAAGGGACCGAATAGGCCGAATACTGAATAGTATACTGTGGACCCTGTATTTTACTAAAAGTTATAATTAGCAAATGCGGCATTGGGTATACTACAAAATGTGTTTGGACATAAAAAAAAATCAGCAACGATATTTCATCGTTATCTGCTTACCCATAATTTCTCTCGTTCACTTTACTGCTTATTCAATTATGTGTTGAAAATACTTCTAGTGTCGTCTTTCGCAGCTGCGCTTGATTGATGCTGTGGAGTTCATAATATATTATATCATAGAGATGATTGAATTTAGATGTCGTGTCGATAAATGAATTAGTTAAATATTTAATACTTACGTAACGCTCTTGGGGTTAATTTTTTGAAGTTTCTTTTATTTAATAACCATCTTGCATAGCCAATTTTATATACCGCTTAAGCGTTGGCGCGTCTGCCTACCATATATAGAATACATAGAATAGGAGCATTACAGTATTTTTTACTGTATATGTAAAACTGGCGGAGTTTTTTGTAAACAACTTCTCGCCCGGGTATTTGATGCCACCGCCTTACCTGGTCGTGATGAAAAGCGTTAGTGATTGGCGTTGTCGTGTTCCGGTTTGGTGGGTAAGGTAGCCGGTAGACTTATGCATGTGACATTGCCATTTTGTCATACAGATAACAAAGCATCATATACATGTTTGATGTCTATAGGCGATGGTTTCTATTTCAATCAGGAGAGCCATTTGTTTGTTTGCTATCTAAAGATGTATAAAAAAGTGTGTGTCAGCATGTCTGGAATTCATTCTTAGTTTACTAATATTAAAAATTACTATACAAATATTATAAATGCGAAAGTGTCTTTCGCATTTATATTATTAGTATAGCTGTTAGAATCTATGATAGGATTCTGCCTCGACTCGCACAGTAAAGTAAATTTTCGCAAACGTTTTGTATGACAACCACGAGGACTACTTTGTCTATACATATATAATGATATATAAAAAAGTGTGTGTCATCGGAGATGACATTGCCATTTCGTCATACTGATAGCAAAGCATCACTAATATATTTGTTGTCTATAGGCGATAGTTTCTATTTCCATCAGGAGAGCCATGTCTTCGTTTGCTGTCTAATGATATATACAAAAGTGTGTGTCAGCTCCGACGCATATCTCGAGTTCATTCCTTAATAACTTATTACACTAAAAAAAATTATCTTCACGCCCATATCCCCGAAGGGGTAGGCAGAGGTACAACAAGTGCACCCACGATTAGCCGAAGATACTTGGTCCCACAAATGTGATAGGTGGCAAGCCTATCGCCAACCGGACACTTTCCAAACCCGGGCAACATTGTGTTTTTAAGAAAACTGAAAAAACACTTTTTTTATGTGCCCGACCCGGGAATCGAACCCGGGACCTCATGTGGTCAACGCCAACGCTGAACCACTATTACACTAATATAAACAATTAGTATTATAAATGCGAAAGTCTCTTTTGCATTTATAATATTAGTATAATTAGTATGGCTGTGGAAACTTATGGTAGGATTCTGCCACGACTCGCACAGTAAAGCAAATTTTTGTAAATGTTTTGTATGACAACGACAAGGACTACTATGTTGTACATATATAGTTCTAAACAACTTATTGTCTTTAAGCAACCCTTCTATTACATACCGTCTACACGTTCGCTATTATATACCGCAAAAAGAAGGTAATTTCAAAGAACATTTCCTTGCTGAGTTTACTATAATCTACGGACTCTTCCATTAGTTGGTCCAAACGGATATTACTCTGAAGGGCGCAGAGTGCAAGGGTTACGCGCCAAGCGAAAAATAAAGGCCGATTTCTGAAGTGTATTGTAGAGTGTTATTACAGTATTATCGGAATACCCCAATTTCGAATGCTTACATTTGTTGTAAGCATTGTATATTGTATACTTTTGTAATTAAATAAAATATTACCCCATTTGTAATTCTTTAAGATTACTATTTCATTTTAATAGAATAGTGATAACACGGATAAGAGAAATAGTAAATCCTTTTTCTCATTATTTCACTGTTTCACATTGATTTTTGTCAAACACTTGTACTATTTCACAAATATTTCACAAATATTTCACAACTAACCTTTAATTGTTGTGAAGCCAACCGGTTTCGCCTATTACAGCATCATCAGGGCTTATAGTTTATAAATTCTTTGAACATGAGAAACACACACGCAAGACAACAACTAAATACAAGTACATCAGATAGATAAACAATAATTATTTTGCAAGTACCGTCATTAATAAATGTTGCCATACCCTTGGCAGTCGTTGTCGTCGTCGAAGTCGTCTATAGAAATCTTTGGTATATATTTTTTGTTGGAAATAATATTCTTTATTTTCTTTTTCTATTATTAATTTTCTTAATTTTTCCAAGTGTCTTACATGAATTTTTGCTGATATACTTTTTACTATTTCATAGACATGCAGTTTTATGATTTTTTAGTTTTTCGATTTAACTCCCAGTTTTGGTCCCAGCGCCAATTAAAAGATATGACTATCTGCCATTCTGTCAAGCAATACTTATGAGGCGAACGATTAAGTAACTACCATCCATGTAAGTAACTACCATCGTGACCACTAGGTGGCAGAATTCTGCAAAGTATTGCTCGGATATTTGCAACAACCGTTTTCCCTATTCCTGCCGCAGTAGCTTTAATGCTTGTAATTGTTCGTCCTCCGGTTTGGAGGGTAAGGTAGCCGGTAAACTTATGCAAGTAGCTTTAACTCCTCTCCATATGGGTAGCAGCGCGTCCTTAACGTCTTTGGTGTATATAGACGAAGGTTGTTTCGTTCCTTTAGAAGAGCCATTTGTTTGATTGCTGTCTTATAAATTTATTTTAAAAAAAGTGTTGTTTAACACTATTTTCCGTGTTTTTTCCGTGATCCAAAAAGTGACTTCCTTTTGATTAATCGGAAAAAAGGGACCAACTTTACATCTTAATAATATAACTTTTTATACATAAAAGAATTTATAAAATCGGTCTTGTAGTTTTTGAATTTATACATTACGAACATTCGAACAATACAATCTTTCCTTTTTATAATATTAATTTGGATTTTAATGGGAGTGTCAAAGATTTGTACGTCGGCAGATGTGTTACTACCATGAATCAAAGTTTTGCAGATAGACAAATTTTAAGGGCACATGTTCTGGAGAATTGCGGCCAAGATTTTTTAAAAAAAAATATTTTAAAATTAAACTGACTTAAATATCTATCAACGATACCCATACTTCAAAAACTACTGAATCGATGTTGATGAAACTTGAACTGTCTCTGAGTTGAAATATACCTAATTTGATTAAATTGTTAAAGTGTTAAAGTGATATCGATATAGATTTTAGTTCCCAAAAAAATTATGGGCAACCATACATAAACAGAACATCATACACAAATATTACCCAATTCCAACAATATTACATACATACATACGAATATCAAACTGATAACTTCCGTGTTTTCGTCGGTTGAAAATAATATTAAATGTTTTTGTTCACAATATTTATTAGCAAAACGTTGCCAAAAGGCTTAAAATTCTTAATGTCTGATGGTCACAAGCTTAACTTTAGCGACACTTGGCACCCGCGGTGAATTATTTGCTAAACTTTCTCGCCAGATTTCAGAGATGAGAGGAGGTCTTAGCGTGAGAATTAACCTTTAGTTTTTTCCAAGTCTCTATGAGCCCCTTTTTCGACCGACTTCCCAAAAAATAGGACTTTTCTATTTGGATGTTAAAGTGTTTTTTTATACTAGTTGGTACAGTTCTGCGTTGTGCGCTCGGATCTGGTACCACCGCCTTACCCGTTCCTGCCGCAATAGCGTCAGTGGTTGTCTCTGTCGTGTCCGGTTTGGAGCGTAAAGGTAGCCTATAAACTTATGCGTGTGGCATTAGACCTCGCCACAAGATAGCCCCACACTAATAACACCTTTAGTGTCTATAAGCAATGGTTGTCTCTTTTCTTCAGGAGACTCATCTGCTTGTTCGCTACCTTATGATATAAAAAAAGTCATTTATAGACGAATTTGCATAATCATTTTGTTGCTTAAGAGTGTATTTTAATTTGGTCCCGTACAAAATTAGTGCAGATCTGATTCGGGGTACCAGAGATATAGGAGTTTGAAAGTCGGTTTTCGCAGTGTTACTGCGTTTAAATTATGAAGACTGTTACCTACTGTGAATAAACTCGTAAAAGGCGAGACAAAGCTAATACGTGTAATTAGCGTCTTGAATACTAAGTGGTAGAGTTCTATAACGTCTCTTCCAGATTTGGTGCCACTGCTTTGCTTATTCTTGTCGCGAAAGCGTCGACACTTGCCGCCTTGCGTTCTTTTTGGTCTTCTCATCGTTGGTGTCATTAGGTGATGAATATCTCTTTCAATCGGGAGAACTTTCTTTTTATTTATTATCCTATGAAATAAAAAAATTATCTCTTAGCATTCTATATTTATTCTTTTATTTAAAACTAGCTGTTTCCCGCGACTTCGTCCGCTCGGATTTCGTTTACTCCGCACAGTTCCTTCCCCGTAGGCGATAGCGAGATAATATGTAGCCTTTATGTTGACTCGACCTGTTAGTAATATTCATGCCAAATTTGAAATAAATCCATGCAGTACTTTTTGAGTTTACCCCGGACATACATACAGACAAACAGACAAAAATTCTAAAAACTATATTTTTGGCTTCGATATCGATTGTAGATCGCGCCCCAAGTATTCTTTTAAAAAATATTCAATGTACATTTTTGACTTTCCTACGATTTTATTATATGTATAATTGTCACTTTATTGTGGCAATTATGTGGATAGCTATTGAGACGGATGCAACATTGACTCTTGGTAAAATGACTATGTTAGTTATCTTAAACATTTCATGCACATTATGATTGCAATCACACCATACAATTTAAATCGATATTTTAGGATTTTTAGACAATATAAAAACCAACAATAAATTCAACGCAAAACGATAGATATTATATTTGAACTGCAATCTGCAATCCGGAAGCTTAACCAAAACTACTACATAGCCTTTTTAACCCGTGATAGACGTTACTGATGACTTAATATATGAATGACAATCGTGATTATGTTTTTCAACCAATGGACGGCATTTGTTTAATTTTTCCCATGTGTCCTAGAACAATTCAGTAAAACGTAGACAGAAATGGATCTTTGTGTTGTGCAGTTTCATATTAGTCGCAGCAATTTTAAAGGTAAATTATTCTCGTTAAAATTAGTTTTTTCTCCTTTTTGCGAATGCTCTACATTACATTCAAAATATGAACAAACTGCACATCACATGCTTTAGGAGTATAATCTCTTGCTAAAAAGGGAGGAAAATCGGATGTATATTCCTTACTCCTCCTACGTACTTCTGATTAAATTAATTTGGGTTCCCGGACAGCTTAACTTTTCCTCAGGGCCCTTAAGCTCCAACTAAGTCGTTATTAGGATGGTTACCACGGTTGATTCTTTAGAGAAAATACAACGGTGGGAACGTGAGGTAGGCCCATTGCCCTTAAAAGCGCTTAAAGTAACGAGCTAATGCGGCACTACGTCAGAACAAAAAGTAGGAATGATATGCATTATTATGTGCCCTACTGCCCGTACGAGGCCAGGGCGAGTCGCTAGTTACATAATTGTTATAGCTAACAGGTGGTCAGATTTTTCTAAACGTAATCCACTTATTCCTCGATTCTACTGTTACTACTTTGTGACTCAATCAACCATTCACAAATGCTTTGACTGTGCCAGTATTTGTGCTACTTTTCGTCGTCATGTGAATATTAAAATTTAATCCTCGGCTTACATTCCAACCACGATCGAAGGCTAACTCCACATTTAATGTAACGGTTTGGGGTAAGCCGCAGACGTAATGCTGCTTTCCAACCCATTTAAAAATGAGGAGTTTTTTAATGTACCTAGTGTGCTCTTTTACTTCATACACAGGTTGTTAAAACAATTGCGTACCAGCTTCAGGGTGAGTTCAATATCGATAAAGGAATCTGTAAAAAATAAAAAATAGTACTTTTAAAAAGCTAAAAAAACGAATTGTTATTTACTTACTGTTGTATTTTTTTTCCTCAAGAGGTTAGATCCGCCCTCTGAGGGATTTTATTGTAAATTAAATTTTGACTGTTGATGCTTTGCTATTTGATACAAAGCTTTTTTTTGTTTCGCTGAAGTGTTTACATTTGCGTTGCACATATTTTTCTTAAATATTAGGTACATACATTTGCTTTGTTTTTAATTTACAATTATCATTTGTTATTTAAAGCGTTGTGTTGTGTTGAAGCGGACATTTTGCGCAATTTGTCGTGACTAATAGGTGGCAGAGTTTCGCAACGTCTCACCCGGGTAGGTGTGATACTATGGCCTTATCTATTCCTACCGCAATAGCGTCAATGCTTGTCACTGTTGCATTCCATTTTGAAGGGTAAGGTAGCTGGTAAACGTATGCATAATTTTTATGTCTATGAACTTCTAAAACTATCTGCTTGTTGCTACCCTGTGATATAAAAAAAGAAATATCCGGGAAGATACATGATGAAACTTTACAATTACTTACTTTTTCTCGTTCACATTTTTATCTCGTTTATATAAACAACTACTTAACAATTACTAGCGATAGCTCTGACCAAAACCAAAGGTTCTCAAACTTTTTTCTCATAGACCACTTTCAAAGTTTTGCTGGTTCCGGTGGACCCCCTGGATCTAATTTTCTACCAAGTATGATATTCAGAGTCCAGCATTTAAATTCAGTATCTGTTTGGTCACGTCAACGTAGACCCCCTTCGAGTCTCCCGTGTACTCCTGGAGGTCCACCTGGACCACTTTGGGTATCAGGGGACATAACAATAAATTTCTTATAAGTTTGACAACATACTCTAGCCGTAAAGTAACTATACATGTGTGTATGTTATCATGTAGGTATGTCACGTAAATTTGATGTATGTAATGTTTATTTTTTAATTAGACCGCCCCGTTGGTCGAGTGGTTAGCGACCCTGACTACGCAATCGACGGGGCTCAGGTTCGATCCCCGACGGGGATAAGCATTTGTGTGTTTATTAAATAATCTAGTATTTATATATGTATTTCTATGTATTAGTATCGTTGACTAACACCCATAACACAAGCAAATAATTTGCTTACTTTGGGGTTAGATCATTAAGTGTAATTTGTCCCGGGAATATTATTATTTTTTTATTATTTTTAATTAAATGTATTTCTAATACATGCTATTTCAAAATATTATTGCGGTCTTTTCGCCGTGTTGGTCCCGGCCTCCTTTGAAGAATAGGCCAACTGCCGTTCCGTACAGATGGCGACCGATTGGCTATCGAGTCACTAACATCGTGGCTACTAGGTGGTAGAGTTCTGCATTGTCTCGCCCGGGTCTGGTACCACCGCCTTACCTATTCCTGCCGCAATAACGTCAGTGCTTGTCGCTGTCGTGTTCCGGTTTGGAGGATAAGGTAGCCGGTAAACTTATGCATGTGGCATTAGACCTCGCCACAAGATAGCAACGCACCATTAACATCTTTGGTGTCTATAGGCGGTGGTTGACTCTTTCCATCGGGAGACCCATCTGCTTGTTTGCTATCTTATGATATAAAAAAAAAATGTAAACTTTAACTGTGTCTAATTTCATAATCCACCGTTCGTACGACTTAAAAAAAGGTACAAATTTTTTGCTTCACGAATTAATATATAAAAGATAAACCATAAAAATACATACGGCATAACAAAAGCGTTCAACCGATTTCATTCCACACATACACTTGTCAAACGACAGCCCTATTTGGCTTCCGCGCATCAGCTGTGCCTAACCGCAACCAACTTGCAGAGTGACATGGGTCGCGTAAAATTTGATGACACAAATCTGAATTAAAACAATTCTGTTTGTATTGTTACTGAATAGAAGGGTTTATTTACCATCGACAGTGAAATATGATTTTACTGAAATGGCTTGAATCTGGATTATAGTCATATCAATTAGAAATTTTCATTGAAATATGGGTTTGAGACAAAATAAATGTACATTTGTAAAAAAATTCGTGTCCACCGCCTTCAACCCATAATGGTGGCTATATTTATTGCAATAAATATGTTTATTTTTTTACCAACATTCATAGTTTTTTTACACAGCAATATTTTCTTATTAACTTTTTTTGTCCATACAAATGAAACATGTCTATTTCACTACCTCGTTACAATAGCAAATAGCTCAAAACTTCCAAAATTTCTTAGGAAGCTTAGAATCAGAATTTTATCAAAGGTTCTTGTAGTACCTGGCCTTCACTTTTATGGATATTTTATCCCCTAGCTTGTCTAATAGTAAAAATAAAAATTGTTAATGAGAGCATTCCTGAAAGAAAGAAAGAAAGAAAGAAATTATTTATTTGCCAGAATATGGGAGTTACAAGTTATTAAAATTTGATTAAGTTACCAACATATTCTACCATGATATGGTGTGCAAATATTTTAAAATTATAATTATTTATCAATAAACTAAAAATGGTGTGAGTCGATTTTTACAATTACTACCGGATCGGAACGCGGCCACACACTGAGAAGATCTGGCGGAAAAAACTCAGCGGGGTTGGTTTTTTTTTTTTTTAAATTATAGTTACATGATACAATTACACACATTAATTGACATCACAACTTATTTCTATAAATAACAAAATTTTTTGTTTAATTAAAATATTGACATTTTACAAAGTTTAAGAAGAAAGATAATGGATAATTTGTAACAATTTAGTTAAGTTGTACAATTCAATGTATATTTATCAACATGTTCTACCTTATAAACTAAATTTTTTAATATGCAATTTTATAAATCAACATACTTGTAATTTAAAGAGAGTAATTTCTAATTCATGTTAGTTTAAATTTATTAATTACAACGTTTTTTTATAATTATATACAATAAAAGATTTATTATTAGATTAATATTTAATTTTATCAGATTTTAATTTTATAATATTTAATTTTATCTGATTTCGCCATGTGTGTGAGAAAGGCTATTTAAACCCCCGTAGAATTATAGAAACTGCCACCTCACATATTTTTGTTAAAGCTGGCAACATTGAAATAAGTTATTAAAAAGAAAATGAGTCAGTGTCCCTGTAACAGACTTCATCTATCCCTTAAGAAGTTTAGTGTAATAAAAGAAAATAATAAGAATCTATACTATTTTTTTTTTTTTGTTAAAAATATGTCTGAATTATGTTTAATAAATAATATCAATGGAATTAAAGACGAAAATAAATAAAGAAAACTAATTCTCAATAATATATAAGACCTAAGATATAAACATATAAAACCTTAAAAAGGGAATGACAGAAAAAGAAAAATTGGAGGATATAGAAAAATAATGACGGGGATGGAAAAGAAAAATGGAAAATAGGAAAAAACGGGGGATTTTGTTTTAAAGTTCTAGACGTTATAAAAGAGATTCTTCGTTTGAGACAATAATATAGATATATCAGGGATATTCCGGAGTGTAAATAATAATAGAAATACTCTTAATGTGAGAAAAGATATTTGTAAAAAAGATTGATTGATCAAAAAAAAATCGTGAGTATGTAGAATAGAGATTTATTCAGGGATTACGTATGTACTTATGCAACTTCGTATTTGATATGGTAGTCGTTGAGTTTATTTAAATCTAGCAGTATTGGTAGAATGTAATTTTATTAGAAGGTAAATCTTTTGAATGTTGAATATACAATTTTAATAAACATATTACCTATAAATATGTGATTAGGTTTACAAGAATGAATTTGTGCAAAATGTTGTGTAAAGGTGGATCGATCCTTGACTGAGTGAAGAATGTTTGTTGTATGAAGAAAGGAAATTATTTATTTTCAAAGAATAGCTTATTGAAAAGATGTTTAATAACATGGAAGAAACGTGGACTTGCTTGATTTATAGAAATTATGTGATCCTATTATTAGGGAAGCCTATTTTGATTTTATTTCAGCAGAGTCGTACAAGTGACTAAGATTATTATGTTTGTATAACTATACTAGACTAAGTAATGGCTTTACTTTATCAAATTTCAGTGCTTGACGGATAACAGTTTATTAATTAATTAGGAAATGGATTTATGGACTTAATTATATGTATATAGATTTTCATCATCGGTATTTAAAGGAAACCCATTGCCTTTAGACACTATTGTTATTATACCTATAGGTATGAGGTATACCTCACAATTGGCTAATATTGCTATGTTTATTTTTCACAGGAATAAGTAATGGCTTTGCATTATCAAATGCCAAAAGCATGTTGGCTAAATAGCTTATTAACTAACAAGGAATAGATTTATGTGCTTTAATTGTTTATACTATACTTTTACCATATGCATTTGAACTATCATTATTGCAGCTTTACCTTACAAATGGCCGATATTGCTATGTTTGTTTATTTTTCATAGGAGTAAGAAATGGCTTTGCATTACCAAATTCAAAGGCATGTTGGCTAAATAGCTTATTAATTAGGAATAGATTTAAGTGCTTTAACTACTTTATACTATACTTTCATCATCGTCATTTGGAGGAATTCCATTGTTATTAGTTACTAATACTACTGCACCTGAATTAATATTATCAACTAGTTTCAACGTACAATTCGCAACATTATATAAGCGAATCCCGCTGGATCACTAGATTTTCCCGGGATAATAAATAGCCTATGTACTAATCCAAGTCATCAACTACCTGTGTTTAAAATTTCATTCAAATCCGTTTCGTAGTTTTGCGTGCGTTTTTATCTTTTAAAATCTACTAACTGGTGATAGTTACCACATATCTTTATAGATGAGAACCGGCTAAGGAAGTTCTTAGAATAATTTCCATAGTACAGTTGATCCTGCTTGTTATTTAAACTTTAGGGATCGAGAGCTGATTCCTTTGGAGTCTTCGAGGCCGCGTGGGGGCGACTTCTTAGCTGTCGTCGGAGCTGAATGCAGAGTTACTGTAGGTTTGTTGCAGAGTTGGAGGTATGGCTAATACGATTTTATTTCTGCATTGTTATAATTTTGAGCGGTTATAATTTTTTTATGAAGGAACAATTAGGTGATAGGATAGGGCGTGTAGATATTAGGTGGGAGAACTGATGCTTTAATATATTGAGGAATTTAAGGAATACTTTGTTTATCATTGACTTTCAATTAAAACTAGGTGAATCAAGCTTAGGAAATATTTATTATAGAAACTTTTCTAGTTAAAATGATTACTTGAATTAATGCTTCAAATTGGATTAGGAGGAAATAGGAACTTTTAGGAATTGAAGGCAAAGGGTCTGTTACTGTAGGAATAATATATTACAACCAATAAGTGGGGGCGTAAATCTACACAAAATTCACACGAAAACCTACCTTAATATGAATTATTAAAATTATGAAATGTTAATACGAATTATTATATCCTATTATAAAACTAAATATTAACTAATACGTAAATTGATTGCATAGGCCAGTCTCTTAAAATCAAATCTTCATAAAACATTATTTTATTTACAATCAAATTTAAAACCGAGTACAAATATTAAACGGGATAATCACAAACTAATACAAATTACTCTCTTCGTGTCTAACAAAGGAATAATTAATATAAACTGAATTGTTGAATTAAATTTGGAGCGAAAATCTTAAATGACTTTAATAAAGCTTCAGGGAGTTAGAGTGCAAGAGAGGAATGAATGAACTTTATTCCAAACGTTTATGTTTATTTAACCATATTTTGTATAAATTATTTACTTAATTTAATTAATTATTTATTTATTTTATTCTTATTTTATATTATTTATATAGGGATTTAGGAGGATAGGAATTATAATATTAAACTCCTTTATCAAATTAATTCTTTTGGATAATTGAAATATTATTGTTTATAGTGACAGTGCATAACAGATCTTTTAGTAAGATAGGAAGTTTACTAAATAAATCTGAAATTAAGGTTAATTACTAATTTTGGATTAGATATTTTTACCTTTTACCTTGGTAAATAGATCATGTCATCTTCATCTCACGGGAATATCGACTTTACGAAGGCATCAAGTTGTGCTGGGTGTATCTATATAAAGACATACAAGTAATGTTGTCATTATGGTCATCTTCTCTTTACCAGTGCAGACACACGGTTCATATGCCCCTCTGTCGCGAGCATGGTATTTGGGGCGATAACCCAGATAAACACCCAACTATACCGCCAAGCAAAGTTGATCCATTTTCATATCTAATCATCTCAGACATGAACTATTTTACAGAACTAGAGTTATTTGTCTAAATTGTTTATCTGTATATATTCATATATTAACCTGGATTCCATGATTGAATCTATACATCATAAGGATTGTACAAATGAACTTTACTTATGATTATTCGGGTGGATAGATGTTTCATAATACTGTTCACTTAAAGCAACAATAGATCTAAAAGCGTTGATTTCTAAAAGTTCAGACCTTATTAAATTCTGAAATTTGATTAAAGAGAAATTGAAATAAGAGTAATAGAGCTCTAATAATCTGGAGAAGACATAAATAACTTAGTTTCATTAGAAAACGAGTATAAGACGAATTGTTTGGATTCTAAGATGTATTGAGTATTCAATCACAATATTAGTGAGTTCAAAGATCTTACTAAATTTCAACTATAACTTCAAATTCAATTAATAAGTAATATTTCATTGCTTGTGGTGACTATAAATTATTAGGGTTATAGGAGGAAATTTGACTATAATAACTTTAGAACAAAGGTTAATTTCTAGTTCAGTAATAATTTATTTTAATTATTTGGCTTTTTGATTGGACCATACCTTCGTCACAGGGTAGTGTCGGCTTTGCGAAGGCATCAGGGTTGTATGCATGTCGCATGCATTGTGTATATCTATATAAAGGCACACATGATAATATGTTGTCGTTATGGTTATCTCCTCGTTACCAGTGCGTGGTCCTCGGATAAGCCCCACCGCAAACTGTGTATTCAGAGGGTTAACCCAGATAAACACCAACTATCTATCGCCTAGCAAAGTTGAACTATTTACATAATTAATCAAATCGTCAACCAGGTATGAGCTACATCACAGAGCTGGATATATTAAATTGCTTGTTTTAATGTATTTTTATACATTAACCTGAGTTCATTTGACTTTCGTCATAAGGATTATCTTAATTGATTTTACTTATGAAATTTTTATGATTTGGATTATTTGAAGTTCATTGCGAGCAATGATTACTTTTATATATGTTTATTTATCGCGTACCGATTATTAATGTTTCGGTATTGTGATTGAAGACAACATATTATCTGTCTTAGTTTTGTCAAGTAATTGTTAAAACAAACTTGCACAAACTTTAATTGTAAACTTGAGAATTATATTTATTATTTGGCTTTTGACTGTGCTCAATACAAATGATGCACCTTGGTCATGCCAATATTTATTATTACTGGCTGTTACTAAAATAACAACAGTATATACTTTATCAACATTTATATACTCCAAGTCAATGCTATCGCAAACTTGAGTACTTTATATATTATTTTAATTATTTTACTTTGATCAAGTCAATGCTTAATCGTATACTTGAGAATTATATTTATTGTTTGGCCTTTTGACTGTGCTCAATACAAATGATGCACCTTTGTCATGCCAATATTTATTTATTATTTTGTTACTGTTTGTTACTAAAATAACAACAGTATATATTTTTATCAACATTTATTTACTTCAAGTCAATGCTTAATTGTATACTTGAGAAACATATTTATTATTTGGCCTTTTGACTGTGCTCAATACAAATGATGCACCTTTGTCATGCCAATATTACTTATTATTTTGTTACTGTTTGTTACTAAAGTAGCAACGGTATATATTTTTATTAACATTACTTACTCCAAGTCCATGCTTAACTGTATATTTGAGAAACATATTTATTATTTGGCCTTTTGACTGTGCTCAATACAAATGATGCACCTTTGTCATGCCAATATTATTTATTATTTTGTTACTGTTTGTTACTAAAATAGCAACAGTATATATTTTTATCAACATTACTTACTTCAAGTCCATGCTTAACTGTATACTTGAGAAACATATTTATTATTTGGTCTTTTGACTGTGTTCAATACAAACGATGCACCTTTGTCATGCCAATATTTATTTATTATTTTGTTACTGTTTGTTACTAAAATAACAATAGTATATATTTTTATCAACATTTACTTACTTCGAGTCCATGCTTAACTGTATACTTGAGAAACATATTTATTATTTGGCCTTTTGGCTGTGCTCAATATTAATGACGCACCTTGGTCATGCCTATACTCATCAACTTCCAAACAATGTATTCACATGTTTGGACATTAAACTATATGGCTATCACTTTGTGACCCCACAATAGTAAAACCTATCTGCCAATAACTTGGTTCTTCATAATATATTGATTTTCTCTTTGAGATTAAGGACTTTAGTTCCTTTTAGTTTCAATATACTTCTGGGGGATACGGTAGGAAGGCCTTCAGCCGGCATGGTATCCACACATGTGAGGCGTGGCGGCGCCTCTTACATATCCCACAATAATAAAATTGCGGCACTAAAGTGCTTTACAACTCCCAACCTAAATATTACAATAATTTTATCCATATATTCCATACTGCCGTACTTCTTTCCTTTAGATGAAGACAATGTAATTATTAATATCATCATATTGCTTTCTTAAGCTATATATTTTATTATGTATTTTATGTATATATTTAATATATTATTCCCTTCCTTAAAGTCAAATATCTTTATTATGTACTTATGTATCTATGTAATGTATTACTCCTTTTCTTAATTCAAATATCTTTATTATGTATTTATGTATTTATGTAATATATTACTCCCTCCCTTAAGCCAAATATATTCAATTTATTAAATTTTAGTCCTTTAAATCAATCTATAGTTTACATTTCCTGATAAAGTATGGTTGTTCATAAGAGATGAAGTGTACCTTTGAAAAGAATGATTGGGTAAACTATATAACACAAAATGAGTCCTCAATTTAACACTAGATGAATCATTTGGCCAGATCATATATTATAACTCTGTTGACTCCTTTATAAACGAAATATAACAGACAATTTTGTTATATTTAAAATGTGCGTTTAGAGGGTCTTCGGGAGAGTTTGTTACAATTTGGTGCCGCGACGCAGGACATAATTTTGAACACAGTTAATCAGATTACAAGAAAAGTATTTCTGAAATTAAAAATTATCTGTGACTTATATGACAAAACATAGGTTTTGTCACAATTTGGAGCCGTGACGTGTGACAAAGGTCTTCAAACATTTCATCTCGGTAAACATTTAAGCTAGACAAACATATTTTTGAGCAGAGACCTTAAATTTATGGATAACTTGGTATTGACTGCTAGTGTGAAAGGTTAGAATGATTTGAGTTCATAATACAAAATATTAGGTTGTAGTAATATTAAAATAAATTCTAAATAGATATTTTGATTCATGGTAAAACATGACAAAAGATAAATATTTACTAAAATGAGTTAATCGAGAATGATCTTAAAGTACAATAAACATAATTTTAATCTAGACATAAAATCAAAATCAACTAGTAATTACTCGTATCTTCATCCAAATGACTAAAAATCATTACTTCCTTTTTCTCTGTCGGGTAAGTAGCCTGTATCAATTCTTGTTGACTCTTTTATGGATAGAGTAGCTTCTAATGGTTAAAGTGTTTTAGTTCAGTCCAGTGGTTAGGAGTCTATTCATTACAAAAATATAAAAAAGAAACATAATAATAAAAATTCCGAATAGTATTACATATTCTCAATAAAAAGGATAATTAAACTTTAACATAATATTTATAAAAAATATAAATAAACTACAATGATTATACTTAAATTAAGACCCTTAAAATTGTACTCTATCGAATTAAATTTAAGAATTGCTAAGTTTTAGTTCTAACAATCTTGAATTTTTATTCAATCTAATTTGTTATACACGAATAATTAGTAGTAACTTATTTATTTAATAACTAGCTGTTGCCAGCGACTTCGTCCGCGCGGACTTCGTTTGCTCCGCACAGCACCTGGTCGCTGGGTGATAGCGTGATAATATGTGGCCTATATGTTGGCCTGACCTGTTAGTAATATTCATGCAAAATTTGAGGTAATCCATGCAGTACTTTTTGAGTTTGCTCCGGACATACATACGGACAAACAGACAAACAGAAAATCAGACAAACAGACAAGGATTCTAAGAACTATGTTTTTGGCTTTGATATCGATTGTAGATCACGCCCCAAGTATTCTTTTAAAAAATATTCAATGTACAGTTTTACCTTCCTACGATCTTATTATATGTATAGATTTAGGTTGCGTGATCCAAAATCAATACCTCTTTTATTTAGTTGAGTAAAGGAAACCTACAATAGTGTTATAACGAAATTAAACGATAAGTAATTCACAGCAGTTTATTGCACATTGATTCAAGTGTTGTACTTACATAGTTATAAGAGTTCACCTACAAGTATATTAACATGAGCTAAGGTAAGGTATATAGTTTTCATATAAATTTTGTCTCTTATTTGGTTTTATCTAAAGAGTTTATCCCTTATAGGAAAGATAAACAGATATTCATATATATACCCAGGCCAAATTTCATCAAAATCGGGTCAAGTGTTTAGATGTAAAAAGGTAACAGATAGACTTCGCTTTTATATCTATGTTGATCCTGAGTGTTCATATATACCCAAGCCAAATTTCATCAAAATCGGATCAGGCGTATAGTTGTAAAAGGGTAACAGATAGATTTTCGCTTTTATATCTATGTTGATTCTGAGTAATCGAATATCCCCAAGCCAAATTTCATCAAAATCGGTTGAGGGATTTAGTCGTGAATAGATAACAGATAGACAGACTTCCGCTTTTATAATATTAGTATGGGAGTATGTACTTGTTCATTCGAAGACTTTAAATTATTACTATATAGAGTTGCATCATAATCGACACAGCGGATTGGCCGTGATAGCGTTTAATACAGATATAGTTATTTTAGAATTTATATATATTGTTATGGATTATTTTCATGTGGATTTATGTTTTATAAAATTAAATTAAGATATAAAAGTATGCGAGATAAATTATTTTTGTTTTAAAAACGAGCTAATCCTTTTAAATTTTACTCATAATATTAAAAAAATATGTAGTTTTGTTATTAGTTTCGGGTTGTTAAAACATATCGCGGTAATATATACATATATATAAAACCTTAATGGTGAGACCTAAATTCAATTTTAATGACATTATGGTTATAAATATGATTTGAAGGATACGTCAGAAACTTGAGCTTGATAAAGTTGTCATAATCAACAGTTATGGTTGTTGTCATTTTGCGTAAATAATAAAATTAAAATAGAAAATTTAAATTGAATATAAATAAGAAGAAATACTGACATTATATAAAATTAAAATAGGTACATAAAATCTTGTTATTTGGTTTGAAATAGGGTTACAAGATTTTTCATCTAATGTTAGTGTACAAATCTATTTGCTACAGATAGTATACGGGATCTTTAGTTTTGAACATTTTAAATATATATAAAATTAAATATTTTTAAATTTATTTAATGGTTATTTAAATGAAATGAATGGAATTGAACGATGTTGTTGAATCATATTACATAGTATAACTGTAAAATATATAACCATTTACTTTTAAAGTAATTACTTTTTAGAATGAAATTTCAAAGTATCTTCACGCCGTATCCCCAAAGCGGTAGGCAGAGGTAGAACTAAATGATTAGTTAATTATAAATTAAAATGTAATAATATAAGGACAATGATCTGACTAATACTCTTTATCAATGTATTTGATAAAATTTTAATATAGATAGCTAGGTACATTCAAATCCGGTTATTTATTACTTCTAAAGATGAATGCAATTATTAAATAATTTGGGAATTTTGGAATTCTTATGTAATAAAAAAAAGTTTATTTAATACTTATGTAAGTAAATGATAATCATTATAACACATTATTTTTCGATCTGTAGGGATAAGTGCACTTATAAAAACATTTTCGCAACTAACGGTTGTAACATATCATATCATTTTTAGTATGAATAAATGTGGTTACAATAATTTAGAAATTCAAGGGTAATATAATTCAAGAGCTGTTATTGATAATAGAGAAGAACAATGTTTAATGTAAAATTTTCTAAATACTTAATCATTCGTAATTACATAATATCATATCTAAAATATAAATATCAATTTAATCGAAACCCTTCTAAAAATAAACTATACCAAATAAACAAATAATAAAGAATTTCCTAGACTGATTATCAATTAACCTAATGCTAATAAATAAGGATATTCAAGCTATTCAAAGCATTTATCATATTTTTAAATAGAGGCATTCAATTAAATTAATTATATACACAAACTTAATAAAGTAAACCATACCTTAGTTATCAAAAATGTTTGCAAAATTATAGTATACCTACAAAGCTAAAGGAACTTAAGAGATAGTTGTAGAAGTTTTGGGATGTAACTAAAATTACTGTTAAGATGCATAATTTGAGAATAAATTAAGATTTGATAGTTCAATTTTGTTCAATTTTCATCATTTGCATTAATGAGAATATTTCAACGAATTTAATATATAGAAAGGATTAAATATATTACTTTATATTTAAATACTATAGAACTTTAAATATTTTTACTAAAGTTAGCCGACTAAATATAGGAAATTTTAGAATTTTCGGAGGTTAATTTTTTTTATTAAAGTGATTTAACTGTTCTTTTATGTCGATTACGTAAGGAAAATAGGATTGATATTAGAAAACACAAATGATTTGATAAAATAAAATAAATTTTATAAACATTATTACACAACACCAGATTAACAAGAGCTTATCATTTATATACCGATAGTTAAGGAGTAGGATTAGTTAGGGTTATACTATCACAATTATAGATAGAGAAGGAAAGTAATAGGTAGTGTAGAAAATTTAAAATAGTTTGGCCCAGGTTGACAGAACCTAAATAGGAATTTTGAGAAGTAAATTTATAGTTGAGAAAAAAAAAATTATTTAAATTAAGTGGGGGCAAGAATTAATCACTAACTCCTTAATTTTTTATATTTCTTGGTTTAAAAGGGGGTTATGTCGTAGATTGTGGGTCGTCGGATATTACATTTAAAACAGTTGTTACTCCAACAAGAATATTTAGGATAAAAACATTTGCGTAGGTATAGTTAAACAATTGTATATATGTATGTGAAAGTATAAAGGTGTAGGTATATATAGGAACAGATAGGGTTATAAATTGTTAGTTTGAGATATAAAGGTTTTAAAGAAAATAAATATTAACTAAAATTTAAAATATTACTTTCATTGAATATATACAAAATAGTTAAAATTATGTAATATTTTATCACTTATACACTTATACTGTTTCACAATAAAGCTATTATCATTTATTACCAATCGGTTTCGCTTATACAACATCATTAGGGCACCTTATAGATGCAAACTCATTAATAGTTCTTGTAGTTATTAGTAGATTTACAAGAGGGATAGGACAACTTCAATATGTTTATGGAATAATGAGTTAGAATTGAAAGGAGTAGGTAATATAAAATAATAATAATAATAATAAAAGAAAAAAAAAAAACTTCTAATGACGTGTCACCGTTTGTATTTTTCATGATAAACGGGTATATACTTACGCATGTCGCTCTATAGGAAACTTAGTTTTCATGTCTTGAAATTGAGGCTGATGACTGTTTCATATTAGTGTTTGGAATTGTGAATGGGCCAAGTTCAGAAAGGGGTTAGTCTTTGCTTTGCTTTGGCACAAAGAGATGCGCGAATGCAGCACTATAGGGGATCATGGTTATTCTTCCGTATTTGAGCAATCGCCCTGATAACTACGCAACACAGTCAATCAAAATAAAGGTTGTGCCTGAACAAATAGTCCTTAGTGTGAGTTGTTGTGCAGGACTAGCTAAATATTAAGGAATTAGAATATTTATTAGGGACGGATGATATTGATATACGAATAGATAACATAATAATAAAGCGAATGTTCCAAATTCAGACTATTGGAAAAAAAAAAGAGATAAGATTTTAACTTACGACTCCTGCTTCGCGAATTTAAATAAATTTATAAAAATGTCATAACGATAAAACCAAGGTCTTTCAATTTTCTTTTAACAATTATTTATTAATTAAATCACAGAGATTTGAGATAGGGGATTAGTTTATATTTCGGGTTTTGCTTTTAATTAATTTAGTTTAAAGAAAAACTTATTATTATCGCAGTTAAGAGAGTAGGGTGACCGCATTTTCCTTTCTTTCTTAGAAAGTTGGATTAGTGATAAATTTTATTATAACATGATCGTTGGCAAATCATTTATAATAAAATTTAGGGGGCGATTGTAACAGACTTCATCTATCCCTTAAGAAGTTTAGTGTAATAAAAGAAAATAATAAGAATCTATACTATTTTTTTTTTTTTGTTAAAAATATGTCTGAATTATGTTTAATAAATAATATCAATGGAATTAAAGACGAAAATAAATAAAGAAAACTAATTCTCAATAATATATAAGACCTAAGATATAAACATATAAAACCTTAAAAAGGGAATGACAGAAAAAGAAAAATTGGAGGATATAGAAAAATAATGACGGGGATGGAAAAGAAAAATGGAAAATAGGAAAAAACGGGGGATTTTGTTTTAAAGTTCTAGACGTTATAAAAGAGATTCTTCGTTTGAGACAATAATATAGATATATCAGGGATATTCCGGAGTGTAAATAATAATAGAAATACTCTTAATGTGAGAAAAGATATTTGTAAAAAAGATTGATTGATCAAAAAAAAATCGTGAGTATGTAGAATAGAGATTTATTCAGGGATTACGTATGTACTTATGCAACTTCGTATTTGATATGGTAGTCGTTGAGTTTATTTAAATCTAGCAGTATTGGTAGAATGTAATTTTATTAGAAGGTAAATCTTTTGAATGTTGAATATACAATTTTAATAAACATATTACCTATAAATATGTGATTAGGTTTACAAGAATGAATTTGTGCAAAATGTTGTGTAAAGGTGGATCGATCCTTGACTGAGTGAAGAATGTTTGTTGTATGAAGAAAGGAAATTATTTATTTTCAAAGAATAGCTTATTGAAAAGATGTTTAATAACATGGAAGAAACGTGGACTTGCTTGATTTATAGAAATTATGTGATCCTATTATTAGGGAAGCCTATTTTGATTTTATTTCAGCAGAGTCGTACAAGTGACTAAGATTATTATGTTTGTATAACTATACTAGACTAAGTAATGGCTTTACTTTATCAAATTTCAGTGCTTGACGGATAACAGTTTATTAATTAATTAGGAAATGGATTTATGGACTTAATTATATGTATATAGATTTTCATCATCGGTATTTAAAGGAAACCCATTGCCTTTAGACACTATTGTTATTATACCTATAGGTATGAGGTATACCTCACAATTGGCTAATATTGCTATGTTTATTTTTCACAGGAATAAGTAATGGCTTTGCATTATCAAATGCCAAAAGCATGTTGGCTAAATAGCTTATTAACTAACAAGGAATAGATTTATGTGCTTTAATTGTTTATACTATACTTTTACCATATGCATTTGAACTATCATTATTGCAGCTTTACCTTACAAATGGCCGATATTGCTATGTTTGTTTATTTTTCATAGGAGTAAGAAATGGCTTTGCATTACCAAATTCAAAGGCATGTTGGCTAAATAGCTTATTAATTAGGAATAGATTTAAGTGCTTTAACTACTTTATACTATACTTTCATCATCGTCATTTGGAGGAATTCCATTGTTATTAGTTACTAATACTACTGCACCTGAATTAATATTATCAACTAGTTTCAACGTACAATTCGCAACATTATATAAGCGAATCCCGCTGGATCACTAGATTTTCCCGGGATAATAAATAGCCTATGTACTAATCCAAGTCATCAACTACCTGTGTTTAAAATTTCATTCAAATCCGTTTCGTAGTTTTGCGTGCGTTTTTATCTTTTAAAATCTACTAACTGGTGATAGTTACCACATATCTTTATAGATGAGAACCGGCTAAGGAAGTTCTTAGAATAATTTCCATAGTACAGTTGATCCTGCTTGTTATTTAAACTTTAGGGATCGAGAGCTGATTCCTTTGGAGTCTTCGAGGCCGCGTGGGGGCGACTTCTTAGCTGTCGTCGGAGCTGAATGCAGAGTTACTGTAGGTTTGTTGCAGAGTTGGAGGTATGGCTAATACGATTTTATTTCTGCATTGTTATAATTTTGAGCGGTTATAATTTTTTTATGAAGGAACAATTAGGTGATAGGATAGGGCGTGTAGATATTAGGTGGGAGAACTGATGCTTTAATATATTGAGGAATTTAAGGAATACTTTGTTTATCATTGACTTTCAATTAAAACTAGGTGAATCAAGCTTAGGAAATATTTATTATAGAAACTTTTCTAGTTAAAATGATTACTTGAATTAATGCTTCAAATTGGATTAGGAGGAAATAGGAACTTTTAGGAATTGAAGGCAAAGGGTCTGTTACTGTAGGAATAATATATTACAACCAATAAGTGGGGGCGTAAATCTACACAAAATTCACACGAAAACCTACCTTAATATGAATTATTAAAATTATGAAATGTTAATACGAATTATTATATCCTATTATAAAACTAAATATTAACTAATACGTAAATTGATTGCATAGGCCAGTCTCTTAAAATCAAATCTTCATAAAACATTATTTTATTTACAATCAAATTTAAAACCGAGTACAAATATTAAACGGGATAATCACAAACTAATACAAATTACTCTCTTCGTGTCTAACAAAGGAATAATTAATATAAACTGAATTGTTGAATTAAATTTGGAGCGAAAATCTTAAATGACTTTAATAAAGCTTCAGGGAGTTAGAGTGCAAGAGAGGAATGAATGAACTTTATTCCAAACGTTTATGTTTATTTAACCATATTTTGTATAAATTATTTACTTAATTTAATTAATTATTTATTTATTTTATTCTTATTTTATATTATTTATATAGGGATTTAGGAGGATAGGAATTATAATATTAAACTCCTTTATCAAATTAATTCTTTTGGATAATTGAAATATTATTGTTTATAGTGACAGTGCATAACAGATCTTTTAGTAAGATAGGAAGTTTACTAAATAAATCTGAAATTAAGGTTAATTACTAATTTTGGATTAGATATTTTTACCTTTTACCTTGGTAAATAGATCATGTCATCTTCATCTCACGGGAATATCGACTTTACGAAGGCATCAAGTTGTGCTGGGTGTATCTATATAAAGACATACAAGTAATGTTGTCATTATGGTCATCTTCTCTTTACCAGTGCAGACACACGGTTCATATGCCCCTCTGTCGCGAGCATGGTATTTGGGGCGATAACCCAGATAAACACCCAACTATACCGCCAAGCAAAGTTGATCCATTTTCATATCTAATCATCTCAGACATGAACTATTTTACAGAACTAGAGTTATTTGTCTAAATTGTTTATCTGTATATATTCATATATTAACCTGGATTCCATGATTGAATCTATACATCATAAGGATTGTACAAATGAACTTTACTTATGATTATTCGGGTGGATAGATGTTTCATAATACTGTTCACTTAAAGCAACAATAGATCTAAAAGCGTTGATTTCTAAAAGTTCAGACCTTATTAAATTCTGAAATTTGATTAAAGAGAAATTGAAATAAGAGTAATAGAGCTCTAATAATCTGGAGAAGACATAAATAACTTAGTTTCATTAGAAAACGAGTATAAGACGAATTGTTTGGATTCTAAGATGTATTGAGTATTCAATCACAATATTAGTGAGTTCAAAGATCTTACTAAATTTCAACTATAACTTCAAATTCAATTAATAAGTAATATTTCATTGCTTGTGGTGACTATAAATTATTAGGGTTATAGGAGGAAATTTGACTATAATAACTTTAGAACAAAGGTTAATTTCTAGTTCAGTAATAATTTATTTTAATTATTTGGCTTTTTGATTGGACCATACCTTCGTCACAGGGTAGTGTCGGCTTTGCGAAGGCATCAGGGTTGTATGCATGTCGCATGCATTGTGTATATCTATATAAAGGCACACATGATAATATGTTGTCGTTATGGTTATCTCCTCGTTACCAGTGCGTGGTCCTCGGATAAGCCCCACCGCAAACTGTGTATTCAGAGGGTTAACCCAGATAAACACCAACTATCTATCGCCTAGCAAAGTTGAACTATTTACATAATTAATCAAATCGTCAACCAGGTATGAGCTACATCACAGAGCTGGATATATTAAATTGCTTGTTTTAATGTATTTTTATACATTAACCTGAGTTCATTTGACTTTCGTCATAAGGATTATCTTAATTGATTTTACTTATGAAATTTTTATGATTTGGATTATTTGAAGTTCATTGCGAGCAATGATTACTTTTATATATGTTTATTTATCGCGTACCGATTATTAATGTTTCGGTATTGTGATTGAAGACAACATATTATCTGTCTTAGTTTTGTCAAGTAATTGTTAAAACAAACTTGCACAAACTTTAATTGTAAACTTGAGAATTATATTTATTATTTGGCTTTTGACTGTGCTCAATACAAATGATGCACCTTGGTCATGCCAATATTTATTATTACTGGCTGTTACTAAAATAACAACAGTATATACTTTATCAACATTTATATACTCCAAGTCAATGCTATCGCAAACTTGAGTACTTTATATATTATTTTAATTATTTTACTTTGATCAAGTCAATGCTTAATCGTATACTTGAGAATTATATTTATTGTTTGGCCTTTTGACTGTGCTCAATACAAATGATGCACCTTTGTCATGCCAATATTTATTTATTATTTTGTTACTGTTTGTTACTAAAATAACAACAGTATATATTTTTATCAACATTTATTTACTTCAAGTCAATGCTTAATTGTATACTTGAGAAACATATTTATTATTTGGCCTTTTGACTGTGCTCAATACAAATGATGCACCTTTGTCATGCCAATATTACTTATTATTTTGTTACTGTTTGTTACTAAAGTAGCAACGGTATATATTTTTATTAACATTACTTACTCCAAGTCCATGCTTAACTGTATATTTGAGAAACATATTTATTATTTGGCCTTTTGACTGTGCTCAATACAAATGATGCACCTTTGTCATGCCAATATTATTTATTATTTTGTTACTGTTTGTTACTAAAATAGCAACAGTATATATTTTTATCAACATTACTTACTTCAAGTCCATGCTTAACTGTATACTTGAGAAACATATTTATTATTTGGTCTTTTGACTGTGTTCAATACAAACGATGCACCTTTGTCATGCCAATATTTATTTATTATTTTGTTACTGTTTGTTACTAAAATAACAATAGTATATATTTTTATCAACATTTACTTACTTCGAGTCCATGCTTAACTGTATACTTGAGAAACATATTTATTATTTGGCCTTTTGGCTGTGCTCAATATTAATGACGCACCTTGGTCATGCCTATACTCATCAACTTCCAAACAATGTATTCACATGTTTGGACATTAAACTATATGGCTATCACTTTGTGACCCCACAATAGTAAAACCTATCTGCCAATAACTTGGTTCTTCATAATATATTGATTTTCTCTTTGAGATTAAGGACTTTAGTTCCTTTTAGTTTCAATATACTTCTGGGGGATACGGTAGGAAGGCCTTCAGCCGGCATGGTATCCACACATGTGAGGCGTGGCGGCGCCTCTTACATATCCCACAATAATAAAATTGCGGCACTAAAGTGCTTTACAACTCCCAACCTAAATATTACAATAATTTTATCCATATATTCCATACTGCCGTACTTCTTTCCTTTAGATGAAGACAATGTAATTATTAATATCATCATATTGCTTTCTTAAGCTATATATTTTATTATGTATTTTATGTATATATTTAATATATTATTCCCTTCCTTAAAGTCAAATATCTTTATTATGTACTTATGTATCTATGTAATGTATTACTCCTTTTCTTAATTCAAATATCTTTATTATGTATTTATGTATTTATGTAATATATTACTCCCTCCCTTAAGCCAAATATATTCAATTTATTAAATTTTAGTCCTTTAAATCAATCTATAGTTTACATTTCCTGATAAAGTATGGTTGTTCATAAGAGATGAAGTGTACCTTTGAAAAGAATGATTGGGTAAACTATATAACACAAAATGAGTCCTCAATTTAACACTAGATGAATCATTTGGCCAGATCATATATTATAACTCTGTTGACTCCTTTATAAACGAAATATAACAGACAATTTTGTTATATTTAAAATGTGCGTTTAGAGGGTCTTCGGGAGAGTTTGTTACAGTCCCTCTGTGGCTTGGTGTGTTGTTGTTCCTTTTTTGTTGTCTATATTTTTATGAAAATATTCTGTGAGAAACGTAATTATGTAAAATATTACTTACTTTATTACGTAATAAAGAAAGTAATATTTTGTTTAATATTAGTGTTAACCATTTTGAAAGTAAAGTGATCCCGATGCAACAGTATCACGCTATCTTAGTATCAAATTTTTAGGTTATTTAGAAATAAAGTGTTATCAAAGTTGCATGTTGGTATGCCTGTGAGAAACGGTCGAATAAAAATGGTAAACTAAGTCACGTTTATACTGGTCTCATTTCTCACATGATCGTTTCTCAAAGTATTTATTTTATATCGTAAGGTCGGGGAACCTATGCTGCTACTTTGGCATAAGTTTCAACTTCTCGCTACTTTGTTTCTATGTGAGGTGAAGATATAATTGACGTACGTATTATTATAATATTATTTATTATTCTGTACGAAAAATAAAAATGATAATAAATAAATAAATAATAAAATAATAATAAAATAAACATAATAATAGTGGAAAGGACATAGGCTACTTTTTATCCCGATCGCTCAACGGGTTACTGTGCAAAACGCGGGCAAAGCTACGGGCAACAGCTAGTATAACATAAATTCATCAATCCAACATATACATAATTATATTATGAGCAAGTATATACATATTATATTGGCTTAAGTAATTTCCTAACCCAACCATTACCACCTTTGGTGTCTATAGGCGAGGGCATTTCTTACCATCAGGAAACCTCTCTGCTTGTTTGCCTTCCTTTACCATAACATAAACAAAATAAATAAACAGACTAAATAAAATAATATTTTATGTATTTAATAATATTATATTTTAATATTGTATTTATTTAATAAAATTATATTTTATACTAGCTGTTGCCAGCGACTTCGTCCGCGCGGACTTCGTTTGCTTCACACTGCTCCTCCTCCGTAGGTAATAGCGTGATAATATGTAGCATGTATGTTGACCCGACCTGTTAGTAATATTCATGTAAAATTTGAAGTAAATCCATGCAGTACTTTTTGAGTTTACCCCGGACATACATACAGACAAACAGACAAAAATTCTAAAACTATATTTTTGGCTTCGATATCGATTGTAGATCACGTCCCAAGTATTCTTTTAAAAAAATATTCAATGTACAGTTTTGACTTTCCTACGATTTTATTATATGTATAAAATGTTACCAATGTGAACGCATCTTTGTGAGAAATGTAAGAAACTTTTTTGATTTTTGTGAGAAACGTGAGAAATGTTTCTTACAGGAGTCCAGTGAAAAATGTACATTTATTTTGGCTCAAACCCATATGTAATGTACTTAACATGGTTGTCCAGAAGAATACACCATCCCCCTAAACTTAGGCAACTTGCCTTGATTAGGCACCTTTGAAGAATAGACCATCTGCCGATCAACCAGGCAGTTCATAGGAAGCGAACGATTGGCTATGCGAGTTACTACCAACGTGGCTACTAGGTGGTAGAGTTCTGCATTGTCTCCCCAGGTCTGGTACCACCGCCTTATTTTACAGACGGGCAACGAAGTCCGCGTCGTGTAGTAACACGTTCAAGTGCTCACTGCATCGATAGTAAGTAGTACAAAATCAAAGCCATTTATTATTCTACTAGCTGTGCCCGCGACTTCGTCCGTGTGGAAAATTTTCTAAAAACAGTCCCGAGGTTGTACCCGCATAGTTACTGTTCTTGTGGGATTTCCGAGATAAAAACTATCCTATGTCCTTTCTCCGGTCTCAAACTATCTTTGTACTAAATTTCATCAAAATCGCTTCAGTGGTTCAGGCGTGAAAAAGAACCAGATAGACAGACAAATAGACAGAGTTACTTTCGCATTTTATAATCTTAGTTTTAATTACGGTTTTATTAATAACATACTTGAGCATACGTGTAGATTAGTCCTCTTTCAATCTGAACGGCTACGACGTAGCGCTCGCTACGAACCATACAAAATGAACGCTGACATTACGTAACATTAAACTCGTTTATTAATAACACAAATTGTTTGTGCTACAAAGTACACCAGCCTACATCTAAAGCCACAAAGCTCGGAAAAGAAATGGCTACGTTTCTTTTTGCGATAATAATACTAAGCTCTAACACTGTGTTAATAATATTATAGAAGCTATCAACGTTTTAGCAGAAAAGTAATTGGATATTTTTAATTAAGTTCGTCATGATTCGCAGAAACATAACAGTATCTCTCCCACGAGATACGTAATGAGATGTTTGGTAGATAAAATTTACTCTAGACTGTCTTTAATATTGCAAAAAGTTATATATTCGTGCTTACTCATTAAAGTTTTTATGTTTATAACAACATACTTGCTTGACATTTTATCCCATACATATTATAAATTTGCTGTGCCCGCAACTTCGCCCATATAGAAAACTTTCTAAAATAAAAAATAAGCAGTCCCGGGGCTTAACTAGCATAGTTCCCATTCCCGTGGGATTTCCGGGATAAAAACTATGTCCTTTCTCAGGTTCCAAACTATTTTTGTACCAAATTTCTTTCAAATCGGTTTAATAGGTTAGGCGTGAAGAAGAGACAGACAGACATACAGTTACTTTCGCATTTATAATATTATATAGTATAATAGCATGGATGTAAAAATTTGTATGTTTGATTATTTGTTACTCAATAACGCAAAAACGGCTAGATTGATTCGGATGAAATTTGGCATACATGCAGGTGATGACTTTTATCCTGGAAAAAAAGTTGTCTCCGTGGGAGTCAGTAGAAACTTTTACAATGCAGTTGACTGCAGAGTGTAGCTACTCATGTATTGTTATGATAGAAAAAAGTCGTCTCTTTGGTCTAGTAGTGTGGTCCTGGGTTCGATTCCCGGAGGACACATCAAAATGTGTTTTTTTTTCAGTTTTCTGATACGAACAATGTTGCCCGGGATTGGATAAGTGCCTGGTTGGCAATAGGCTTGCCGCTTATCTTATTTAGGAGACTAATGGCCAATTGCACTAACAAAGTCATAACATAGGACAATCCTGAATAGTATGCTGAGGCTGTCACTTTTTGTTTTAAATGAAAAAAATGTGACAGCATACTATTTAGGATTGTCCTAAGCTAAGATACTTTAGAACATAAAATATAAATTATTCAAATGAATGTGAAGGTAGTGTTTGGATGTAATAAAAGGTTTGCATAAACCTTTAATTCCTTTGATACCATCGTTCTGCCTATTCCTACCGTAATAGCAACGCTTGCTTGTTACTAGTGGGAGAGCACAAGAGGGGATTTTTGTTCGAGCGTGTCAGATTAACATTGGCTGGAGGGGGGGGGTTACCTGTTACCGCATACTGTTGAGGCTCTCCATCAAATATAAGCCTTGATAAAAAACTTTAAAAGCTTAAGAAACTTAACAGAAAAAAATTTTGGCAGGACAGGATTTGAACCTGCGATTTCTGCCTCTAGCTGGCACTCTTCTACTGGTTCAAAGTGGACAAATTCTGCTCTGTTTTGTGATAGATTCCATCGATTGTACTGATCGCTAGACATACCATACGTGTATACTATTTAAAAGAGTTTATAGTTATTTGAAATTCATATTTATAATATCAATCAATACTTTCGTGTTTCTAACTATATAAGTGTTTTAGTACGTATCCCGTAAGTTTTTCCAAAACTTAAAAAGTCTTATAAACTTAACGAACAAAAATTTCCTCATGGCAGGATTTGAACAGAATATTTTGTCATTGACAATAAGAAATTTCTAGTAATTTTTGCTAAATATTAAGGTCTGCTTGCACCAGTGTAACCATACTAACAGTCATTTTAATAAAGTATTTAAATTAATACATTTTAAAGTCATAAAATAATACAAATAAGTCTTGTAGTGTAGTAATAAGTTAAATACATTTTAAAGTCTTAAAATAATACAAATAAGTCTTAAAATATTAATATTGTTAATGGAAAATCCAATGACTATAAAGTGCCTGTTTTCTTGCAAATGGGAATATATCGTTGGTTGACAGGTAAAACTCATTTAATACAGTTTAGGATGATGTTGAATTATTGATACAATGATATCACTATCTTGACCTGAAAAAGTTCGCCAAGTCCCTAAACATACTCTAAAGTTTTCTTGTAAGTACAGGTCATTACCACATTTTTTTCTAAAACACGGACAGGAAAAAATCATTAAAATGGCTGTCTCAAACTTTTAACTGTGTTAATTAATGATTTTTTTGTCATATATAGACCGGGATCCCATGAACAAACTTTGTTTTGATTAATAACAAGCTGAATTTTTGTGAAAAGCTTCGTTTTGACGAGACAACCAATCTTCGAAAAATCTCAAATTGGGTAAATAATAAAGTTATGGGGCTTTGAAAATTTTGATTCGTTGAAGGAAAAATATTTATTAATAACTATTATATTTTATTAATAATTATATTTTTCGACTTTAATCATTTGATTATATTATGAAAAACACGATAAAAATTTTGACCTACAGATTCGGTGGTTTTTCTGGCGAGTCCTCCACTCTAAAGATTCGGAATTTTGAGATGTTTAAAATTCAATTTAATAACAACCTAATTTTCTCACCACAGCTTGTTAATTATTATTGTTATTCAAGGATACCAACACTCTAAAGTTTTCTTTTTTATCCATCTTTATTAGTTACCCGATTCGAGATTTTTCGAAGATAGAAAATATGGTCAAAAAAATGCTGTTCAAAAACATTCAGTTTGTTATTAATCAAAAAAAAGTTTGTTCCTGGGATCCCGGTCTAATGATGATATATACAAATATATATATACTAATAGGTTACCCAAAATAACTAGAATTAATCGGATTAAAATACGCTCCAATGTTCAAACCAAATCCATTTATACTATACATGTTTTATTGTTATTTACGGAGTGTGCCTATATTTATTTCAAAAGTAATCCACGTTGTAAATCAAACCTGAGTCTTCTCGGTTTGCATCAGCCAGGATCAAAATCTATTTCAAAATATATAAATCATAGTCTTATGTAACTGTCCCGTTGGTCGAGTGGTATAAGCTATCTTGACTAAGTAATCGATGTAGATGTAGGTCGACTCTTAATTAAAAAAAACAAGCGTTTGAATGTTGAACTAACATTTAATTAAATAGACTAATATTTTGTTCTTTATGAAATCGCATAGCCAATCGGTCGCCTTTTACGACATGCCTGGCAGAACAGCAGTTGGTCTATTCTTCAAAGGAACCCGGAACCAACACGGGGAAAAAAGTTTTTTAAGTAGTTAAAAACGGCTACATACACGTTTAATCAGTGTAGGTTCCGACTAGTTTCGGACCTATATGAGGTGCTTCCTCAGGGTGAGTCAGGCGTTAGCTCGGTAGTGTCTCATGAAGTCGAGTCATCAAGTTCGAGATGAGACGCTATCGAGCCAGCGCCTGACTCACCCTGAGCAAATACCTCATATAGATCCGAAGCTAAAAAACTAAGTCCGAAAATAAAGTAGACGCAAACAGATAGATGGCTCGCGAGATGGAAAGAAATAACAATCGCCTATAGACAATAAAGATGTTAATGGTACGTTCTAACACCTGGTGAAGGATGGTTGTACCACGTGTATAAATTTACGGGTTACTTACTCTAAATCGGGACACGACAGAGACCATCATTGATGCTATTGTAGCAAGAATATAGACGTAATTTGATAAAATAAAATATATATATATATATATATATATATATATATATATATGTATGTATGTATATATATGTATATATATATATATATATATATATATATATATATATATATATATATATATATATATATATATATATATATATATATATATATATATATATAGATTGGAAATGAAATTCGACTTTGTCACAAAGGTAATTTTAATCGTTCGCGTCAGGTTTCAATTAACGAAATGTAAATGCGATCAACCGTTGATCTGTTACAAATCCTCGTAAAGTTATAGCAAAATGTAATTATTATCAAAAGTTAAATTTAATGAGTTAATCTTAATTCCAAAAATAAATCTTGTTAGAGTGTAATTTAAGTTTAAAACACAATTCACGAAACCAATCACAGAAGAAAAATCTCATGTTTAGCTTTAGTTATATATTGAGGGCTCCCTTATAGAAAAGAGCATGTAGAAAGACCAGGTGGTAGAGTTCTGCATTGTCTCGCCTGGGTCTGGTCCCACCGCCTTACCTATTCCTAACGCAATAGCGTCAGTACTTGTCAGTGTCGTGTTCCGGTTTTGAGGGTAAGGTAACCGGTAAACTTTTGCATGTGGCATTAGACCTCGCCAATAGTTAGCAACGCGCCATTAACATCTCAGGTGTGTATAGGCGATGGTTGACTGTTTCCATCAGGAGGTCCATTCGTTTGCTATCTTATGATATATATAAAAAAAAACTGTAGTTCTGCCTGACATTTCGTAAAAGGCTAACGATTGGCTATACTTGTGACTAGGTGGTAAAGTTTTATAACGTCTCGCCCGAGGTTTCGATCCGCCACCTTACCTATTCCTGCCGCAATACCGTCATTGCTTGTCATTGTCGTCTTAGGTAACTGATAAACATATGCAACTAGCATTAACACCTTGTCATATCGTTTGCTATCCTTTGATAAAAAAGAATATTCCAAACTTTGCACAAAAAAAGAGCATTGAAAAACTTTCCGCTCTGGCGTTCTAATTAGTGTTCCTTTATTGTTACTTGGGGTTGTGATGTAAATAAACGGTTTTCGTACTATAAGACAAATTGCAACTCTCTTAGTAATTAGTGACGCGCTCGACATTGTCATTTTTCTTCACTTTTCGCTAGCTTGTCTTAGTTTCCCAGTTATTGCAAAATGTATTATAAACAGCGTCTTGTGTAAGCAACACAATTAAGAGGCTTCTTGGTATATATGTATTTAAAATTTTTGTGCCGTTAAGAAGAGTCAAAAGCAATTAATAGATTTATTATTAAACATAGATTGAAATTAAATTAACTGTTTCTTAATCTAGTGGTTGGCTTATTAAATATTTGGATCAGATCATGAGGTTCAATCTTGGGCCTACTTCACACGATAAAAGAACAATTTTGATGCTGTTATAGTTATGTATTTACACTAGGAAATAATTTGTTTACATCGAACAATAATAATATATATGCCTTCTAATCTAAACTTTCCATTGTCGGCACTTGGTGAAATTCCATTGTTATTAAACACTTAATATGCTCTTGTACTTAAATTTCACATTTGTGAATTTTAATTACAATTGCATAATAATAGTGTCTAATAATATGCCTCCTTTCGGGATAGTGATATGTTAAATTTTATCAATACAATCTGAACTATCTTAAATTGTGTGTTTGTGTGCGAATTTAGTAAATCGTCAAAAAAATGTAAGTACATCAGTATTAATTTATTCCAAAATAATATACGGTCATTGGCTTGTGATAACCACTAATCCCAGATAATGGTTTATCTGTAATTTTACTTCTTCGTAAAAAGTATTTTACAGCTATGCGTATTTAATATGTGTATTAGATTCCTCTGTGGCGTGGTGGTCCGGTGTCGGACATGAGGTCTTGGATTCGATTCCCAGGTCGGGCAATTAAAAAATGTGTTTTTTTTTCAATGTTCTGATAAAAAAACAACTTTGCAGGGATTGGAAAATGCTCAGTTAACGATAGGCTTGCCACCTGTCACATTGTAGGACCAAATACCTTCGGCTAATCGTGGGTGCAGTTGTTATACCTCTTCATCCCTCTTCGGGGATACGGGTCTGAAGGTACTTTCTATTAAATTCCTAGAAAATATCAATTTTGTCTACTTTCTCAAAATGAAATGCAATTTATGATAGTGTGGTGTAGTGAAATTTATTATTATTTAATTTTCCAACGTTTGTTCGAAAAACAATGGCCAATCTTAATTTATGATTAGTTATCTATAGTTATAGATTTATAATAGATAATTAAAAATACGGATACGGATGCGATCTTGACTTTTTTACAATTATTTTTTTACTCCCTGAGTAAATTTTTACTTTTTTAATACAACGCATATTTAGTTTTAATCTTATTATCAAGATAATAAAATAAAATGTTAAAAAGTATTTTCATGCCCTTATAGGTAAGTGCACCCATGACTAGCCGAAGATACATAGTCCGATAATGTGATGCCTATCATTTGGCAAGCCTATCGTCAATCTGGCACTTATCCAATTCCGGGTAACACTTTTTTTATGAGAAAACTGAAAAAATACATTTTTTGAATTGTCCGGCCCGGGAATCCAACCCGAGATCTCATGTGGTCAACACACACACCGGACCACTAGACCACAGAGGCGACAAAATGTAACAACTTTCTGTAATTAATATTTCGTTAAGTTTATAAACATATGACGTAGATTTATGATTAAAATACACATAAATTTTATTTATATTTGAGTGCATTGTTTCTATGTATCATTAAAGAACTTTGAGTAGGTAATTTAAATACCTAGGTACAAATAATATTAAAATGTTTGATTTTTACAAATCCAAGCCAAATGTGGTTTTAAGAAATAAAAATATTTTAAATGAAATTTAATAGTATTTCACTCCTAGCTAATTACTTATATTTTGAATTTTTTACACGTCATGTAATCTAATAAATAATATATAAAGTTCCGCTCAAGATTCGCCTAAAAAGTTACGGATACCTACAGATCTTTCTTTTGCCCCGGATGTCCGGCACTATTTTTGAGTAACAAACATTAAAAATATAACCAAATTATGTTACTCCCTTATGGGATGTCCGTTGAAAAGACTTTTAATAAATGGCTGAAAGAAGATATTTTAATAAATGGCTAAAAGCTTTATTGGCACTGAAACATGTTTATTTTAGTTTATTCGGCGTTGCGGTTGAACTTCAATCAATACCTTCAAAAAGTAAGTGACCTATAAATTTACATTTAAATTTTTGATGAAACCTTCTAAAGCATAAGACGAAGGTTTAAAAATATCTTGTGCTAATTCTGTATACAACTTGCACCTCTTATGACTCATTAAAATCCTTTGATTAAATTTGGTTAAACATAATTTACAAGGCTTTTCATCGCGAATTTCGTCTGAGGCCAATCTTCGATACTATTATACAAATCTGTATTGTCTGTCTGTGCACTACATTTTTTGCCATGATTAATGACAAATATTCTTTTAGAAAAACACAATAAAAATATGTCAGTATTTAAAAGACTATTTAACTCATTAGAACATGTGGGCTTTTCTTAAGTTAATAAATTATCGGATAACATCTATACATATAATAAAATCGTAGGAAAGCCTTTTGGCTTTCCTACGTACATTGAATATTTTTTTTAAAAGAATACTTGGGGCGTGATCTACAATCGATATCGAAGCCAAAAATATAGTTTTTAGAATTTTTGTCTGTCTGTTTGTCTGTATATACGTCCGGGGTAAACTCAAGTACTGCATAGATTTACTTCAAATTTTGTATGAATATTACTAATAGGTCGGGTCAACATATAGGCTACATATTATTACGCTATCACCTACGGGGGAGGGGCAGTGCGGAGTAAACGAACTCCGCGCGGACGAAGTCGCTGGCAACAGCTAGTTTTCAAATAAAATTATTTGTTATTTTTAACTATTTCTTGTCACATCTACACCCCGGGCCTATTTCTAAATATAAATAATATATAAAGTATGTTAACCCTATCAAAAATCAAAATCAAAACATATTAATTCAGATAAATAAATTGTGCATTACACTGAAATAATAAAATACCTAAAAACTATCTTATGATCTAACTTAACATGTTTCTACCTGAACTAGATTGACCTGTGTTTCAGGCGAAAGGGGCTAGGAATACAATCATTTAATAATCACTGATGAAAAATTAAGTGAGCATAGTTTACAATGTTATTAAATTAAACTCTTAAACTTAAGAAACAATATAACTGAGGAAAACAGAATAAGAAGAGAAAAATTAAATGTAGTTAAAATACATAACTCTAAGTTTTGTATATTTACAACCTAATAATTACTTCTCAGTGTCATCATAAGACATACTTTGTATAATGTCAATTACATTTTTCTTGCAATCCCTAAAATTTTGTGAATAAATATTTGTTATTGCATTGATTCTATTATACAGAAGGGGACCTAAAAATACGTAAAATTGTGATGAAATAGCAAATTTAGTCACTTCGTTGTACGGACCAGCTCTATCTTTCCGCTTTGTGTTTTCATGATCAGAAGAATAAGAAAAAGCAGAGTGTTGTTTTCATACTATATTTAAAACAAATAGCTGTCGGACTATTAGCACCTTATACCATGTTAAAAGCTGGTTAGTGGGATTTAAGAAGAAGCGGAATGTGCCCACCTTAAGAATAGCTCTTTGTGCTTTTTCTACTCTAAACAGCAGTCTTGCCTAGCCCACTCCATGACGTAATGCAGTTGGTTATTATTGATTGACAAAGAGCAAAGTATACTTGTATAATTAATTTTTGATCTAAAATATTGCGCAGAACTTTAAAGCTTAAAATTAACGTACGTAATCTATTTGTAAGCGTCTCAATATGCTGCAAGGGTGTATGTAATTGAAAATGTATCTATGATAGAAAGAGAAAAAAAATACAATTGGTATCGGTGTTTCTCTTTAATAATGCACGCTAAATTTCATTTTCTTTCTCTGTCTATTGATAGGACGATTTTTTTTGTGACCCCGGGACTAGATCATACTAATAACCACACTGACACCGCTGATTATGGCGACATATCGCTTTTCTATTTCGTGCCTAGTGCGTAGTAAACTGAGAGCAAAGCTTTTTCTGTTGTTTACTTGACCGCCACCCTAAGCGACCTAATTGCAGCGTCACCGGGAAAGCGCGGAAAATTAATTGTCTTCCTGTGAGTAAAACAAATTTTACGACTGTAAACCCTACATATGTTGTAAATATACCCCTTTGAAAATTGAAAGGTCTCTTTTATAATATTAACATATAACATATAACCTTATAATACTCTTAACATTATTAAAATTTCAATCATAACCAGAAAAACACGTACAAAAATAGCATAACAAAAATATTTTTCTGTATTATCGATTTGGCGATATTATCGCCTAAGCGATATCTAATTGCCAAGCTGGGTGACAATTACAAGAAGAAAAAGAAAATGCAAGTTGGTGCACAAACTATACACCGAAGTTCTACCATGCGTTCATTCACAACCATGCGTTTCTCTGAACACATTTTGCTTCGCACTACTCTGTGGTGGAATCATTTACCGGCAGGGATGTTTCCGAATAGATACGACTTGGGGACTTTCAAGAAAAGAGTTAACTTATTCTTAGAAGGCCAGCAACGCAACTGCAAGACCTCTGGTGTAACGAATGTCAAGAGGCGGCGGTGATCATTTACCATCAGCTGCATCACCTGCTCTGTTTGTCCTCTCTTCTATAAAAAAATTCAAACCCGAAATGAAGATAAATAATTGATAACTTTTAATGAACCATTAATTCAACCCCGTGTTGGCTCTGCTCCGCTTGCCGTGTTGGTCCGAACAACTTTGAATAAAAACCTGGCCAAGTGCGGGTCAGACTCGCTCACGAAGGGTTCCGTACTATCATCTATAAAAAAAACGGCAATAACTTTCGTTTTTTCTATGTAGACCCCTCCTTAATATTTTCATTTTTTTATTTTTAAGATTTGTTTTTATAACGGCAACGGAAATACATTATTTGTGAAAATTTCAGCTTTTTAGCTATCAGGGTTTATAAAATACAACCTGGTAACAGACAGACAACGGGGGCTTTTTAGTAGGGTTCCGTTTTTACCTTTTAGGTACGGAACCTTAAAAAATTAGAAATTGATCTGCTATTCTGCCAGGCACTTCGTAAAAGGGGTACGATTAGCTATACGTGTTACTACCATCGTGACTACTACGTGTCACTATTATGTGGATTTAACACCTTGCTGAACGGATATCAACGTACCATATACAAAGTCAGTAATGTAAGATTTAAAACATACGCGAAGGTATAAAATTTGGTTTATTTCTTTCACCCACTTGTTACCATAGATACGGAACATTTTAGCAACGCCCCGTCTTATTGATTAATTGCTAAACGTAAAACCGATACATTGAACAGAGGAAATTTTCCCGAGAAAATGAACTTGATTCTATCAGAAGGTAACGTTAATTAATTACGGAGATCGTTCATTCATTCGTCGTTCATTATTAAATTATATACATTCTAACTTGAAACCACGTTGGCATGTATATTTTACTTCACCGAAATTAAAATAAGAAATTAGGGTAATTGCTAATTTATTAATTACTAGCTGGCCCGGGACTTGTTTTGCCATTTCTACTTTATAGAGGACTGTCAATTGTGATTGTTAGAAAAAAAAATCTTAACTAGTTATTTAAACAATAGAAGTATAAAAAAACGAATATTAACTATTAAAAATTTTTATTAAGTATTTTTTTAAATCGTAATATTTGTAATACAATAAAGTTGTGAAAAAATCATTTAAAAAATATTGAAATAATCAATTCGTTTATAAAAAAATATCAACAAATAGCAGAAACTGTTTTTTTTTTTTCAAAAAACAATCAAAACAGACTTATCCAATCTTGCACAACGTTGTTTTTATCAGAAAACTGAAAAAACACATTTTGATTTGCCTGGCCGGTGAATCAAACCCGGGACGGTTAATGTAGTCAGTACCAACACCGGACCACTAGGCCATAGAAGCCATGTCTATTCTAGTATTTAGAAAGAAATATTTCGAATAGTTCATAAGACCATGTACCTATAGCAGATAAGTAAGTACTTACTCGCCAATCTATTATACGTGTTCCCACATTATTCACAGTCAATTTTTTAATAATTCAATTCCATTTCACCATATTATACAATTTCTACTAGGCTGGAAATATTCCCCACTATTGTTTTTTTGTCTTTAATATTAAAGCTTGTTATATCATCCCTTAAATGATTATTACCGAACCGTAATAAATGTTAAAGCCAGTCTGTCTGTTATGCTTTAACGGCTAAACAACTGAATCGGTTTTGATGTAGTTTGGCAAGGAGATAACTAAAGATCCGGGATTAAAACTTAGACTACCTTTTTTAACGAAAAACAACTTTTAAAGGGCCAAATGGACGAAGAACATTTTATGAAGTTTCCTATATTTCCTATATTTACTTAATAACTATACTCACGCGCTAAGCTAATAAAATATATAAAAGGAGTTACCTAGCCTGGAGTTCGAGTCTAACTCAAGTATTCCAATATGCTTAAAATTGCTTTATGATTTCACACAGATTGTAATAATGCTGGTATTTTTATTTTATTTTTAATTTAATCATTTTGCTTTTCAACAAATTAAAATTTAGTATACAAGACGAAGAACTTAGACGTGACACTAATATAGTTTTAATGGAATATATTGTTTACATATTAAAGTTAAGAATCGCAATATAAAATGGTTGTTCTTAAAATCATTTCTGTTGCACACAATTCATGAGGCTATCTAAGACTGAGCACCTAAAATGCCTTACAGTATTACAAGAAGTAGGGTCAATGTTTGGGACCTATCTCTATTATCAGGGTTTTATGAGACTTTACGACAAAAGCCCGTCGTTGTGGCCAAGTGGCTGGACCCTAAGACGAAAAGGTCAGATGACAATCATATTAGGTCGTGTAAGCGAAATTAGTGGAGAAATACTGGAAATACACTGGAAGTACATGGGATTTATTTTAATTTTTCCCACATTTGTAATAAGATAGCGTCGTTGGTCGAGAGATTAGTGTATTATACGTTTAAAGGCGCCGATCGTCATAAGGCTCAAGTTCGATTCTTTACATGATAAAACTATTTTATTAGTCCAGGTATTTATTAAATGTACCTATTTCAGTATTTTGAGTAGGTACATGTTTGGGTGTACTTTGTTACTTACTATTAAATCTAGATTTCAATATGTTGTCACCTCCAAAAGGGTAAAATTTTATAAATGAACAAAGAATCTGGCAAAGAATTAGTAACATTTTTTTGTTAATGGGTGCTTACGTCATTAAAGGCTCTATTACTAATAATATAATGGTCTAATAATCTAGATTTAGTTACAATCCTCTCTTCGTGAACTTAAGTGTACACACTATTTCCTCAGTTTCATCGATTTTCCATCTCTCTAATATCTTACAGGAGACGGGCCTCAACGCGGGCGTAAGTAGCGCAAACTTTTTCATTTAAAATTTGAGTAAGCACATTTTACATACACATAAGCTTCAATCCTGTTATGGCCGTGGTAACATTCTATGCTGAAAGCTATTGTCATTGCCCATTAGCGTAACCTGGCAATTTATAATGTTGATTAGATTTTTGTTGACTTGACATGTGTGGTTTTATTTTAAAAAAATTGGGTTCTTTAACGTTTTATTATTTGTTGTCTTTGTTTTGTTATTTTTAACAGTTTTTCAGATAACAATTTTAAGTGGATAAAATCAAACAGTCTTCATAGTAAGAGATACGAAAACGAATTACATCTATGTTGACGATATATTACGACGTAAATGGCTTAAAATAGTGTGTAATGATTGTGAATTCAAGTAATAATCCTTAAAGGTTTTTTGTTAAAGGTTAGCATTACAAGAAGTGTCCAAAGTACAGTTTACACTTCAGAAGAAGTTAATAATGTATTGCAGTAATATAAGCATCTGTCAACATGTTTTGCGTTTTAGGCGAACTTTGTATAGACCCTCATCAATCGCCTTTAACTGTTTGTATAAGGAACATACACTTACATCGTCTATGCGTCAAGATAGTAAAGATAAAATCCGTCAATTCGACAGTAGTACAATTGCTAAAATTTGTTTCTTAATCACAAAGATATAATTTAACAGTAATCAATAAAAAACGGAAAAGTAATATATGTCCAGACATAAATATGAGCTACGTTTTATCCCAAAAATAATTGTTTTATCAATATTCTCGTGAGATTAAAAAACATATAGTCAGTGGACCGCAGAGCGAAGCTTGTGAAATAATAATCAATTAAACACATTCCATTAATAACGAATGTATAAATTAAACAATATGAAATTGATTGAATTAATGTGCAACTCGATTTGGTAATCTAAAATTCATATAGGTTCGAGCAATAAAATGGTATACGGTGTACACAATTGATTGTTTCCAATTGAAACGTGGCCTGATTGTGGCTGAGTCAATTATTCTTGAAGCAGTATGCAACTAGGTTTCGATATTGACAATGCACATGCTAATATTTATCATCTATTCTGTATCAGTAGTGTTATATGCAGACGCTCGATATGATTATGTTAAACTTGGACGTAAGTATATAACAGTCTAATTAACACTTTAAAGGGATTCATTCTGTATAGACCTGAATTAAATCATCTCTCAGATTCCTTTGTGGGGTCGAAATCACGTTTGTAGAATCATCTGCTTTGTTATCTATACATATAATAAAATCGTAGGAAAGTCAAAACTGTACATTGAATATTTTTTTAAAAGAATACTTGGGCCGTGATCTACAATCGATATCGAAGCCAAAAATATAGTTTTTAGAATTTTTGCCTGTTTGTCTGTATGTATGTCCGGGGTAAACTCAAAAAGTACTGCATGGATTTACTTCAAATTTTGCATGAATATTACTAACAGGTCGGTTCAACATATAGGCTACAATTATCACGCTATAACCTACAGGGGAGGAGCAGTGCGTAGTAAATGAAGTCCGCGCGGACGAAGTCGCAGGCAACAGCAAGATTTAAATAAATTAAGTGTATTTATTACTAAAAGATATATAAATTTCTTTGTGCATGTTTTAAAGTACACTAGCTAGCGTCCGCCCGTTTCGCTGGACGTAGATTTATTGACAATGATAAACCATTCTTGAGTTCTAACAGGACATACAGACAAAAAGTATATGACTTATCATATGCATAGGCCTACATAAATTGTACATACTAACGATACAGATTTTTGTAGAAAGGTATAGATATCATTGTCGGATACAGAACGCAGAGTTTATCATTCACTTTCTACACCAAAGAAGTCATCAAATTCAGATGATTATTCATATTTCTCCAATTAGAAACTTAATACTTCGTATTATTTAAAATGCAAATGACTTTATAAGATTAAAACGATTTATTAAAAAGGAAAAATTTGCTGACGTTAAATTGAACGTAACTTGACGGTTAAGCTTAATTTATGAAGTTAGAGATGCAATGGACGGATTTAAATTTAAACAATGAATAAAGAGATTTGATTTACAAAGTTAGTTGATATAATTAAAAATTATAAAGAGGAAAATAGTTTATAACGGATAATCTTGGCAAATATTAAATCGATTTACTTAAATAAAATTTTGACAATACCCTTAATTTTGAAAGTACCTACTCCTGGCTGCTATAACGTCAATGTATTCCGATTTCGAGGGTAATGTTCCCAGTAAAAATAACTTCAGGCCCATATCCCCGAAGTGGTAGGCAGAGGTACAAGCCTGTCGCCAACTACGCACTTATTCAACCGGGCGACGTTGTTTTAAAAGAAAACTGAAAAAGAAAACACATTTTTAATTTACCCAACCCGGTAGTGAAACCCGGAACCTCATGTGGTCAATACCGACACCGTATCACTAGACTACAAATTGTTGCCAGTTAACCTTTAAACGCACGTAAATCTTTAGTATTGTTTGTTTGCTTTCCTGTGATTAAAAAAAAATATTACTTATATTATAAAGAGGTAAGATTTGTTTGTTTGTAATGGATGAACTCAAAAACTGCTGGACCAATTTCAAACATACTTTTACTAATATAAAACTACAGTATCTTCGAGTAATGTGTGCTAATTTTATACGTTTTTAAATCATTTTTTTTAATCATTACGATAAGATAAGATAACATTACGATAATGTCTTTGGGTCACGTGGTCGAAGTCACTGGGAATAGCAGTTTTATATGAATCTAGAAAATCAGGGATCTGTTTAACTTACGTTAAACCATGTAAATCAACTTTTATGAGTTACGAATTGGACAAGACGAGAGGCCATTTTATGACGGAGGCATAATGAATGAAACATACTACCTATCGTAGTAATATTAACTAAGATGTTGCCGATATTTATAGACGACGGTTATCTCCTTGCAATTATAGAGTCAATTTCTTGTTTGCATATTTATGGATAGAATTTAATTTATATATCATTTTTATTCACTTGACAAAGGACATCATATGGTATACTGTTTATAAAAACTCACTCTTCACTCGTCTTTACCGTAATTTGAAGTCTTTCAAAGGGCAAATTTTATAAAATTAAAGGGAATGTAATCTATACATATAATTAAATCGTAGGAAAGTCAAAACTGTACATTGAATATTTTTTTTAAAAGAATACTTGGGGCGTGATCTGCAATCGATATCGAAGCCGAAAATATAGTTTTTAGAATTTTTGTCTGTTTGTCTGTATGTATGTCCGGGGTAAACTCAAAAAGAACTGCATGGATTTACTTCAAATTTTGCATGAATATTACTAACAGGTCGGGTCAACATATAGGCTACATATTATCACGCTATCACCTACGGGGGAGGTGCTGTGCGGAGTAAACGAAGTCCGCGCAGACGAAGTCGCTGGCAACAGCTAGTGAATGAATATTTCTTTCATTTCGCTGCTCATTCTGACACCCAAATTATAAAACATGGTAGTTAACAATGAGCTTCGGAATCGAAATGTTAAGATTACCAAAGAAACGATTTTAGCAGCCGTAGCATTTCTCGATACCTACCCAATATCTAATTATCCCTTCTAAAATCAAATTACAGGTGCTGACGATGGTCCGTTTCCTTCGAACTTAAAGAACATGCCGTATTATTGTTACCAAGTTCCCTCAAAAGGACCATGTGGTGGCATGTTTGTTGTTTGGTTCTACGATTTAGTCAGGCGTAAATGTATGCCTATGCTCTACTCGGGGTGTGGTGGCAATGAGAACAGATTTAATTATGAAGCTACATGTATCATACATTGCGAACGTACACGAATGATATAAATGATTTTTCTTAAAAATAATAATTTTATTTGCTTGTGTCACTGTGATGAATTATTTTTTGTTTTTTTTTTCTAAAAATAAACCTGGAATGCCATCGGGTTATATACAACACTAGAGCTCGTATAAGCTGAAATGACTTAGACGAGCTCTAATCGTTCTTGTGTTTGTAAATGCGGTAGTGAAGCGCGTCCTACAACCGCATTTACAGTCACAAGCTTTAAAATATAGACGCAATACATTTCCAAATGACAATCCGTGCAGATTAAGTATTATTATTAATATTTGCACTCACACATTTTAATCATGTAATAGGAGCGCAGTCTTTTAGCCTTTATAATCTCTACATACTAATCCGTCTGTTTCATATGGAAAGCAACGCTTCGCTTAAATTTTTTGGTGTCCATCTAATGGATACCTCTTTTTACGGGGAGAATAATCTACTGGTTTGCTATTGTATTAAATGTAAAAAAATCCTTTAAGACAAAAGAAGGTATCACTCCCATAAACAGGTTGATGAGTTGAACATAAATCTCCACCATTACGTGTGTTATCATCAGTACCAAAGCGAGGTTTCGCTATAGTTCGTTTCCTACCATGTTATTTTTTCTTAATTAAAAGTATGTCCGAAAATTCGGGCCTTGCATGTCAAGAACAGCTGTAGTTTCAATTTTAAAGATGAAAATAATTTAATTTTCAAATTGAATTGCTTTCTAATTTAACTTATGGATTTTCGCAAATATGCCTGAATATATAAAATATTTGAATTTCCTCAGACTAAATCTTTGAAATGCATATGGCTCTACTGCTTCAATATATGTAATATTTATATTTTCCACTTTAAAACTCACTTTTTACAGAGTCTCTATTTAAGTTTTTACAGTAATAGGCTTGAATAATGAGAGCCAACACTTTCTAGAAAAGCTTTTTATATCTCAATCACCTATTTATATAATTGGATTCGTTTCAAATTTGGCAATTACAACATGAGATTCTTACATACATATGTATATTAATTCAAAAGTATTCATCACTAGTACTGCTCGGACATCCGGATTTTTATTCTGTGAGCATTTCGCCAAATCCGATCTTCATTGACGCAACGTATATCTACTATCTTCATAGTCGTGATATATAGATATATAGCACCCGGTTCTACCTGCTTGTCCCACAAGACAAAACTAACGACCTGTCATTCGTAGCAGTAACCACTAGGAACCAATTTAGTAAAAACTAGACGTTATATAACTTTTTTAACCCTATAGGAACAGTTTTAGCCTACGTCTCGTAGAAAATTTTACTACTTGTAACTAAAACGTGTCGTTTCAATTATAACCGGGCGTAATCCGGTTTCATAAGAGCCACAAAACAACGCGGTGAAAATTTACCCTCATGAAAAGTAAATGAAGTACCGAATATTAATCTCATTTGACCTTGTTGTTCAAATTGAAAGCAGCGAAAATCTGTAACAAGAATTAGGGGGATCCTCTAACGTTATGTTTCTTGAAGTTCCCTATACGACCTCACCTTGGCAGCTTTATGTTTATGTCAGTTTTACGAGGGTATTTTTAAGGATATAACGATGAATTATGGCAATATTGTTTTTGTTCGTAACGTCATAAAATAATGTGCGTGAGTGTCCCGACATAGCTTTGACGAGCTAGAATATTTTCAACAGTATTTGATCTTTTCATATAAGTTAGTAAACAAACTGATGTCTCTCCAAATGGAAAGAGACAGCCATCGCTTATAGACACCAAAGATGTTAATCGTGCATTGCTATCATTGTGTGTCTTAGTGCCATATGCTTAAGTTTACCGACTACCTTACCCTCCAAACTGGAACACTACACAATGACATGCACTGATACTATTTCGACTAACTTAAAAACCAAATCAGCTTTTTTCTCTAAAAATCTGCGTCAAATACTGTAAATTGGATCAAAATCGGCTGATTTATTTTGGATTTATCAATAACAAAAATTTAAAAAAGTTTTTTGATATCAGTTCGACATTTTTCTGTTTCATGCTTAGATATAGTTTTTATTCATTTGAGCTTAAAATACATTAATTTAGTGGAAAGTTTCAAGGATGGCCAGCAAGGTCAACCGGTTTACATGTGTTTTTGTTATTTTGAAAAAAGTTGCCAGAAACTATGCTGCAGCTGTGTCAAACACATATAAAAAAAAACTAAAAATAAATAAAAACTCCGCAAGACACATAATTTCAAGTAGATAGATATTAGGGTGCGTTCCAACTTGTGTTGAAAGATTAGCAAACGGCATTATGTCTCATTACGAAAAAGGTAGCTCACTTTTTTTGCCCGAATTGAGTTTGTCTCAACTCACCTCGTGCAGAACTTACCCGGCTTTATACTACCGGAAAAACTTCAAAAAAATATTGACTACAATCACCTCGATCTAGATATCGAATCGTGCCTCCGAAACCATAACGTAAAAAAAAAACCAAATAAAATAAACTCGATTTTTCTTAACCTACTCGAAGGATTATAAATGAAAAATAACTGTACACCTATGATATCCCATGCTTGGGAATACTTTAAAAATGTAACAAAGAAGAATTTCGATACGACAGAATTTGAACCTGTGACCTTGCCTCTGGTAGGCATGCTCTAACCAACTGAGCTACTGTCGACTGTTTCAACGTGGCGAAATTCTTTTCTTTGTGATCGATTATACTGATCGCTAGATATACATACGTATTGGTAAATGAGTTCATCAGAAATCGATCACGATGTAAATATTTTTTTTTATGTTGAACCAATTGACAGTAGCCCATACCCATACATGAATTCGACCATAGACCAGGGGTCGGCATGTAGGAAAGATTTTTGTGGCTCTTTAAAAACTTTGAAATTTTGTAAATTTTAATGTTTGGCTCTTCCGACTCAAAAGGTTGCCAATCACTGTCATAGACTTAACAATAAAAATTCTTTTAAGTTTGACAATTGACAGAGCCTTAAAAAAATATTTTATATAATGGATGCAAATTATTATCGCGTATATCACATAAATGTAGTGTATATAATGAATTTTTAATTAATTTATTTTATTTCTAATGAATTTTATTTAAAAATATTAGGTTTCTACTATAACGTAAACTTTGATTTTGTCAAATTTCATACTCCACCGTTCGCGTAATTATCTTAAAAAGGGGTCCAAAGTTTTTTCTTGACGCATTTATATGCATAGAAACATAAAAGTACTGATAAATATTATAAATGTGAATTTCATCTGTACGATGAACTCATATTTATGTATAATCGACGGAATCGGTTACAAAGCAAACAAGAATTTCGCCACGTTGAACCACCGACACGTGACTCACTCGCCTCGAACCGAGTCACGTTCAAATCCTGTCGTGTCGAAATATATTTGTTTGTTAATTTTTTGTACAATAACTTAAGTGTATTTTTTTAAATCTTTAAATGAGATATTCGTGTCTACTCTTGGCGAATCATGATATAGTTCACCTTTATCAGGCGCGTTTTGTAACGTTATTTTGTACTAAAAATACATTTTCGTTGTGATTTAATTTGCTTTGATTTGTTATTTTTTTTTTTCAATCTTTAAATGAAATAAATATTCGAGTCTACTCGTGACGAATCACGATATAGTTCACTCTCACCAGATGCGTTTTATAATGTTATTTTGTTCTAAAAATACCTTTTCGTTGTGATTTAATTTGCTTTGAGTCTTTAGGCAAAATGGCTTTGTCCCTTAGGCTATTAAGTTTACAGCTCAGGGACACAATATGGTCGCCTCTATTAATTTCGGTTATCGAATGTCGCAGGCCAAGAATTTAGAGATGAGACACCAGTAGTAAAGTTTATGGCCTAGTACACATTTTCCCTCAAATATATAATACTAGAACCATGATATGCTTCGCTTTTTTGGCACATACAAATAATTTTCCATCGGAACTTCGGAATAAAAAGTATACAAAAACAGTTTTCTGATCAATTATAGCTATTCTGTGTAAAATATCTCCTGTGTTGCTTTTTTAGTTTCGTGGATGCAAACATAGGAAAACTACCACTACTCCACGAGGCAGTTCCAAATTTTACCTGCATTCGATAATTAATGCATTAAACTGGTAACGTTTTTTTTAATGAAAATATAAAGGATTTTTAGTTTTATTTAATATAATAAATATATGTGTGTATGTTTTCACTTGTAAACAACTCGTAAATTGAGGTACTACTTTTACACCATATTGGATAAATCGGGCACGTCACTACTGCGGCAGGAATATGTAAGGCGGTGGTACCAAACTCGAGCTAGAGATCGCAGAGATCTACGACCTAGTAATACATAACACAATTCATAATGTGCATTGTTTATTTTAAATTAGGTTGCTGCTTTGCATATACTGTGTTAGTATTTAACCAATATCAATAGAGATATGTATCTATCAAGCACATGGAAATTACAGCGTACATAGAATACTTAATTCAAAGTGACATCACAATTAACAAACAATGTTAGAACGTTTGTTACAAAGAGAAGCTTAAATGAAGGCTGAAATGACAGCCGTGCTAAGAGCAATACCCACAAAGTAATTCGGAAGGTTAGGGCAAATAAAGTAACACGTTCAATTAAGGCGCCGCACATCCGGGATAGATTGAGTTAAGTAAAATTTATCGGAAACGGTTCTAATACGGTAGTAGTAGTATTTTGACCGAAATGCAAAAAGTTATATTTGAAGTGTATAGTAACTTTAAATGTATTTGTCTACCTAATATCTTTATACGAGCAGTTATTGTGTGTGTATGTATATATATATAATCATAATTTTGAAAAAGGCTCCCACTAATTTCATAAAAGAACGTCGGCAAACTCTCATACATCACAATAACTGACTAGCGTATTTAAATGAGAAATCTATATCTATATGCATATAATAAAATCGTAGGAAAGTCAAAACTGTACATTGAATATTTTTTTAAAAGAATACTTGGGGCGTGATCTATAATCGATATCGAAGCCGAAAATATAATTTTTAGAATTTTTGTCTGTTTGTCTGTATGTATGTCCGGGGTAAACTCAAAAAGTACTGCATGGATTTACTTCAAATTTGCATGAATATTACTAACAGGTCGAGTCAACATATAGGCTACATATTATCACGCTATCACCTACGGGGGAGTAGCAGTGCAGAGTAAACGAAGTCTGCGCGGACGAAGTCGCTTGCAACAGCTAGTATATGGTAAAATACAGAATCAATTTTTGAGCATTTATAAACAAGGGCTTTCTTCCTTGACACCCAGAACTTAAAGAATTTTGATTTTAAATGTCTCAGAGGTTGCTTTGTGTGACGGTAGTAAGTAATATGATAATTTAAGTACTTATTTCCAAAACAGGGTATCTGTGAATAATATTGACAAACATATTGCGCTTACGAACAAAATCTGCGTGGGTTTTACATTCATTGCGATTGAAACACAACATAAATATGAAAAGCAGTAGAATTTAAGCAAATTAGGTAACAGTTTTAAACGATATCTACGCCACTGTCTAAAAAATACTTTATAATATTATCTATATACGAATGTCATATTCGTATCCGTAACCGTGGCCGTGGTGTACTCTCCGTAATGTACTAAATTGCAGTATTTATTTTTTTAGACACGTTCAGTATGACTTATTGTTAAGGCGAGGTATTTCGACGCGCGTCAATTCTATAGAAAATGGATGGCGCGGTATGTTCTGAAACCGCTGGAAAACGTGTTAATTTTCGGATAAATAAATAAAGGACATCAGCTGAAAACTAAAATTTAGCACATTCTTTTTTATATTTTCAACTAAATATCACCATATAAAAATTATGTGGAAGATTAGAAATATTATTAACAAATTATTTGTTTTAGAGATTTTTTTTTAGCCTGTTTTCGGAATTTTATATGATCGACTAAAGTACATTCTATCATGTAATGAGTTAGCACATTCTTTAGATAATATCTTCAGGTATATCGTGTAATTTTTGTTAAATTGTTATTTAACAATCAATACAAAAAAACGTAATTTAACAAACCAGTTTTTTCCCGTTTGTCGCGATGCCTCGCCTTAAGGACCAAAATACAAAACTAGGTGGGTGAAAGTGTCGCCATTTTGCGAAAAACCGTTTGGCGATACTTCGGCCTCCTTATTTCTAAGTATTTTGTGCAATTACTTCCAATACGTCACATTGAACTATCTATTAAAAATAAATCTTACAATTTAGTGCAAGAAAAATCCTCTACTTTCTGCACACCATATAATGGCAGAATATGTTGGTAACTTAATTAATTTTAACAACTTGTAACACCCATATACTTGCAAATAAATATTCTCTTTCTTCCTTTCTTACTTTCTTTCTCAGTAAAGTGTGTACTTTGCAGACGGGTTACATCTAATTTTCATTCACAAAGCGCGTACGAAAATTATAGTGTCTACGAGCTGTCATAACAAATGCGTTCGCGTCAAAGTAACGCAAAAAATATTTTTATTATTATATCGTAAGGTATGGTTCGTTTATTATTACATTGTATACATACTATACCTTTATCTAGGTCAAAAATGCACGTTTGTCTAATAGTGTTACATTTTGTTTTGAACATCCAACAACTTTTAACGATGGAGATGTTTGCAACGTAGAGTCGGGTAGCTGACTAACTTTGTAGTGCTAAACTTTGCTAATGGAATACCTTTTTACTTCACTAGCTAACTTTGCGATTAGTTCCAAACACTGTACAATGGCGAAAGTTTTTTATTCAGACTTCCTCATATTGTAATTCAAATTTGTTCTGATTTCATGACGAATGTATGTTATGAGGATGTATAACTTGATTTGAAATTGTCATGAATTTCGAAATATGATTTAATTATTTCTAAAGAAATGTATGTTCCATACTTTTACTAAAGCTGCTCGAAAGCAAAAAACTGTAAGGTGTGTCTTCAGTTTGAGATTTATGCCGAAGAGATATGAAAGAGAGTTTATATACAAGACAAACCCAATGATATTTTTCTGATTGATTTTTTTTTGAAGTTTTATTATATTATTATAGATTAACACATTAACCATACTTGTTGATTGGTAACCCGTACATGTACGTTTTGTATATTGTAATACCAGCTTATCTTTATCTAGGTTTAACGTGCACGTTTGTCTAATAGTTTTACGATTCGTTTTAAGTAACGAACAGTAGTAGTTTACGATAGAAATGTTTTGGAACTCTACTGAAATGATACTTTAAAATCAGTTAAGACTTTTGATATCTGATTACAAACAAAAAATTCAATTCTTCTTTCTTCACAGTGCTAAGTCCGAGTATATCAGAAAGCCAGATTTATCCTCTACGTGTCTCTATCATCGTGACTATTAGGTGATGTAGTCCCGCAATATCTTGCTCGGGTAATATGTCTTACCTATTCCTGCCGTAATAGCATTAAAGCTTAACATTATCATATTCAGGTTGGGGGATTAAGTAGCCGGTAAGATTATGCATGTGGGATTGCAATCCGGCCACACGGATAGCAGCACACCGTTAACATCTTTGGTGTCTGTAGGCGATGGTTTCTGTTTCCACCACGAGAGCCATCTGCTTTGTTTCTTATCTAGTGACATAAAAAGACCCAGACCAACACAGGAAGAAAACGGTACGTGTGATAATTACCAATTAGGTCCACTTGCACCATACTATTTAAATCAGCGACTTAAATTCTTTTTAAGTGAATTTAAGCACAGTTAAAGTCACTTAAAAAGTATTAAAAAGTTTGGTCCTAGTGATGCCTAGTGCATTTCTTTGACAGATATACATTTCTTGTGTTTGAAATTTGCCGTCTCTACATTTAAGAAATTGGACTCGTTAAAGCCACTTCACTCCAAACGTATTTTGTTAATTGAAGTCGAGCAGACACGAAGCGATTTATCGATTCACTGTAATTAATGAGTGTTAGAACGTAAAAGTAAACGCGTAGCGAGGATATTTCTCCGTTTTTCTTTATTTTTACAGTTCTTTACTATTTTTATAATTGAACTCAAGCAGATACGAATCGAACAATATAGGAGAAGATTCCACTATCAGACGACCTTAATCGAGCTGGTTAATGTATGAAAAATATTTTATATCCAATTAAATATGTCAATAAATATATTGAAAATGGGTTCACTGAAAATTTTCAGCCCAGAATATGATTAATGTACAATTTTTTTTTCAAACATTTCACCGGTTTGGTTAATATACAACTTCTACACCAATAGTAACTGTGAAGCCTATTAGAATATGCAAACGTTACATTGACTATATTTTTCCCGTGACAACTCCTGGATAGGCAGGCTACGAGCATCGATTTACCTGTTTATACCACCTGCCTACCCAAGTGCTTACCCAAGAGTTTTGACGGGAAAAAAATAGTCAACCTAACGTTTTATAGGCTTCATACTTTCGATTGGTATTATATAATAGTATTTCGATTCGATTGTCCATTAACCAAACCAGGGGCAAATTTGAAAAATATATTATAGTTATATTAGAAATAGGATATTTATTAAGGATTGGATATTTATTATATGATAAGGCCTAACCAATTTTGGAAAGTCACAAATTCACAAATTAGGGGTTTTTCGGGTCAAGGAATCGATTTATCAAGGTTCCAGGGGGCCTACCATGAACTCTTATATTACTTGTCAAGTTCCAGGCAGTTCAACTATGAGTATTAACCTGTCAAGTTTTACTATCGTACCATGAACTAATTCTTGTTGACCTGCAATGCGGTGTCTTCTGGCCGGTCACATTATCTCTGGCAGAACATATCAAATTAAGGTTGAGAAACACATAACTTGCCGATTTTTAAATTTTAGTATAAAGTTATTACTATTAATGCATTTTAATTAGAAATCTCGAATTAAAAATACAAATTGGCAAAAGAGATCAAGTTTTAAGTTATTTAAAGTTTGCGTAAAATATATGGAACATAAAGTAAACTACGTAATATTTGTTAAGCGGCATCCATTAAAGAACGCAACTCTGGGAATATTACACATGACCTTGAACTGTTAATAAAGACATTTATGTTATGAGCGCGGTTTTTAAATTTCTTGAGTACGTCTTGATTTTTTGAGATTAGAGTTTTGGAATAGTTTGTGACTATTTTAAAGCTTAAAATTACACATTGATTTCATGAACGTGATTGATGTCGGAAGCAAAACGATCGTATGATATCAATATATTCAATGAACAATTGGAAAATTTATGAGATGTTTTAAATACTCTTAAAGATATTGCAACGGGATTCAATAAAAGTGCACACTCAAAACGTTAATTTTCATCACACATCTAAATTTATGTGTATCTCCTCTGTGGTCTAGTCGCATGAGGTCCCGGGTCAGAAAATTCAACAAAATGTGTTTTTCAGTTTTCTGACAAAAGCAATGTTGCCCGGGATTGGAAAAAGTGCCCGGGTGGCGATAGGCTTTGGCTAATCGTGGGTACACTTGTTGTACCTCTGCCTACCTCTTTGGGAATACGGGCGTGAAGATACTTTTTTTATCTAAAATTAAAAATAAATAAAAAATGCTTTAAAAGTAAGTAAATATTAAATAAATAACTTTATTTAGAAGTAATGAATTAGGTACTATATTTTATACCAATATCAATATTTTTCTAAAACACAGTTAATGTCAAAAAATATACAGTATCAATACCTAATAGGACTAGGGCTAGGAATAGCAGTAATAATAAAAATACCTAAGTTTACAGTATATTTAAGACAAATCAATCCAATAAAAGTTACTTTTTTCCACCTGCAAGTGACCGGCAATATTATGACACTTTAGCAGTTCAAATATCGATTTCGGTCTGACAAAAACACTTCATGTTACGCTAACGCAGGGCAGAAGTTGGTTTGAATAGTAAAACGATCGCTCGCCGGCGTAGGTCACGTGGTCACTGACTGGTCTGTTAGATAACGCTTTCATGGTACGAAATAGCAGGACAGTTTAATTATCGGCTAAAATTGACCTGCTATAAGAGTTCATGGTAGGGCCGCAGGTCCAAGAAAAGCTCGGTTCCCAGATATGATTAAATAAAACGGTTTACAAAAAAAACATCCTCATGGAAATGATGAAAAACAAGTAGTTTTTCATCATTTTCATAAATCATCTACCATAACGGAAGGAATCACCCATCGCCTATAGACACCAAAGATGTTAATGATGCGTTGCTATCCGTATGTTAAAGGATTCGTCAAATACTAGACAATTTATAGATTAACATCTAATTGTTAGTGAAAGTTGGAATAAGAAATTAAACGTTTATTAAAGTGATACTTCTAGAGATAAAACGTTTTTATTTCAAGTGTTCATAATTCGTTAGTTTGTGGACGACCGACCCTTCAGCTGATAGCAATCTGCCTTGTACAGAAAGTATATTTTATTATTAATCTTACTTCGGCTATCACTTTTATCTACTTGACGCACAATTTCCCCCGTGTTCGCCAGGGCTCCTTTGAAGAATAAACCAACTGCCGTTCTGCCAGCCAAGTCGTAAGAGGCTACCGATTAGCTATACGTGTCACTACCATCGTGACTACTAGGTGGTAGAGTTCTGCTACGTTTCGCCCGGATAAGGTAGTCGGTAGACTTATGTATGTGTCATTATCATCCCGCCACACGGATAGCAACGCACCATTAACATCTGTCTATAGGCGATGGTTTCTAATTCCATTAGGAGATCCATATGCTTGTTTACTATTTTACGATTTAAAAATAAACACAAAAATCCCTTTTTTTAGTACCCCGCATCGGGTCTGTCATTAAGGTTTTTTTGGAAGTTTTTCTCGAAAATCTAAAATCTCACTAGCTTGGAGTTTGGCGGAAGAGTGAAGTACCACTCCTGTGCCTCGAATGAGCACGTAAAGGTAAAATGCGGTGATGAGGATCACCACTTATCTCGCCAACCGACAAACCAGTTTATCGTGGTAAACCAGAAAGGCTATAAAAGTTCAATTTACTCTGCCTAATCCGCAAGGAAACCAGTCGTGACGATACTTTTACTTTTATCGTCTTTCTATATATTTTTATGTTTAAAAAATTTTAGTATAATTGTAATATCGACATAAATATACATATTATTTTTCTTTAGTTGCACGACAGGACTCAACATAAGACGATATGAAAACTTTAGACATATAAATTAACAAAAAGTATCTTTGCCTACGTCGAGTCCCAAAACAAAAAAAAACCAGACGAGCTAAAAATTAACGAGGGAAAGTTACAAGATCGGATGATGAAAAATGAGATGTGAGAAAATTACAAGATCGGATGATAAGTTCGATTAGCAAAATACAGTTTAAAGAACCGAAAAAAAAGGTGGAATGCGACGTTGACTTGACGAAAATTTGGTAAACATCTTCAGATCGTGCGAAGGTTTTTTATGAAGAAAATCTGTTAGCTTATACATGTACCAATGCCATAATAACCTTTACTTTAATTATTCTCTTTACTGTAAAATGCACATTTTTGTTAAAAATTTAGTTAAATTTAGAAATATCAAAAAAGTGAATAAAAAAAACAACTTCGTATTCATTAAGTTGCTTAGTAACTTTTTAATTAAGTATACCAGCATCCATGGAAATCCAAATAAACGTCATTATCAGGCTTTAATTTTTTTTAATTTGGGTCAAGAGATAATAATATAATCTTTTGCTCCACTTTCGCTGCTCTACCGAAAAACACAGTAACTGATATTTTTCCCAAGTTGACTTTTTGGAACTGAGATTTTTGTAACCTCAAAAAGAAAATTACTTATTTTCTTTCTTATGTGAGCTTTAATGTTAAAAAATTTAGTAATTGCACGCATTTTCGTGGGGTGTAACCGTATAAATGAAGTAAAACTACATATATAATTTAAAAACAATTGAATTGAATTTTGTTTTAAGTTGTAAATGAAATTGTCTGTTTTTCTTCAGTGTTAATAATTCTTTTGTTCGTTCGTGGACGACCGACCCTTCACCTGATAGCAATCTGCCTTGTACTAAAATCATATTTTATTATTAAGTAGCCTTACCTCGGCTATCACTTTTAACTAGTTGACACACCATTTTCCCGTGTGGTCTAAGCTCTTTGAAGCAGTTACTTGTTTTATTTATTTGTTTAATACGCATTTGAAAACCTTTACAACGTTTGAAATAAACTTTATAGAATAAATTATAATTACGAGTTGTGGGAAGTGAAAGGTGTCTTAATAGAATTAAATTACGTTGCTTGTCATTAATGCTTCAGACTTCATAGAGTGAAGGCTCTATTTTCCTGAAGATGTTTCGGTTGCGAAGTGAAACTTGCATTGAGTACATAATTTATGTTTTACTGCCTTCACTATTGACGTGGAAGAAAATTTGGTGGTTGTGGGTGGACTATTGTGCCGCTGTGGTCACACCTAATTTTCAATCCTTGCATAAGTTTGCCCCATTACTTACACTACCTATCGTTTAAGTTACATCGCAGCAGTTCCATATAAGGTTTCGCGGAAATTTTGCAAATTAAATACCACAATTTCTTCTTTGAATTATGAATTTCCGCAAAGTAACGTCTGAATCTATTAAAAACTTTAATATGTTTTTGCTATAACGAAATTATATTTGACATCATTTTCTGTTGCTATCAATCTTAGTAAGTATTTATCGATATCGATTTAATTATATAGGTACTAATCCGCTTATTATTCTTCTATGATATGGTAGATAGTATCAACCCTGTGTTGGTCCGGGCCTCGTTTGAAGAATCCACCGGCCGTTCTACCAGGCAGTTCGTAAAACGCGAATAATACTATTACTATACAAATCACTACCATCATATCTACAAGGTGGTAGAGTTTTGCTCCATCTAGCTTGAGTCTGGTACCACCGATTTACCTATTCCTGCCGCAATAGCATCAGTGCTTATCACTGTCGTGTTCCAGTATTGTTTCATAGATACTAAAAGATATAACAAATACAACGAGCAAGTCTACATTGCCTTCATAGGTTATGCCAACGCTTTTGATAACTGCGTATGAGTAAACTTGTCACTGCCGTGTTCCGGTTTGGTTTCATACTAAAAGATATAACAAATACAACGGGCAAGTCTGTATTGCCCTTAAAGGCTATGGCAACGCTTTTGATAATTGTATGAGTAAACTTGTCATTGTCTTGTTCCGGTTTGGTTTCATTGATATTAAAAGACATAACAAATACAAACAGCAAGTCTAGATTCCGGAAAATTAGAGCAACACATTGACAAAATATTTCGTCGTATGATGCTACATCTGAGATGTGGGGTGACATCAAAGAGCAGTCTCTTTGATGTCACCCCACATCGACGACACACAGTAATGGAGACGACTGGCCAAAAATAGTTCCAATTGAAAAAATTAGGAGTCTTATGTGGAGAGAACACCAAAGTTCTGATGGACATTTTATTAATTTCAAAAATATGTTATCTGAATAATAATTGCTTTTGGTCCTCCTGACAAATTTAGCTGACTGTAATAATTACTTTGTTTTTCGGTAGGACAGCCGACTTATTGCGTTTCCCCAATTTTCGTTTGACAATTCTAATAAAGGCCTAATCTCTTTTATAAGCCAGTTATGTCGAGGAATAGCATTCATTTTTAATCGTTTCTTTTTTATTGAAAACGTCCTTATCTGCAAACGATTCATTATTTTGTGACGTTTTATTTTTTAATAAAGCTAGCCTGGCATATATATATTTTTAATAAATTTTATATTACAAATGGCTCTCCTGATGGGAATAGAAAGAATCGTCTACCAAACTAAAAAAGACAACCAAAAATTGGTGTGTTGCTATCTCTTTGGTGGTATGGTAATGCCACATGCATTAGTTTAGGCTACCTTACCCTCTGCAAATGATAGTGATAAGCATTGACGGCATTGCGGTAGGTAATACCAAGGCAGTGGGTGGTACGAGACTGCAGGCGATGCATTACGGAACTCTACCACATAGTGAACGCAATGATAACATTAATAACTGGGTTCCTAAAATCTAAAAAAATCTAAAATCAACGATCAGTCATGCGTAGCAGTGACCATTAGCAACCAATTTATATAACGAGCGTTCATGTTGGACATTTGGTAAATAGACATATTTTATAGGAATACTTTTAGCATACGCCTCGTAAAAAATGTTACTCCCCGTAACTTAAGAGTAGTTTTACTGATGCAGGAACCGAAATCAGAAATCAGAAGAACGTTATTGAATAAACCTTTTAACAAGTTATTTTGACACGTCAACATTTTTTTAAAACTACTACCGATCTGATCCGGCAAGATCGATACGCGGCCACACCGGGTATTATTGTTCTCATTTTACGAACTACCTGGAAGAATGGCAGGTGGTCTATTTTTCAAAGGGGCCCGGCCCTAGAGGCTAGCAACATAGGGCTTTTCTTAGTATTGGTAATGCTGACCCGTGCGATTAAAATACATAAAAATTACAAAAATAGCAACAGTTTGTACATCGATCGGTTGAAATAGGTGTCAACTTATCACCTCTCTAAAATTATTTTTTTGATAATTGAGATGGTATTATAATCTAATTATATTAGGTTATAGTCTAATAGTAATGCTCAGTCGCACTTGCGTCTATCGCCACAAAGCTTCGTGCAATGACACGATAAATGCAGATGTGACCAGCTATTTTCGAATACATTCCGGACTGCGTGTGCATAATATAACTTCGGGACGATAGACGCAAGTGCGGCCCCAGCATAAAGATGAATTACGCAGCTTTAGTCTAATAAACTTTTAGCTATTACCCGCCCGTTTAGCTGGGCGTAAATCCAGTACCAATAAAAGATATACCTACAGATAGACTAAAATTATATGGGCTATAATTTTCGCCGTCACCTTGTAGTTCTCGCTCATAAGATCGATAATACAAGCCGTTTTTGAATTATAACGGAATATATAACGTCGGGACGATAGACGCAAGTGCGGCTCCAGCATAAGAATTAATTACGCAGCTTTAGTCTCTTAAACTCCTAGCTATTACCCGCCCGCTTAGCTGCGCGTTAATTCAATACCAATAAAATATATATTATTATATACCTACAGATAGACTAAATTATACAGATAGACATAAGATCGGAATACAAGCAGTTTTTGAATTCTAACGGAACTTATAGATATACAGATAGGTAAACAAATCATATTTGCGTATCATTTACGTAATCACTTGTCCTCATTGTATACCAATTTTCATCAAGATCGGTCTTGTAGTTTTCTAGTTAAAGGGAGCATACACAGGAAAATATTTTCAAGAGCTAAAAACGAATAGTACAAAAATTGACAAAATAAATATTTGTTATATATATTAATTAATAACAATTGACAAAATAATTGAATAAAAACAGATATCTTTATTACTGTAGGCAATTTATGTAAGGCATTAAAGAAAAGGTATTCTCTTTGTCTCACAACAAAAAAAATGGTTGGTCTGAGCTCTTTGTGATCTATAGAAAGGATTTACGGCAAAAACTTCAGCCAAGACTGAATGCTTAAACAAAATGGATTCGTTTAGTCTAGTAATTTTGCTCTCCGGTTTTAAGGGCGCAACCCACACGTAAATTCGACAATAATTTATTAATTTCTAGTTTTTTGGTTGTGATGTGAAATGAGACTACTCGATAACGGGCGATTGCTTTGCCTTAAACCACTTCACTTTCCACCGCGATTTATCACAAACTAGCTTTTACTATGTTCATTTGAATCAGAATCATTACTTCCTTTTTGTCAGTCGACTAAAAAGTAACCTTCTTTGTGAATATGTTTATCATAAAGAGTTTTCAAATCCGACTGGTTTATCCAGAGATTAGCGCGTTTAAACGATAAAAAGAACTAGCTTTTATTACACCATTAGTATGGATTATTAATTAAATAGACATTTAACATCGACCTTCATTAACTACAAACTAAGAACTAACTAACTCTTAGTTTAAATAAGTCTAAATTTTTAAATATTTTTTATTGTAGTTTCCGTACAATACGTTTAAACTGTGTGAATCTTTTTCTTTGTATCAATATCTTTTACGTTATTCACGTGACTCAAAAAATAACTTCATTTGCTTAGTCGGCTGAAAAGTAACCTTCTTTGTGAATGTGTTTATTATAAAGGTTTTTTCTGAATCCAACTGGCTTATCCAGGGATAAGTGCGTTCGAACGATAAAATAACTTTTATCGTAATACTAGCTGTTGCCAGCGACTTCTTCCGCGCGGACTTCGTTTACTCCGCACTGCCCGTAGGTGTTAGCGTGATAATATGTAGCCTATATATTGACCCGGCCTGTTAGTAATATTCATGCAAAATTTGAAGTAAATCCATGAAGTATTTTTTGAGTTTACCCCGGACATACATACAGACAAACAGATAAAAATTCTAAAAACTATATTTTTGGCTTGGATATCGATTGTAGATCACGCCCCAACTATTCTTTTAAAAAAATATTCAATGTACAGTTTTGACTTTCCTACGATTTTATTATATGTATAGATTAGTATGGATTAATAATTATTTTAATTAATTTTTTTTTTAATAATTAAGAAAATTTTTATGATTGACTTTGATTAACTACAAACTAAGAATTAACTCTTAGTTTAAATAAATCTAAAATTTTTAATAAATTTTTACTTTGTAGTTTCCGTACAATACGTTTTACTTTGTATTGTGTGAATCTTTTTCTTTGTTTCAATATCTTTTGTGTAAAAAAGAGTACATTATTAAATTTCGCGACAACGTTCTCCGCCGCTGTGCGACCATTTTATATTGATTCTAGAACATTCAGGTCACGCGTACTTTGAGCTTATGGTATGTACGCTATCTCAAATAAGTACTAAAATCCGTTTAGTTTTATGTTTAGTCCTTTTTTATGTTGAAGGTAATAGAGTAATCCGAAAAAAGTTGCTCGCTTATAAAGGTTTACTGTTTTGTTGTGTATTGTAGGAGAGGAGGGTGTTCCTCCAGTACGAGTCAATTCTGATACCGAATATTTGAAAATAGACAAAAGTAATAAAAAACTTGGTATTTTGACTTAAGTCTCCAACAAAAGTGTAGTGCAGATATCCGCGCACAGGTCATAGAGGTTTATTGTTTAGAACTGCGATTTACCGAACTCGCGAGTAGACTTGTTATTACAACGTGCGCTGAACAGACTTTTTGAATATTACAGTACTAATTTCGTTAGAAATTACTATATAGTTAGCAATATTTTCATTTTATTATCTGTATATTATTATAAATATACTCGTTCAAAATAATTGTTTGTCCAATGTTTTTAAGAATAGAAGCGTTCGCCTGATGGTCGTAATTTGACCGTGAGTTTGATCGTAGGATGAACAATAAAATCTTTGTTAAGATTTTCAGCAAAATAGTGTACATGTGTGTATATTATGATGTGTTTCAAATTAATAGTAGTGTGCTAGTGTGCGTAATGCTAACTTTTTATCAATGAATTACAAAGTAGATGATGGAAAGAGAAACCATCGTCTATACTCTATAGACACCAAAGATATTAATGGTGTGTTATTATTCGTATGGCGCAATGGTAATGCCACATGCTTAAGTTAACTGACTAACTTACCCTTCAAACCGAGACGCGGTAATAAAGGGCATTGATATTTTGCAACAGGAATAGATAACTACTACTAATAGATAACTACTACTAGATAGATAGAGAACTACGGTGGTGGTAGTCATGATGATAGTAATAATTGGCCATTTGAGAACTATTTTTTTTTAAATATATATTATAAGATAGAAAACAAGCAGATGGGTCTCCTGATGGAAAGAGTCAACCATCGCCTATAGACACCAAAGGTGTTAATGGTGCGTTGCTATCTTATGGCGAGATCTAATACCACATGCATAAGTTTACCGGCTACCTTACCCTCCAAACCGGAACACGACAGTGACAAGCACTAACGCTATTGCGGCAGGAATAGGTAAGGCGGGGGTACCAGACCCGGGCGAGTCAATGCAAAACTCTACCACCTAGTAGTCACGATGGTAGTGACTTGCATAGCCTATCGGTCGCCTTTTACGATCTCCCTGGCAGAACGGCAGTTGGTCTATTCTTCAGTGGAGCCCGGAACCAACACGGGGAAAACCAACTACCTGGCAGATGGTTTATATTTCAAAGTGGACCGGATAGTAGACTATCCAGTGTATAAAAAATAAAGTATTAATTGACTAACGAGTTTTGGTATTTATTAATAAATTTGTGAGTATTTTATAAAATCTTAATATCAAAAAAAATATTATAAAATTATAGATTTACTCAAAAGAAATGAAAGATTTGCAGGTGTCAAGGTCATGATTTTTAAAATGAAATCTTATTAATTTGTGTAATGATGTGCTAAAAATGTTATATTTGGATCTATCTCTATTTCAGGCTACTAGGTGCAGATTCAAGGGAAATTAAATAAACTCTTGAAAAAAGCTTTATTTTTAAATACTAAGTATGTGTAATAAACGAGTGAAGTTTTTAAGTTATGCGACTCATTACAGGAATACCGCTTGCGATTTACCGCCTCTGATATATTCTCACGTTGCAGGACTGTGGCGTTGACCTATTTTTGTTCTCATTAACGTACGACCACGATGCGGTCGCCGACACGCAATGATTTTCCTACGCTATGCGAATCTTTTTTTAACCAATTCGTAGACACTGTACCCTAAACAATAAGACAGGAAATAAACAAAAAAACAGGAGTGTATCCTTCGCACGATATTTTCAAAGATTTTTGACTTGGCGACTTTAAACGAAAAGTTTCTCCCGGTCGAAATCGCATTGGAAACTAATTTCTTATTTTGCCGATGTCGTTGGAAATTTACAACTTTTGTCTTGATTTGAACTACGTATAGTATGTCGCACGTTTTTTAAAAAGCATGATAAACTTTTAAAATATACTGCTTTCTATTTTAAACGCAGTTAGGCGCGGAACACACGGCGGGGTAACCCGGGCCGGGCTGGTAAATTCCGCTGCAAACGTTAGCAAAAAAGGAATCGTATACTACCAACGCACATAGAGGGCAGAAAGACCGCGTCGCAGGTGCCCGGCGGGTACTGGCAGTATGGTAAAACCGTAGTGAGGGCAGCCGCGGACATCAGCGGGCAGACGGTGTTTATTGCTTCGCGGTCAAAAAGACTACTCCGCCTCGTCGTTTGCAAGGTGCCTACATTGCAACTACCTCCTTCCAATGTTCTGTATCTCTAGAACGCAGGATCAGATCTTTGCCAAATTTATATGGTTCCCATGTGAAGTTGGCAACGGCCTGATAAAAATGAAACAAAGAAAAATTCTAAATCGGTCCACGCGTTTAAGTAAATCAGAGAACATGTCTAAAAAGAGATATTCTTATAAATTTAGGTTATGCAGACGACGTAGCTTTAATGATACAAGCTAACACACGAGCACAGATAGAGTCGCTGGCTCACACTAGTCTTAATTTGATCATCAACTGGGGCTTGAGAAATCGTTTAAGCTTTGCGCCTCATAAAACGTTTTACTTAATATTAAAAGGTTCGCTCCTATCATCTCCTAGTATAAAAATAAATAATAGCACAATAAAGAGAAAAGAATCGGTAACATACTTAGGTTTGGTTATAGAAAAAAACTATACTTTTATAAATCATATTAACTATATCGGTGAAAAGGCTAAACGGAATTTCTTATCCTTTGCGGGCATATCTACCTCGACATGGGGTTTAACGTTTAACACTTTAAAGATAATTTATAACGCCACGTATTTAAGTTGTATCTGTTATGCTTGTTCAACGTGGGCTGATAAAGTTACGAGTGGTGCGATCCGGCGCAAACTACTTCAAAATCAGCGTCTAGCACTAATATTTCTATGCAAAGCATATCGCACTGTAAGCTCCGAAGCTTTACCCGTTTTATCAGGCGTCTTACCATTAGATTTAGAAATTCAGCGTCGGGCTTCAATGTATTACAATTCTAGGAATTTTACTAACCCAGAATTTATCAACTCGCAAGCCCAAACAAAAATACGTCGCCTTTTTAATCCCGTAATCGACGTTACTAATGAATTAATTGATGAATGGCAGTCGCGTTGGTCTTGTTCAACTAAAGGACGGCATTTATATAACTTTTTCCCGTGCATCCTGGATCGCTTAAGTAAAACTTGGATAGAAATAGATCATTGTGTTGCACAGTTTCTCACTAGCCACGGTAATTTTAAAGCTAAATTATTCTCGTTTAAATTAGTTCCTTCTCCCTTTTGCGAGTGTTCTACATTAAACTGTAAATATGAACAAACTGCACATCACATTCTTTGGGAGTGTAATCTTTGGCAAAACGAACGTCGTCAAATGCTTGATAGTATCCAATGTATATCCGGTGTAATTTATTACTCCGATCTTGTGGGTACACGTGGGAACTTCCGTGCCTTCAAACGATTTTGTTACACTTACTACTGGAAGCAAAATTAAGTAGGCCATTCTGGTAGGTCCCTAATTTCCAAACTTCCGTGGTGCAATAGCAATCAGGCTTAACCTGATTGTAAAAGTCTCATTTCGTAGCATTTTTATGCTTTTAACATTTTGCTGTCTCCTGCTAAAAAGGGAGGGAAACAGGATGTATTTTCCTACTCCTCCTATATACTTCTGATTAATTTCGTTGCGGGATCCAAGACAGCTTAGCTTTTCCCCAGGGCACCCTGAGCTCGCAACTCAGAGGTTATCAGGACGGTTGCCGCTGTTGATTCTGGTTTACAGAAGTTACAGTGGTGGGAACGAGAGGTGGGCCCATTGCCCTTAAAAAAAAAAAAAAAAAAATTCTTATAAATTTAGAACCTCTTCATTTTTCGAAGTCGTTTAAAAAGAATGTATATATTTAGTAAAGGTAGTGGACAAATAAATAAGGAATGAGTATTTTTATTTACAAGAATGAAATTATTGATAAGTATTGTAGTAATTTTTACCTAATTTTAAGGCATGTGATTGCTAATTCGTCTATTCCGTAGTGTTTTAAATTTAAGGTTGTACATTAAAATTGAAGTATAGAAGAAATTTGTATAAACATAATTTTTTTGTAAGATACAAAATACGTTAAAAAAGATTATTGAAATATAACTATATAACGTAACTTATAAAATATAGTTAAATAGCAAACAAAGAGATGACTCTGCTGATGGTGAGAATAAACCATTGCCTGTAGACACCAAATAACACGACAGTGACAAATATTGCGGAGAGAATAATTAAGATACAAAACCTCGTGCTTGACAATGCAGAACTCTACCACCAAGTAGTCACTTATGATTATTACGTAGTACTATTTAATATAACTACCATGTGACGCGTATGGCAGAATTAAAAATTGTCTATTCTTCTTTAAAACTGAGCCCGGACCAACACGGTGAAAAAAGTAGTCAGAAAAGCTTCATAATCTTAAAAATCTAGATAAAATCAATAACTTTCTTTAATCACTAATGGGATAGTGAAAAATATTTTATATGTGTATATAGTGTTATGGCTTAACGGTGACAAAAGTATCTATACATATAATAAAATCGTAGAAAAGTCAAAAATTGAATATTTTTTTAAAAGAATACGTGGGGCTTGATCTACAATCGACATCGAAGCCAAAAATATAGTTTTTAGAATTTTTGTCTGTTTGTCCGTATGTATGTCCGGGGTAAATTCAAAAAGGACTGCATGAATTTACTTCATGCGTGAAAATTACTAACAGGTCGGGTCAACATAAAACCTACATATTATCACGCTATCACCTACGGGGGAGAAGCAGTGCGGAGTAAACGAAGTCCGCGCGGACGAAGTCGCTGGCAACAGCTAGTATAAAATAATAATTAGTTGTACTAGGTGTTAAAGAAACTGCGTGCAATGGCTTAGGGGTTGGTTCAGTATCGATCAAGAAACCCAAAAAAGAGGAAATAAAAAAATATTGCAAAATTAACCTGATTTGCAAAATTGACCTAAAAGAGCAATCGTTTAGAATCAAAATTGCCACTGAACGGCTCCCTACAAATGGCGCAAGATGACGTGCGTCCCTAACGCTAACAGTGTATAAATAAAAAAATAGTTTTTTTGTTTAACTTTTTAAAAGTATTTATTTTTTACAGGTTCTTTTATTGATACTGAACTCACCCCAGAGCTACAGCACGCAATTTCTTTAACATTCTGTATGAATATAGTGTTTAACGTAATGTTGTAATTCTGTGTGAATATAGGGTATAACGTAAAAAAAGCTTACGTCGTGATAGCCATCTTGTTTTTGGCTAGGTGGAGACGTGTTCATTTCGATATTAGATTCATTAAATACAGTCAGGTCTACAGCTTTCACCTATGTCTATACCATTATTTTAATCAGATTGTGAGTCCCCTCTGTTCCCCTGAATTATTTATTCAACCCACCTCTGCTTAGAGACAAATATTTCTCGATATATATATTAGATGCACGTCAAACGTCATAAGCCCAATTATCGCTAATATTTTGCAATTATATATATTATATATACTCTGCTTTTTGCTACTAGGTAGTATAACTTTGCGAGCCCTTACAAAGTTCGCAAAGTTATAAAGTTATACTACCTAGTAATATTGTTAGGAAAGTATTTTTATGAAAATTACGTGTTTTAATGTTTACAATTAAATGATCTAACCTAAAAAAATCCAGCGTATTTTTACCCAAACAGTTCCCATTCCCATTAAACATCCCCATCAAAGGCGTCGTCAGGCTTTGGTCTAGGAGGGCGTAGGAAAATAAAACCAAAATAAAAAAACGTGTTTCTAAGACTACATTTTTATATATATTAAATGCACCTCAAACGTCATAGCCCAATTATCGCTAATATTTTGCAATATTTGGTTAATCCTACAAAATCGTTAAACCGGTAACAAGCAGTTGTATGTAGTCTTCATTCACTCTGCTTCCCTTGAGCAGGTATTTATTTTTCATTTCTACTGGCTGACAAAGACGAGAGCATGTATCTATATTTCAGTATAATTCAATATTATTTTCGGTATTATTCTTCTTTATTTCTTCTATTGTTCTTTGTGACCATATTCAGGAAACAAACAAGATTAATTTTCATGATTTTATGTGTTTGTATATTTGGATGATTGTATGGTTTATATTCATAATCCCACGCGGAAAGTTTCTTTTTAGGAAGTGTTTTGTGGCGCTAGTTGCACCAATCCTTATTACTTATAGTGCAGTAAATTGCGTCATATTAATGTATGGCTAGAAGTAGATTGGAAAATGATAACCATCTCCTATAGACACCAGAGATGTTAATGATGCGCTGTAATCCGCCACATGCATACCTATATCGACAACCTTATTCTTCGAACTGGAACCAGTCAGCGACCAAAACTGACACTATTGTGGCAAGATTAAGTTAGGCGGTGGTATCAAATAACAGACCGAGACGTTGCAGAACTCAACCGCCGAGTTAGTAGTCAAGATGTTAGTGAGTGTGTATTAGCCTTTTGTCACCTTTGACGAGATGACAACAAGTAAGTTAGTTGATTTTTCCTTGTAAGACGCGGCAAGTAGCGTTTCCATCAGATTCGGGTACGATCAAAACGTCTGCCGTGTCTGCTGGTTTACTTTAGCGATGAGCGATTATGAATGATTGATGTAATGGAATATTTTACTAATATTTCTATTGATAATCGATTATGATATTAGTAACTTATTTATTTTCATAACAGCTTGGTTTTGCGTCACAAACATCACTACATTAATAGATCTTGAACTAGTAATTAATTTAATTATAGTTTATTCACTAAATATAACTTTAATTTCACAATTCACAATTTTAATCTAATGATGTTGCTAATTTCCGAATGACCGAATCAAATTTTTGGATTTGTTAGGGTATGATATTCTTATTTATTTTCATAACCGAATTATGTTACTAATTTCCGAATGACCGAATCTAATTTTTGGGTTTGTTGTAAAAAGCTGGGACATTCGGGAATCGGGGTCGGTCTTTGACACCAGATGTTTGTTTTGAGCCTGGACCTAAACAAACGTTATGAGTTTCAAGACTTAGTTATAAAAGTCTTAACAGCAGTTAACTTAGTTTATTAGCTCTAACGTTATCACAGAGTTAGGAACAATTTAAAATCAGCGCTTCCAGCGCTTTTGCCAAAATAAAGAAATAATTTGACTTTTTAATTTGGTGTTATTTGGAATTTATTTTTATAATTTTTGTTTTTGTTAAGTTTTAACATGTTATTTTAAGTTTTTATTATTTTTTTATTAGCAATAAGATGTTTTTATTATTATTATTTTTAATTTCTTAAAAAAATCGCTGGAAAATAGTTAAAGAAAGGCACTTTACAATGGTTACTTCCTACTCTCGGTTAGCCAGCCTGTCTCGCTTTACATTCACTGGATCACGAATCACGAATACTTACTAAATTAGTAACTGTTAATGTATTGTAATCGAGACATCTCGAGACATCTTCATAGTCGAATGATTTCGGTAGTATATCTCATAATCGCCCATTGCTTGTTTATATATGAATAGCAGGAATAGCCAATTAAGCCAATAAAGCTCGTGGTTAAGTACACATGTTAAATTAAAGCTATTTCATATCTGTAATTTTCAATTTACATAACCACTCGTCAATTTATCGCATTGTCAAAAAGCATTGTGAAATTATCATGTTAATTGAATCTCGCATAATGGTCGATATGACACCGGTAATCTGTATTGATTTCAATGCTGGCTCAACCCAAATTTGTACGGCATGGTCTTTTACTTTATTATTCAGGCTTTTATTACGAACATAGACACTTTTGGACGTACATCATACGTCAGAGCTTGAAAAAATACCGATTAATAGAAGTATTTAGCGGTTTTTTTAAAAGGTTCGCTCGGAATGTATCTGAGATAAGAGCGCATCATAAACCTATATAAACCGGCTTAAGCCAAAACCGTAGAAATTGTACGTCACGCACCACAGTGCGAACAAAAATTGGAAACGGCAAACATCAAGGAAATATTTCTAAACAACCTATATAAACCGGTTTATTGATTCAAAACCAAATTTGTATTTTTGAGTTTAAGGTAGAGCAAAACTTCACAAACCGCTCCATCACGTCAGGTTTGAAAATTAACCGGTTTACAAGCCCTATCATATATATGTACGTACCTACGCAACCCACACATACACATATCGACGGGTCTTACGTAAGTTTAAAAATACAATTCTTGTTTTAGTTATGAAAATGACTCCACTTTTACCCTTTACCACTGTATTAAATGAATTCAACTTCTAATAGCATTTTTATTCTTCGTGATATCAAAAGGTTGTATGTAAACATCTCATAACTTTTTATCGGCTGGACGTTTTTTTTGTTTACATTTTGAAGAGTGCGCTGCGGAATTACGTGACTTAATTTCGGTATCCCCGTTTTTCTATCGATCGCCGAGGCGCACAGATAATAGGCATCGCCATATGGTGGACGTTCCACGTACCCGAACAAAGCGGTTCGACTCGACATTCTTGACCCGAACGGCAAGGGACTGGAATATGCTTCCTGAGTCTGTGTTCTCCGACGGGTACAACCTGGGGATCGTCAAGAGAATAGTGAACAGGTACCTTCTAGGGAAGCGCGTTCCATTTGAGGCCGCATCTTAGCTTACCATCAGGCGAGATCGTGGTCAAGAGCTTCCCTATCAACAGTAAAAAAAAAACCTATTTATTTATTAATTCTATTCGATTCCGCACAACTTAGATTTCCTGAAAATTTAAACCAAATCGGCCTAGGAGATTTTGAGAAATTTTGAAAAAACTTCAAAAAAAAATTGGTGACAGCATTTTTTAATATAACTTCCAGATTAATGTACCGATTGAGTACTAAAACCAATCAGATCTATTCCTCAAAAAACGTCTAATGCATGAATTGTGTGGCGCCGCTGGTCGTTACCGCTGAAGGGATAGAGTGATGGATCCAGCGGGCCAGCTTTTTGTCAGGTGACGTCATAACTCTGGAGGTCGATGACGTCACACAAAGACAAGGAAGGGGAAAAGGAAGATCTTCCCAACCAGGCAAGGTGTATTGCCTGGGGACCAAAGTCCATTTGAGAATCGTTGAAACTTGTATATAGTGTTACAAGATAAATAATTGTAATATCGCGATTCAGGATTTTATTTTTGAATTTCATTTTTTCCATTTGTTATTGATTTTTGTCCATTTTTTATTATTTTTTCTTGTAGCGTTTGTGATTGTTTGAGCCGCTACAATTGCATCAAAATCAGCTTATCCGTTAAAGAGAAACCGTTGACGAAAAATTTTGAAAAAAGCGTTTTTTCGTTTCAGTTTTTAATTTTCAACACTTACAACTTTTCAAATACTAAAATTAAGTTGTTTTTAGCAAATTTACTTAATATTTTTTGAATAACTTTGAGGCACCGATAAATTAACACCGATTGACTTTTAAAAATCTCATCAGCTTTTTTCCTTTAAAAAACTGCGTCAAATATCGTTAAATGGATCAAAATCGGTCAATTTGTATGACGAAAATTTGAAAAAGAAAACCTTTTCGTCATTGCTTCTAAATTTTTCTACCTTTCGATTATTTAGCTAAAGCAATATTATAGACTTCGCAAATTGAGTTGAATGTCATTCGAGAGATCAAATTCAATCATCGTTTCCAAAATAATATACAGCTTTTCAAAAATCAATATAGTGCCATTTTCACAAAATAGATGTTTGAACTGAAAAAATCTATGCTTATTTTATTTTTACTCTCTTGAGCTTAAAATTCCTTAATTTAGTTTTAGCGGAAAGTAGCGGATGGCCTGTGGGGTCAATCGTGTACACATTTTTTATCGAATGATAGTTCTAATTTTCTGATGACCAAATATTATTTAAAATTTTCGAGTTTCAAAGTTTTAATATTGTTGTAAAATTCAAGAGATACGGGAATCGGGAGTCATAATTAATTGCTCTTTGGCTATTATATAGAACAGATGTTTGTTTTGATCCAGAGTGGTGTGAACTGTGTCGGTTTTATGGAGTAGCCTCAACAGTAAATTAATTTATTTTAGTTACTTATTCATATTTTTCACACTATAGAATGAATATGTTTACAAAATTTCAGCCTTGTGCGAATAGGACGAATTACAATTCCAATGACAACTTTGTTGTCGTCTGGCACATACTTGCAACCATCAAAACAGGTTATCAATTTTTTTTAGACATAATATGTAAATTACAACATATTAAAATTGAAGCCTTGTGCGAGCAGGTTATGGAAAAAAATATGTTTACATTTTTAAATTTTTTAAAGATGGTGTCGCCGCAACCGCAAGGCGCCTGCCAGAACGGCATTTTCTTTTTCCCAAGTGTGTGTGTGTGTGTGTGTGTTTGAAATAAAAGGCATTTAGGCATTACAGGTTCTTTTACAAAAAAAAATATATTTATTCCAAAGCACTAATGCCAGATTGGGGTTGATCCATCGCAATTTAAGGGGAATTTTATAGTTATGGAGTGGGTTAATTGGAGGGTCCATTTTTTGTGGGTGACATTTAGAGGGAAAAAATGCAGTTGGTGACATTTCGATTTTTTAAACTAAGCTCAGAGATGCTAGAAAAATTTAACTCTTAAAAAATGTACGGAGCTCCAGAAGACGCATGTGAAAACGTTGAAACCTAGTAATGAAAGCTACTGCTGAAATAATATAAAACTGGTTTCAATTAATAAATAAATATTCTGTAATCGGTTGGGGGGGATGTTATACGTGTGAAGAAAATGTCACATGAACACCAGAACATGACAGTGATAAGCACCGACGCTTTTGCAGTTAGGATTGGTAGGTGGTGATACGAAACATGGAGATTTTGCACCACTTATCACCACTACCACTGTCCTGAGCAGCCTTATTATTAGATCACGAATGCAATTAATACTTTGAATTTCAATTTTAAATCTTTCATAAAGTGGACCGTCTTGGTCACCAAGGATATAAAATTGAAAATCACTTTAAAAGTAATTTTGAGGTTTACCGCGGTGTGTTCCTTCATACTTTATAATTACTTTTTAACTTTGCTCGTCTTCCTAACGGTCCTTTAACAACACCATTAAACTTATGAGCTTGGAGTGTTTAGTTAAACAATATCACAAGATTATTCCCCGGAGCATCTTTGTGGATGATATATCTCACGTTAAGTGTTTGCTGTACTACAAACATATTTACTGAATTCCAGTTACTCCAATATATTCTCACAATCCAAATTAAAAGCGTTCCGACATCAATGTGTAACATATATTTAATCAATCAAAACGAGGTTTTCTCCTTCCATTGGAAAACCCATCTGCTCGTACACTGTCCTAGGATATAAAAATAAAACTGAAATTCGAAATTTTGTTGCTTCGACGCGAACCAACCATTTCTCTATGAACTTAAATAACTGGATCTTTCAACTAATTCTTCTACATATTTAGGACCTTCTTATCCGTGTTTGTTCGGACTTGATTTAAGAAAAAGCTCCTCTGCCATTTTTACTGGCAGATCGTAAAAGGCTGATAAAAAAAATTAAATATGACCAAACATCTGATGCCTCTTGATTTAAGAAGCAATGTATGCCCTACCAACTTTATAATGGACAGTGTTCTGAGGAATTGCTCGCCGAGGCCGGAACGTTCATCCACACTATCTTGAAACATGGTGTTCATCAACAGTACGATTTAGTCGGAAAGTTTTAGTTCGTACCACGAAATTATGGAATGAACTTCTTAAGTCTATAATTAAGAGACGTATTAATCTCTTCTATGCTGTGGATATCCATGAGCAACGGTGACTGCTTCCCATCAAGCGGCCCGTTTGCTCGTCTGCTAGCTCATCATATAAAAATTTCTTACGAGTTGCTTGCTGTCTCTGCCACTGCTAACAGCTTATAAAAAAACTGCAATTTCTCACCCGTATTCTATACCACCGCTTTACTTTTCCGCAGCATCAGTTCTTGCTACGGTACTGTCATGTTCTGCATTAGAAGGTAGCCAGAATATTTATGCGTTTGACAAAACATTCATGCTACAGGCCACACATTCATTAACATAATCCCTCCCCCACAGTTAATTTGTTAATTTTGTGAATAAAAAATGCCAGCGAGACAGTTTGACATGCTAACTAATATATTATCCAGTGGGGTATTTTCAACTGACTTTATAATAAGAACGAGGTTTTCAAATTGGTTGTCTTTTTCATTCTGGTTACCTTAGAACTCCTCCATGTATGAAACGATTTTGAATATTATTTACTGACTTGGGGAGGTATATTTCACATTTGATCTCATATAAGTTTCGTTTTCATATCTCTAGATAGCAAACAATCAGATGGCTCTCCTGATGGATGGAAAGAGAAACTAACGCCTATAGACACAAAAGATGCTAATAGTGCGTTGCAATCCGTGAGGCGGGATGACAGTGCCACATGCGTAAATCTACCGGCTACCTTACTCTCCACACTGGAACACGATATTGACAAGTATTGACGCTATTGCGGCAGGAATTGTTAAGGCGGTGGTACCAAATAGAAGGGCGAGATGTTGCAGAACTCTAGCACCTACTAATCACGATGGTAGTGACACATATAGCCAATGGGTTGCCTTTTACGGCGGTTAGCCTATTTTTCAAAGGAGCCCAGACCAATATGGGTTTAAGATCTAATCTAGGGCTGCTGTGATAAATACAAGAGATTGGAAGTCGTTTGTTGAAGTTTTACTACTGTTCCATTTTACTTCTCGCTGATGAAATGGGTATTCATCTCATTTTGTTCAAAGTGATGACATCTATTTATTAATGCGTGAAGTAAAACTTTGTACCCCTTTTTGAGACGATTACGCGAACGGCGGAGTATAAATTTTGCTAAATTTAAAGGACTGCATAAAATATTCTTTTATTTTTAGACTGTTACCCGAAGGTTTGCTCGCGCATATTTAGTTTAGAACTTATGTAACCTTTCATTATAAGCTACTTCCCTTATTTTACCCCGTTAGGGATTGAATTTTGAAAAACGCTTAAACACGTAATTCAATTTTTTTTGTACTCAATTCATACGAAATTTCAAAAGAATAAAAAAATTTCGTACAAACTTTTATCTCCTATTTCTCCTCCTTCGGGGTTCAATTTTGAAAAATCCTTTCTTAGTGGATGCCTACATCATAAGAGAAATACGTGATATAGATAATACACATTAGGAATACAATTAATTAATAAACATAAACGTTAAACACATTACATTCCTGTAACATACATGATAATATTTTACACTATTATCTTAACAGCCAAAATCTGTATTCAAACTTGTAAAAGTGATTTTAATGTTCAGTCTGTGGTTGATTTTCGACCACAGGGCGATCGCTTATATACATATATGTAAGTAATCGTCATAAAATAGTACTCAAATGTGTAATAAAGTCATAGCCGACAAGCGCTTTAGTAAAACGTGGAAAGAACTGTTAGCACTGAAACTCGTTTCGAGGCGAGCTAATATTAAACTTTATTTTTATCTAAGTGGATACTGATTCTACAAGCTAGTGGTCGATTTGCTTGATGCTGGAATGAGGCGCTCTGATGAGGTCGTTCGAATGCAAAGGAGGCCATTTTATTACAAGTTGGACTGCGCTAAATCGAGGCAAATATCATAAAGGATCTGACGGTCGCTTCGTTTCAACTCTAGCGGAACAGAGTTACTTCATTTGAATAGTTTGCTTTTGGTACATAAAATACTTTTTCCATGAAGTATGTCCTTTTACATAAACTGTACTTACTTTTATATAAACTTATATAAAAATAGGTACATACTATGTACTTAGAATGATTTATGTGTTAATTTAACGCCGGGAATTATATATCTTAATTTATACCATATTTTATCTTAATACTTGTTGGCCCGGCAAGTTTCGTGCCGCTGTAGGATTAATAAATGTAGTATTAAATTATTTACTGAGTAATATGTATACATTTACAACTACCAAAAAAAATGTTCTCGAGTTATAAATTATGAAACCAACTCGACTTTGTTTTATGTATATAATTTTTTTATTAATGAATTAAACCAATATATTTTTTAAATATCATATTTTTTTATATTTCTTCTTTATGTGTTTGTATAGCAACTCCGCAGAACAAACTGAACGTTTTTTTTTAAATTTTGGCAGCTCAGTCATTTGTCAGATGGTTATGGGCTAACAGTCTAATGTCTTGGACGAACCAGCAAAGTTTTCGGTCTCTGTTATGCCAAGGTACAAGTGATAGTCGTTATAAATCAATAAGATGCGGCAATATAGAGCTATCTGATTTCGCCAATGAACATTGATATTTTTCTGCAATAATTTTTTCGCCCGACCGTATTTTAGCTGCCGTCGTGGTTGATAATTACTATCGAGGCATTTATTACAGCCCTAACGATTATCGCTTGCTATTTGCAATCAGTAATTATGCGATACATTTTTTAATTTATGAAATTTATTTTTGTTGCAGGTAACGTCCAGTTTGATTGATGGACTTATTATGAACGTATGTAACATACACTTATATCATTGTTGTATATATTACTTTTAACGTATTTTATATCACCTAATGAATATTAATTATTAATATAATGAATATTGTAGAGAGAGTTTAGGCCTGAAAGAATGTGTCGGTGTAATGGAGAAAAGGGGAATGCTCTGTTGGTTCGGATATGTACGAAAAATTGTAGATGAAAGAGTAACGAAATAGATATATACAATGCGAATGTGGAAAGGGTGTAGGTTCCGGAAAATCCCAAGACTGACGTTCTATGATAAGATTGAAGGAGTGTTCGATGGCGGTCTCAAGAGTCTTCGCACTCGCGTGTTTGTATGAATGTGAAGGAAACAAGAGAAATCTTAAGATTTCTCTCTGCTTATTCCGTAAGAGATTTGGCAAGTGAGTAGTATGATTACTTGACAGTGTTGGATACTGAACATCACAAGAAGTTTTGCAGTTGGGTTGTCGGCTTTTTAAGAATGGGTAGGATTTTTAACTGAAGATCCCACAGTCATTTGCATTATGAAATAACGCCACCTACTACGTCTACAGGGTAAAAGATGTCATGGAAATAGCACGGTTGATTTCCAAACATCTGGATAGTGTCGGTGAAACGTTTTGATGCGATTTTATGTGATGAAGCACTTAACACGTAATAATAATGGAAAAGATACGAGAAAAATGTCGCACGGAAGAAGTTAAATTCAACACTTAAACAACAACAATTTCTAACCAACCGTTAAATTGTTACCTCTATCAAAGTTTTTTTCTCAATAGTAATAAGAAGCAAAAGGCTTGAATAATGGTAGTGCTGAATTTCTGATGGTAGTGATGAAAATGACCAACAAGTACCCTTAGATCATTGAGCCGACTAAATATAAAGTATTGTTAAGGAACTGTTTTCTCCCCTGTTGGTCCGCTCTCCCTTTGAATAATAGACCATCTGCCGTTCTGTCAGGCAGTTCGTAAAAGGCGGCCGATTAGCTATGCGAGTCAATACTATCGTGGCTAGTAGGTAGTAGAGTTCTGCATTGTCTTGCTCGGATCTGGTACCACCGTTTTGTTTATTTCTGCCGCAAAAGCGTCAGTACATGTAGAACTCGACCGTAGAGTTCTGTTTGGGAGGATAAAGTAGCCGATAAACTTATACCTGTGTACTAATAGTTGTCTATAGGCGAGGGTTGTCTCTTTCCATCAGAAGAGCTTTCTGCTTGTTTGCTATATTATAATATAAAATAGTATTCATAACAATTCAAAGTAAAATTCTAATTATTTTCTACCTTTCATTAATTTTCCATCATAATGCTCAGTATACGAGTTATATACCAAATCAGCAGTTACGATGTAAATTATGACGCACGGTTCAATAATAATCTGACCAATTTCCATTAGCTTAAGGTAATTACAACCGCACACAGATGTGATGTGGTGAAAGCTGTTATCACGCAATATATTGCAATCATTCACAAAATGTCCACAGATACCAGCTACCATCATAAGGGAAAGTTTGTTAAATTCTTACAAAAGTTTCAGTTCTGCAATTGGAAGTTATATTTAGAAGAACATGTCTACAAATGTATATATATATATACTTCACGCTTTAAATGTATATATATATATATATATATATATATATATTTACTTCACGTATATATACAAATGTATATATACGTGAAGTAAAAATTTTGTACCCCTTTTTTAACCAGTTATGCGAACGGAGGAGTATGAAATTTAGCACAAAGTTTTTCGGAGTACTGCTGAAATCTTACTTTTTTAAGTTTATGCATTGGGAAAGAAGGATGTAGGTACCGGTGAAGACCAAAACTGACATACCATCACCAGATTGATCGAGTACTGTCCGAAAGTGGTGTCAAGAATCTTTGCAACCGGCGTGTGTGTATAAAGAGAGTAATGAATGTGGAGGAAGCGAGACAAGTCTGCGAGGAACGTGATATATGGCACCCGTAAGGGATCTGGCGTGAAGATATGTATGTATATGCATTAGAGATAGTACATTAAAGTAATAGAATGAACATTACACACACTACATTCATTTTGGCATACATGATAATATTATACACACATGTAAACTATTTTTTATAGCTACAATCTGTTGTCAAACTTAAAAGAGATTTTATAGTTTCGTTTATGGTCGAATTTCGACCACAGAGCGAGTTATGAGCTAGTTATGAAAAACGCAGTAATACTAAAATCGTGTTTCTGGAACTCGACTAATTATTAATTCGAACTATTTTCGAAATTTATATGAAACTAAATGGAAAGTGTTGGTATTGAAATTTTTTGGTGTCTATAGGCGATGCGTCTGCAGGTGTGCTATTGTTTGATATAAGAAACGTTTGGTTTAAAGGAACCCAGACATTATGACTTGCAGTTCCTAAACACGTGCACCTACTCACACGATTATGGCGCTTCTAAGTTCTAACGATGCTAAACAAACGTTGTCGGACTTTCGTCTCGGATATGTCATTTCCATTACATCATGGATGTCATTATTGCTAGTCTTTATAGCTCATAAGTCATCAAATTCGTTTTAGAATGATCGCCCCGTTGTTAATTGTCTCATTTTTGTAAGTGCGTAAGCTACCGAACTAAGTCTATTTGCTGAATTATTAATGAAGCACGAGGTTAATGTCCGACAGGAACAAACATTTGTATGATAAGTTTTGGGTGTTTACAAAATACTACTGACTATTTCGAAACGGCTCGACTCTTTGTCATTGCGCAGAGATGTTGGTTCACTCTGTGTCTTCTATCGTATCTTTCATGGGAAGTGTTCCGACGAGTTATTTGGATTAATTCCTGCCGCCGAATTCCATCATCGGACATCGCGTCAAAATTTGAAATTCCATCCTCACCATCTCGATGTCTGGAAATCCACAACTGTGCGTTTCTCTCGACACTTTTTGCCTCGCACTACTTTGTTGTGGAACCAATTACCGGCAGTGGTGTTTCCAAACGCATACGACTTGGGGGCCTTCAAGAAAAGAGCTTACTTATTCTTAAAAGGCCGACAACGCAACTGCAAGACCTATGGTATTGTGGATGTCCATGGGCGGCGGTGATCACTTATAATCAGGTGCACCTCCTGCTCGTTTGCACCGTCTTCTATAAAAAAAAAACTACCGATCGCCCAGTGCTCGTAATTGGACCATTTTTTTTTACCGTCGATAGGGAAGCGCTTGACCACGATCTCGCATGATGGTAAGCTAAGGAAAATTAGTAATGAGCATTCCCCTTTTCTTTTACAGCTAATATGCTTACCATGGACCAAAAAAAAAATCTCTTTATAATAAAATAAGTTTGATAACAGACTTTCTAGCTATAAACAATCCGTACCATAAATGTGAATGTAAGCTTTGACGCGAAAACTACTTAACCGATCATCATGGAACATTGTACACATATTCTTGGAGTTATTTTGAAGTAACATAGGATACTTTTTATTAAAAAATACGTATTGAATGACTTAAATACGAGTGAAACCGCGGGTTAAAACTAGCGAGTAGTACTTATAAATGTTTATTGTGTATGCATATAATGCAAAACGACCGAGCGAAACTCGATAACTTTTTTATGTGAAAACGGATCATCATGGAGTTGACACTTATCTAGATCAATTTTATTAGTAAAAGACTAATTACTCAATTTCTTCAAAATCGTTAGAGCCGTTTCCTAGAAATTAATTAAGGGTAAAAACGAAAATTATCGTTCAAAGTATACGATTATAATTTGCGTGTGTGTGTGTGTCAAATCAGTGTAGTGTGTGTAAACTGAACTGCCATTCCGTGCGCGTAATTGTTGTAAAAATGTGTACAAAGTTTTTGCTTCACGTATTAATATATTGATATTTCTTATTGTTAACTAACACACCTATAACAAACAAATAATTTGCTTTCTTTGAGGTTAGATGTGTATTTTGTCTAGTGATTTTTAAATTACGGAATATCGCACTCAGACATTTATTCTAGGAAAATCGTTGAATGACTTTTTATTATAAAACACGAAAACACTTATAAAATGTAACAATATCGCACTCAGACATTTATTATAGAAATATCGTTGAATGACTTTCTAAAACCCTTATGCATGTGGCATTAGACCTCGCCACAAGATAGCAACGCACCATTAACATCTTTGGTGTCTATTGGCGATGGTTGACTCTTTCCATCGGGAGACCCATCTGCTTGTTTGCTATCTTATAAAAAAATTAGTAGAAAAACAATAAGGACGAACGCCATCGTGGAAAAGGAATGATGTAATTTTTCTGTGAAATTCATTATGCGACGAAGTAAATCTTCCTGAGATAACAAACGACCCTGAAGTACTTAAATTATGGTACAAACCCAAATTGTAAATAATAAAAAGAAAAAGAGGAAACCCAATTATATGAATGAAATTACATGAAATCTGAAATTGCTTTTTCTTTATCTCCGTTAATTATCTTGTACCTGAAATTAATAGTATTTTCGCTAATACTAAAACTTTTTTACGAAAAACTAAGTCTTAGAACAGGCGAGCATAATCTGATGATAAAATTGTTTTGATAGTGAAATTATTTTATTTAATTTTAGAATTACGAATATTTAGACACGAATTAAAAGTTTTGTATTGGATTTAGTAACTTCCAATAGTCTCAAAATGTTTAACATTTATTCATAGGTACATTATTTTAACATTTTAGACTTAAACAACAAAAATACATAAATATCAAGTCTACAATATTGGAATATTTTATTAGATGTTTTGATATGATTGGGCATTTTGATTTATATTGCTATAAATATAGTATGCCATCACAGCTTTTAAAATAATTATTTATATAAACAAATATATTTTGATATATATCTACACTTTTAGCCCACTGTGATTAGTAAACTTCCATTTTAGTACAATATTTTATTAATGATTCTGTCAAATCACTGCAACTGGTGTTCAGGAGACCCATCTGCTTGTTTGCTATCTTATGATATAAATAAAAAAAATTATTCACGAGACAAATTACATTTACTGATCTAACCCCAAAGTAAGCAAATTGTTTGCTTGTGTTATGGGTGTTAGTCAACGATACTAATACATATATCAATACTAGAATATATTTAATAAACACCCTAACCCGGAAATACAAACATTTACGCTCGTCACACAAATGCTTGTCCCCGTCGGGAATCTAACCCGAGTCCCGTCGATTGCGTAGACAGGGTCGCTAACCACTCGACCAACGAGGCGGTCAGTCTTAAGTCTTGTATATATTTTTATATTTATAAGCCACTTTTTCTTTCAATGTCGCCTCTGTGGTCTAGTGGTCCAGCGTTGGCGTTGTTCACATGAGGTCCGGGGCTCGATTCGATTCCCGGGTCGGGCACTTAAAAAAGTGTTTTTTTTTTAATTATTTTTCTGATAAACACACAGTTGCCCGATATTGGAAAGTGCTGGTTGGCGATAGGCTTGCCATCTATCACATTGTGGGACCCAGTATCTTCAGCTAATCGTGGGTGTACTTGTTGTACCTCTGCCTACCCCTTCGGGGATACGGGCATGAAGGTACTTTTGTTCTTTCAATATCATAAAATATGCACATGTTAGATGGTGCTCAACGATAATCACTTTTTGTCGCTTTGTTTTTTCAGCGTCATAAAATACACACATGTGAAATGGTGTTGAATGTTGTGACGAAAATTCGTGTGTTTCGCGCGATCTACCTCTTTCAATCTTGTGAGAGTTGATAATTAAAAGACAGTGGTTTGTTTGTGCCTTGAAGCTCTAATCTCTGGATGAACCAGGCGAATTTGAAAAATTACTGTACGATCGAAATCGCGGGTTACCGCAGTTGTAAGGTTTTAAACAACATAAGAAGTCTAGAATTAGCCTATTCGGCTATATAGATCAATCGAATGTTACAAGTTAATATTTCCCAGTTTGTGGGAAAAACATTGCCGTATGCAAGTCACTACCATCGTGGCTAGGTGGTAGAGTTCTGAATTGTCTCGCCCGGATCTGGTACCACCGCCTCACCTATTCCTTGTTACTGTTATGTTTCGGTTTGGAGGGTAAGGTAGCCGGTAAACTTATGCATATGACATTAGACCTCGCTACAAGATAGCAACACACCATTAACATCTTTGGAGTCTATAAACGATGGTTGACTCTTACCATCAGGAGACCCATCTGCTTGTTTGCTATCTTTTGATATAAAATAAAAAAGTATTTGTCGTACACCCTGCGGTGCGTGCAGTGCAGTTAATGTTTTTATTAGACACTTTTACTATTCCACTTGTACATAAATTTCACTTTTACACAATTTTTTAATATATTACTCGACCGGTTTCACTTTTTAAAGCATCTTCAGGATACTTAACTTTTGTTCAAGCTACTAGGTATAGCTGCTTAACACCTTTAATAATTAATGAGTGTTACGTTATTTGTTTGCCACTTAATAGTTTTAAATGCATTAATGTTTATGTTAATGAATTACGAAGCCGAGTAAATGATTCTAGTCTTAGTTTTATTGTGAAATAGTACAAATATGTAATAAAATTTTCCCTGTTTTCAGCCCTGGATTTAAAGGGCACTCGGGTCTATTACCAGGGGGGCAAAATTCGTAAAATGAAAAAAAAATTCTTCGCGTCATCGAAATTGCCTTTTAAAGGCATCTTTACAGTTTTAGGAAATTTTTTAAGTACTAATTTAGGTGTTCATTTTTATTATCAATTAGGTGTTCAAGGTGGTGAACACTTGCCATTAGGTGAGTCCCTAGCTACCTTACCTCCTCTTTTATGAAAAATACTATTTAAATACGAAATATTGAAAAGTATTCGGCCTAACACAGATCCATTCAACTCTAAAAATCAAATCTACCCACATTATTTAGTTCAGTTTAGTGTTATTAATTGTGTGAAGTTCGAAACGTGCGCAATAATTTGTTGTGATTTTATAAATTTTTAACAAAGCAATTTAAGGCACAGATTCGACCTCAAATGGAGTACTGTTCTCATCTCTGGGCCGGAGCTCCCCAATACCAGCTTCTTCCTCTTGATCGCATACAGCGTAGAGCGGTTCGAATCGTTGACGACCAGGCTATTTCGGAACAGCTCGACTCTTTGGCTTTACGCAAAGATGTAGGTTCACTCTGCGTTTTCTATCGTCTTTATCATGAGGAGTGTTCCGACGAGTTGTTTTGAATAATTCCTGCCGCCGAATTCCACCATCGGACATCGCGTCAAAATTTAAAGTTCCGTCCTCACCATCTCGATATCTGGAAATCCACAACTGTGCGTTTCTCCCGACACTTTTTGCCTCGCACTACTCTGTTGTGGAATCAATTACCGGCAGGGGTATTTCCAAACGGATACGACATAGGGACCTTCAAGAAAAGAGCTTACTCATTCTTAAAAGGCCGGCAACGCAACTGCAAGACCTCTGGTATTGCAGATGTCCATGGGCGGCGGTGATCACTTACCATCAGGTGCACCTCTTGCTCGTTTGCCCCCTCTACTATAAAAAAAGTCGTACATACTTTCTGCAGATGGAGCAAATCGAGCAACGTGCCGTCATTAAATACCTCTATAAGAAGGGGCGATCACCGAAAGCCATCCATGGTGATATGGTCAGTACATTAAGGGATTCTGCTCTGTCTTATTTATCCATCAAAAAATGGATAGCAGAATTCAAGTGTGGCAGAGAGAGAGTATGGAAGATGAACCCCTGTCTGACGAGGCCTTACAGCCTTCGACTTCCACTACTGGCGAAAATATTAAAAAAGTACTTGATTTAATGACGGGAGACCGCAAATTAAAAATTACAGAGATAGCCGAGATTATAGGCATATCTTATGAACGAACTCAAAATATCATAGTCAACGAATTGGGTTTCCACAAAGTGTCTACGAGCTGGGTTCCGCGACTTCTTTCAGTTGAACAAAAAAGGACGCGTTTGACTATTTCACGTGACTGCTGGAGTTATTTGAAGCTGATGCAGATGATTTTTTGAATCGTTGTGTAACAATAGACGAAACATGAATTCATTACTGTACGACTGATTATCTTGAAAGGGTCAGACTATAAACTCTGATTACTACTGCTCAGAAGAAAAGTCCTGTTTCATTAAGATAATGCCCGTGTCCACACGTCTCTGCAATCAATGGCTGAAATCCACAATTGTGGCTTTGAACTATTACCGCATCCGCCTTATTGATGTGATCTGGCACAGTCAGACTTCTTTCTATTCCCTAACCTAAAGAAGCACTTGGGAGGTTAAAGATTTTCGATAAAGACGAAGCCAAAATAGCAGTAGACGCATATTTTGACTCTAAGGAAGAATCATTTTTTTAGCGGTCTAAATGATTTGAATGAGAGATGGCAAAAGTGCTTCGAACTTGATGGTGATTATGTAGAAAAATAAAAATATAACTAATTTAGTATGTTTAATTTTCTTGGTTAGGCCGAATACTTTTCAATCCACCCTCGTATATTAACAATGAAAAGGCATTCTAACGGTGCCCCAGGGGAGTCACTAGGCTGCATAAATCCGGCCCTGTCTTTGGTGTTATTCTGGTGTCCCTTCCATTCATTTGCGACTCTGCTAAACAGTTTCTAAATGGTAAAACATTGGCTATACGTGCTATTACCATCGTGACTGCAAGGTTATAGAGTAACGCAGCGTATTGCGTCCTTCCGCAATTGCGTTAGTATTTGTCACTGTTGTGTTCCGGTTTAGAGAGTAAGGTAGCCCGTAAACTTTTGCATATATCATTACTATCGTCGCTATACGGATATTTAAAATCTTTAGTATCTATAGGCGATGGTTGTCTGTTTCCATCAGGAGAGCCACGTGCTTGTTTGCTATCTATAAATTAATACTTGGAATTGAATTTCATTAGGCGCCGGCGATAAAAAAATTTAGAAAAGTAATCCTTTAAAGATTTTAATATGAAACTATATACGAGCACATGAAGTCGCGCACAACAAGCTAGTATATAAATGTTCTGAAACAGTGAATAATTTAGTAATTACGTGAAGTTTCTCGAACAACGCTGTGTTGCAGTTGCTTAGTTCTGTCAACGACGAAGTTAACTGCTTTGTTAGTATTTCCCGTGTTGGCTCAGGCTACTCCAAGATTAGACCAATTCCATTCCTTCAGAGTGCTAAGTGCGAATTTTTCTTTTCGCATTCGATCGTGAGCGCGTTTCGAGTTTACTAGGAATTTATATGTGATTTATACAGCGCCACCTAGTGGTAAACTGGTTTCTCACGTTTACCACTAGGTGGCGCTATACAAATCACATACAAATTCCTAGGAAACTCCAAACGCGCTCACGATCGAATGCGAAAAGAAAAACTCACACTTAGCACTCTGCTAGAACGCATATCTCGCGCGGATATGGTAATACTGCCTTAATTTTTTTCGAAATAGTAATTGTCACTGTCGTGTTCTAGTTTGGAGAAGTAAGTAGATGTTAAAGGTATACATTCACCATTACATTCCTGGCACATTTTAAATTTATATTGTATAGGATAAAAAATTAAATCGAGTGTGAGCTCACGCCTCACATGTCATTAAAGTGAAACGTTGTATTCTGGTGATTCTAGTTAATTTGTAAGAGAATGGAATGGATGGAGGTCAATATTTTTATATTGACTAAAGTAGGAAAGAACGAAGGAAAGAGGGATATCAATTGAAGGAGTCGAAGAAAAATGTGTTTCGTAATTTGGAAGTAAAAATTTTAATATGCAAGTAGTTTATAATGACACCGTTCGTCTGTTTCGTTGAGTAATCGTAATCGAGTAAAGGTTAATATCTTCACGCCTGTATCCCCGAAGAGGTGGAGAGAGGTACACACGTGCACCCACGATTATCCAAAGATACTTGGTCCCACAATGTGATACCTAAGTCATCCTCGTAATATCGCCAACCGAGCATTTTCTAATCCTGGGCAACATCCTTTTTATCAGAAAACTGAAAGAATACAATTTTAAACTGCCTTACCCGGGAATCGATCCCGGGACATCATGTGGACAACACCGACAGCGGACCACTAGACCACAGGCTTCAAAACAATGATTTTAAAGAAGTTTTACTTTAGAAAAAAAAACAAGCATGTGGTCCTCCTGATTTATAGATCAACAAAAATAGGAATTAAAGATGTTGATGGTACGTTTGTGCTGTGTTTGTGTGTAGGTAGGTTTTGTTTAGGGGTCGGTTTGCCATTCTACACGCACAAGTTAACAGGCTACCTTACCCTCCAAACCCAGACCACGACAAAAACAAACACCGACTCTTATATATAAACCCAGTCAATACGTTTCGGATTATCTATTTAACAAAAAGAATACCCGAAATTGGCCGCAGTTAAATTATACACTTTGGCAGCCACAATTTACTTTGAAAACATTAATTCAGTAAGTAGGAAGGCGAATTTGTGTCAAGTAGTTCTAGCGGCCGCTGCGGTGCATTGACTCCCATTAATAATTCTGGCGTTCGTTCCAAACACGGTCACACTTGCATAATAGAATGACCTGGAGCCCGGTTTATCTTCATGTATAGGGGAACAGATGTCTGGTATTACTTGACATTTGTAATGGAAAACGATTAGGTATTTCGGAGAAAGTTCCAGACCTTTTACTTTTCAAATATATTTGTTGGAAGAGTTTGTGCGGTTGCAAAGCTGTTTAGGGTTCGTAAAGCCTAATATGTTTTAAACAGATACGTTAAATTGTATTAAATTAGGGAGCACGGATTAAATGGATACGCAATTCAAGACAATTTCTTTGTTGATTGCTTGCAATTACTACTTGCTTTGTACAGAAATACAGAGTTATACTACTTACTAATGAAATAAAATAATTGCAAGGGTAATATTGAAACCTTGTCATCTCATTCGGAGTGATAAAACAGTACAACATGGTTTATTTCTATTTTTTCACAATGTAATATAACCTAAAAATGTATGAAATTTGTGAAAGTAATTGGAGCGTTTGCTCATATGCGCGGCGACACGTTTCCTTCCCAATGGCGTGTCTATTAGTATTCATGTGGTCTGTGTTGGAGTCATCAATCTAAACAGCCTCTATGTCAATTTTACTTATATATTACAATGTGGAAGCAGTATACCTATATGATAGATAAATAATGTTTTTAACCTCTTCTCATTTTTATCGCCTCAATTGTGACATGAGGTCCCGAGTTCGATTACCGGGTCGGCCAATTCATATGTATTTATTCAGTTTTCTGATAATAATAACGTTGCCCGGGATCAGCTTAGTGCCCGGTTGGCGAAAGGCTTGCCACCTATCACATTGCTGGACCGAGTATCCTAGGTTAATCGTGGATGCACTGCTTGTACCTCGGCCTACTCTTCGGGGACGCGACCGTGTTGATAACCTCGATTTTAACCTCTATTTTATTGACTGAATGTTTTTATGTCATGAAAAATAAGCAGATATCACTCTCAAAGTGATAACCATCGCCATTGACACCTAAGACACATAAAGGTGCATAGCCTCGCGTATGTCGGGGATCTAATGTCACAAGCGTAAGTTTACCAGTTATAGGTAGCACGACGTTGCGGAATTAGTGACACGTATAGACAAACATTTGCCTTTTATAAACTGCCTGGCAGAATGAAAAATGGTCTGTTATTGATAGGGAGACCAGACCAACACGGGAAACATTTTATTACACACTTATACTATTTTACAATAAAGCTACTATTGATGTCTACGATTTTACCGCTGAGCGGCGACTAAGTGCTGGACGGATATCGGCATAAACAGAAGTATAAAAATGACCAAAGCTTGTAACGAAGCAACCAACTATCTACAAACCCTATAAATATCAAATATTTATAATTCTTTTATTTATTTATTTAACTCTCGTCATAGTGTGTTCTTATTTATGCAAATCAATGCGTAATCATTACCAACATACATTAAAAATACATAAAGCTTATTCGAAGTGGTCTCCATTGGCTGCAATACACTCCTTCAAAACATTCAGTCGAAGCGCACACTCTTTCTACGGGAAATTTCTTATTTGTTTGGATTGTTTTAGGGACTCCAAATTATCGTAGCATTCAGTGCAAGCCATGCTCTCTAAAACTGATCATAAATCATAATCAAGCGGATTAAGATCGGGACTAGATGACGGCTAGTCTTCAGCTCTAATGAAGTGTAGAACGTTGGTTCGTAGCCAAGACTGGGAGGATCGAGATTTATTGCCTGGCATCGAGTCTTACTGAAAGGACCATTCTTGGTTATCGAACATGGTGTTGTTCATGAATAGGCTTAACTACCTTCCCAAGAATGGTATCTTGATACTTTTGTGCCGATGTTTTTTCACAAAAATATAGCTCAGTCACTTTTTCATAGCTAACAGCCCACCAAACCATCACTGAAGTCGGAGAACATCCACGTTGTACTTTGTTAGTTAATTGGGATGCTTCCTTAGAGCTATTGTTGTTGTGCTCTGTTAGCTAATTGGGATGCTTCCCTAGAAATTTTATTTGTTAAAATTTAAATTGCTCAGTTATAAAAATATTCTCATCCGTAAAGAAAATATTTCTGTGACCTTCCTTTACATACCGTTTATACAGGGTGGACAAAAAATCGTGGATCAAACGAAACAGGGTGATAGGATTATTATAGTCAAGTTTTTTTGATACAAGTTCACTTTTGAGTAGTAATTTTTTTTTACAGTAAGGTTCTAAAGTTACAAATAATTTTTAATGAGACTTAACAGTAATTGAAAAGGTGCCAATACTTATAAATCATGGTACCCACTATCATAAAAGCACTTTGTTAGTGTTGATACATTCCCTAGAAGCAACTAAAGACCATTTATTGTTGTCGTCAAAAACACTAAAATAGTCGTAACTTCTAAGAAGATCAAGATTGAGCTCTGCCATAGAGATATATTTATTGCAAATAATCGCAACTATCACCCTGTTTCGTTTGATCCACGATTTTTTGCCCAACCTGTATAGTTGTTTTGGTTTTACCACCTTTTTCTTTTTTAAATTGTCAGTGAAAAAATGACCAGTGCGTCTCTTATAGGCTGCAAGCCCTTAGTCTTGTTTTCAAATAAGTGACATCGTTCTAGGTGCTATCTTCATCTCCCGAGATAAAACCGTTTGCTTCCGGACAGGATTGTTTTCGAAATTTATCACTTACTGCTTTTGTCGCTTATTTTGTTCAAACATTACGTGGACGGCCAGATCTTTTTCTTTCACAGACAGAGAAGGTTTCATTGTACCTATCAAAAGCCCGTTACACAAACATTTGACTAATACGAAGCTCATGGAGAGTTTTAAAAATTTGTACAGTTCTATACCTACTTGTGTATGCAATCACAACGATTCGGTTCTCTGTATCACCTTACTCAATTTTAATATCACAAAATGTTTTACAATGTATCGTCGCGAAAATGAGAAAACATTATGAACAATATAAAAATGAAAAACTCAAAATGTAATATTTTATTTATTTTTAATTTTAACAGTATTTATGCCAGACTATATATAGACATTAGATATTCTAATTGACGATTTGCACTTAGTTTGTGGGTTACATTAAAAGTTATTATCCGTCCGTACTGACCATCAGCCATTTATATTTTATGGTCCTGTTACTTGAAAATTGCTTAAAAGCTTAAATTTGCAACCAACTCATTTTAAAACATAATTCGAAACTCCAGCAAAGTCGTAAAATGAAATTTTATGAAACCATATTTTAGCGTATCTCTCATTCTCGAAAAACAAAGGTGATTATTTTTTATCCATGTGAAATATTGTCAGTTTTTGTCCATTATAAAGTAATCATTTACTTTTTACTTTTTTTTTGTTTACTCAAAAGTATGATATTTATCACGCCGGTTTCCCTGTGGGGGTAAGTAGAGTTAACTCAACGTACAAAATCGCTTCTGGTTACCAGTTTTCCGGTTTCTCGTCTGGCGAGGAGGATAGCGATTTTCATCATCATATGCGTATATTTTACCATTATTGCCCGTGTTAGTCCGAGCTGCCTTTGAAGAATAGACAATCTGCCGTTCTGTGAGGCAGTAGCGAAGGATTGCCTATGCAAGTCACTACCATCGTGTCTACTAGATGGTAGAGCTCTGCATTGTCTCGCTCGGGTTTGCTACTGCCGCTTTAGCTATTCCTGCCACAATAGCCTTGTCACTGTCGTGTTCCGGTTTGAAGAGTAAGGTAGCCGGTAAATTTATACATTATGGGGAATTACAGCCACATAACAATGATAGTAACGCATTATTTTCATGTTTGGTGTCTATAGGCAATGGTTATCTCTTCGTTAGAACGGCTATGTGCTTTCCTGCTCTCTTATTACGTAAAAAAATTTATTTGCCATAACCGCGACCTGCTATAACGAGTCACTTCTGATTTACAACATTTACCGATTTTTCGTCTGGCGAGAACGATAGTAATTTTATCATCACACTCGTCAAATTTGACGATTATCGCATATTAATGACCCTATTCACGCCCTACAGATTATCTAAGTAGCTCCTGATTTACCAAAATTTACCGACTTGTCGTCTGGCGAAGAGGATTATGTTCTTCCTCAACGAATTTGTCAATTTTAAAGGTTATTATCAGTTATTTACGATAACCGCGACCAACAGTTTTTCCGATGTACAGGAGTGTTACCATTCAACCGCCAGACACGGAACTGTTGCTGATGTTTTAGACATAAATAAAAAAATGCTCAACTCGGAAACCGAACTCAAGACTCAATCAAAGCCGTATAAACTAACAGCTAAACACATTCATTCGTTTCATTCATTAGTTGACACAAGCAGACGACGGTAAACGAATAAAGACGTTGTTGATGTTTGTTATTCGCTTCCATCACCACATCCTATTGATGTGACGTAGTAGGACTGTACAAATAAACAAACGGATGGCTCTCCTAATGGAAAGAGACGTTCGTCGCCTTTAGACACCAGTGATGTTATTGGTGCGTCGCTATCCGTGTGGTGGGATGTTAATGCCACATGCATAGATTACCGGCTGTTTTACACTTCAAATTGGAACACGACAGTGACAAGCATTGACGCTATTGCGACAGGAATAATAAAGGCGGTGGTACCAGACCCGTGTGAGACGTATTATCGTTCACGATGGTAGTGACTCATAAAGCCAATCGTTCGCCTTTTAAAACTGCTTGTCCGAATGGCAAATGGTCTATTCCTCAAAGGTGCCCAGATCAACACGAAGAAATTAAAAAAAAACGCGATGGCTCTAATAAATTCTATATAACTGTAGAAGTAATTATCTGGATTTTTTTCAGTCAGTTCATATTTTCCGTGTTCCAGATGTTTGTTAAAACGTCCTTACAGTTTAATTAGAGTAGAAGGAAGTGCAGTCTCCTTAATAAACCCCTTTTGTCCGTGTACCGGTTAGCGAGAGAACCCCACTAAAATCCAACAGTTTCTTTTATAATAATACCGTTTCCTTTTTGTCGCACGCTCTTTGGTAAATTGCTTTCGTTGTGAGATTGAGATGCCCTCGATAAAATCAGATAAAACGGAAATTTTCTTTAATCGTTTTCAATTGATTTAAATTAAACACAGTTTTCGACATCGAGCAAATGCGTACTATTATTGATATGGTTAATTGCTTATGTCACTTACAATATTGGATTGTTATGTTATAATATATGGTGTAACTTTGTCGAAATCCATAATCCATTTATACATTTAATGATAAACTAGAAGAGGCTCTCCGGATAGAAAAAGAAACTTCTTAAAAAGTTTACATCAAATCTTTCTATCAGGAGAACCATTTGTTTTCTGCTTATTTACTATTCTTTGTTATCAGAAAAAAAACGGTGAAATAACTGATTAACGGAAATCAATGACTAGAGGGACTCAAGCTTTCATCGAGTAAAAAAACATCTGATTCTCTTAAGGCCAGGCACCGAGACAAACGGAAAAAACTGGTTCGCTTAATCACATTTTTCTGTATTGATTGTTTTACAAAAATTACACGATATACCTGAAGATATTATCTAAGGAATGTTCAATTCATTACAAGATAGAATGTACTTTACTCGATCATATAAAATTCCGAAAACAGGCTAAAAAAATCTCTCTAAAACAAGTAATTTGTTCATAATATTTCTAATTTTTCACATTATTTTTATATGGTGATATTTAAAGTACAAAAAAAGAATGTACTAAATTTTGGTTTTTAGCTGAAGTCCTATATTTATTTATCCGAAAACTAAACCGTTTCCCAGCGGTTTCAGAACATACCGCGCCGCCCACTTTCTATAGTATTGGCACGCGTCAAAATACCTCACCTTAAGCATGCTTAGGCTGCGAAGTTAAACCTTTGTTGAATATGTTTAGAATGCATTTGTGTGTGCTTCTAAAACAGTGAATTTTCAAAAGTAGTGCGAGCGTGAGACTCAGAGATGAAAATGAAGCGAGATGAAATAGGAGAGAATAAATAACAAATAAGTAATAAATTAATATTCACGGACAAATTACATTTACTGATCTAACCCCAAAGAAAGTAAACAATTTGCTTGTGCTATGGGTGTTAGTCTCTGATGCTAATACGTAGAAATACATATATAAATACTTTTACATGCATAATAAACACGCAAACCCGGAAATACAAACATGCTCATCTCACAAAATGCTTGTCCCTGTCGGGGATCGAATCCGAGCCCCGTCGATTGCGTAGTCAGGGTCGCTAACTACTCGACCAACGGGGCGGTCATTATTACTTTTTTTATATCATAAGATAGCAAACAAGCAGATGGGTCTCCTGATGGGAAGAGTCAACCATCGCCTATAGACACCAAAGGTGTTATGGTGCGTTGCTATCTTATGACGAGGTCTAATGCCACATGCATAAGTTTACCGGCTACCTTACCCTCCAAACCGGAGCACAGCAATGACAAGCACTGACGCTATTGCGGCAGGAATAGGTAAGGCAGTGGTACCAGGGCCGGGCGAGACAATGCAGAACTCTATCACCTAGTAGCCACGATGGTAGTGACTCGCATAGCCAATTGGTCGCCTTTTTCGACCTGCCTAGCAGAACAGCACTTAGTCTATTCGTCAAAGGAGCCCGGAACCAACACGGGGAAAATCTTTCCACTCTACTTATTTAGAAATATCTTTATTAATTTTTCTTTTTATATAAACGCTGCCACAGAAACAGACGGATGTCAGGATAGTTAAAAGACAATAGCACATGGGCTTTATTGCTTTTAGAGATCGAATCAACAAACAGTTTACTTTTCTGATTGTAATAACATCTTCATACTCGTATTTACAAAACATCGATTCCCCTGTTGATTTTCATTAAATAAACTCTTACTTTTCATAACTTCTATTAAACCAATTTATTATTATCTTTGTGTATATACAGTTATGTCGTTTATAAGATAAACTCGAAGATCAGGTCCTTGATACTACAGTAAAAAAAAAAAGAAAAAAATATATAAAACAAATACATGCTGGTGGGAGAGATGTGTCTCGCTCCCGGGTCTATGGGTACCCACTATCTTGCTTGTTTATCCCGTGAAACAGCTTTGCTGTATTTCGGAGGAAAGGGCAAAACAGACAGTGTAATTACTGGCACTGAGGCTTAACATCTTATGTGTTAGGATAGGCAACACATAAATAAGTTACCTGGGCTACTTCCAGGTAAACTAGTTTATGTTCATTGGCGACGTCGACCACTTAGTATCAGGCACGTCTGCCAATTTGCCTATCCAACTAACATAAAAATACACTTACACACACACACGCGCACACACGCGCACACACACACACACACACACACACACACACACACACACACACACACACAAATGGCAGTTGATTCGTCTTTCAGTAGTCCGTGTTCAAAAATTTTCGTCATTGATAAATCATAAATAAATCGAACGATTTTGATCTAATTTATGGTATTTGACGAATTTTTTTTTAGAAGAAAGCTGGTTAGATTTTTAAATCAATCGGTGTATTAGCTTTCAAATTATGTTAAAAATATCTTTAGTAAGTTTACTGTATGTAATTAACAAAATACCTATTTTTTGAAAACTGTAACTTTTGAAAACTTGATTTGATTTTGATTTTTAGTACTAAAATATTGTATACGGTGAAAAAATGATTGGTTAAAAAATTCGAAATTATGTAGAAAACAACTTTTTTCAAAAATTTTCGTTAACAATTTCTTCCGAACGAATAAAACGATTTTGATGATATTAGTGCATTAGATTAAATTTTTGAGGAAAAGGGCTAATTAATTTTTGTATTCAATTTATTACATAAATCTGGATGTTATATTAAAAACATACTGTTTTGCCAAAACTTCTTTTGAGGTTTTTTAAAATTTCTCAAAATTTATAGGACCGAATTGGTTAAAATTTCCAGAAAGTCTAAGTTGTGCGGAATCTAATCGAATGCCAACCTCCGCGTTTCGATTGATCAAGCCTTTCATAAGTTATGAGATATTTTTACACACACACACACACTCACACACACACACACACACACAAACACACATATATACATACATACATACAAATATACTGACGTCATCGTGAAAATAGTCTGAAAGGTTCCCAGGACTCCAAAACGTGGAGATCTGGTGAAAACTCGATTTTCGAAAATCAGGGAAAAATTAGTAACTTAACCACTTATGTGGCGGGAAGTTGAAAATATTCCATGACCATTATAAACATTAATTAGAGTAACATAGATTACGCTTAAATATCTTCTTCCATTTGCATTTACAGAAGTCTAGCCTTGTCTTGTGTCACAGATAATTATGTTTGCTAGATAAAGTTTCAGCGGCACACCGCGTCGTAATTATGCTCATACATAGGTCTGAATATACACGAAATTATACACTTTGGGATCTGGTTTGAATTTAGGGCGAAGGGATACCGTCCTTACATATCTTAGCATTAAGCTTTGGAATTTTAAGTAAGGAATATTATTCTCCGAGGTGTTGATTACAGCCAATTTGATAAATTATTAAATATAAATGCTTTTTTTGTTGAGTAATTGGACACTACGACTTTCGGTCCAAGATATATTCTTGCATATATATCCAGGCCGGCAACGCACCTGCAGTACCTCCGGTGTTGCAGCTGTTCATGGGCGGCGGTGATCACTTACCATCAGGTGACCCTCTTGCCCGTTTGCCCCCTATTCCATAAAATAAAAAAAAAAATAAAAAAAATATGGTACGTAGATGCGTAGAGTTTTGTTTGATATATACACACGTACCTATAAACTATGAGCAATTAAAACCCTGTCTGACCCAATAGGTTAGGTCCACCCCACCACGCCGGATCGGCACTCATCATGTTAGAGGAAGATGCCCTTGATGTCGCGTTCGTGGTCAATCGCTTGTATGACGCCAGTGTTTATATATTCCGGTCGGCATGCTGTACTGTCATATTTGAAACATCATTTAAGATTAATTATTTTTATCTACATCCAGAAAATATTACCATATATCAGAATATGTTAGGCGACCAAACTACGCGTTTGCGAATCGGACAGGGTTATTTACGCACTGTATTTGTTGTGAAATTAAATAAAATTACTTACTAGTGCATTTCAAATTGTTTCCAGTAGTAATAGAATTTCACCAAGTGCCCAAGTAATAGAATTTCACCAATTCTTGAAGCTAAAAAGGCTTGATGGATTGCAATAAAATGTTGTATAGGTATATAATTTACACTTTCCATCATGGGATGTAGTGTAAATTATATACCTATACAACATTTTATCACATTCCATCAAGCTTTTTTTAGCTTTTTTTGCGATACTTTTTTTGTGATTGAATTGCGATAAAATTTTGTATAGGTATATAATTTACACTTTCCATCATGGGATGGAAAGTGTAAATTATATACCTATACAACATTTTATCGCAATCCGTCAAGCCTTTTTAGCTTTAAGAATTAAACAAACAAACTTTCGTTATTATGCATTTCTGATATTAGTCTAGTAGACCCGACCTGGGCTGGATAAAAGTGTTTCTGATGTTTTTTCAGTGTTATCCTCGAAGGGATGTGTTACCGTGCCTTGGATGAGCACGTAAAGCTGCAGATTCTGGCCATCGCAATATGTAAGAGATAGTTGATGAAATGTGGCAATTGTCATAACCAAGTATTTCACGCTAAGTATTTCACGCTAGATCCCTTACGGAGTAGGCAGAGAGAACCGAGTGGCATACGTCACGATTCTTGCATATATATCCAATTGAAAACCCGGTTAATTATAGAGAATCGGAACGTATACGGAATCCACGCCCAGAAATGAATGCTATTAAATATGTAAAATATATAATAGTATCAACTTAATTATTACATATTTACTAGTAGCAATACACCGAAGAGGTCATTAACATCAATATTAGTTCGTAAAGCCTAGCAAAGCATAGTTTTCTGGCTGTTTTGTCTTCCACACTGGGTAGTATTATAACCCTCAAAACGACCTGATAGTGTCAAGCACTGACACTATTGCGGCAGGAATAGGTAAGGCGGTGGTACCAGATCCGGGTGAGACCTTGCAGAACTTTACCACCTAGTAGCCAAGTTGGTAGTGATTCGTATAACCAATCGTTTGCATCTTACGAACTGCCTGGCAGACTGGCAGATAGTATATTCTTAAAAGGAAGTCTGGTCTAATCAATAATTTCAAATTGGCAAAAAATATATATCTAAAATTATAGAGAGAAAACATTTGTATTTTTGTATGTCTGTAATGATTTTTTTTGTAATGAATAAATTCAGAACAAAAACCACTAGACTAATTAAAGTATCTTCACGCCCATATCCCAGAAGAGTTAGACAGAGGTACAACAAGTGCACCCACGACAAAAAGTGCACCTCATGGGTGCACTTTTTGTATTACTGACCTTAAAATATTTCATTGCAACAAACGGGTTTGTTCCCAATGCGATACTAGATTCGGAAATGTTTGTCTTTCCGCCTCTAAAATCATCTAAGACATAGTTTTCCGGGAAGACCGAGCTAGAAAGTTTATTGATGGAAAGATTCAACCATCGCCTATAGACACCAAAGATGTTAATGGTGCGCTGCTATCTTGAGACGAGGTCTAATGCCGCATGTATAAGTTTACCAGCTACCTTACCCTCCAAACCGGAATACGACAGTGACAAGCACTGACGCTATTGCGACAGGAATAGGTAAGGCGGTGGTAGACAATGCAGAACTTTACCACCTAGTAGCCACGATGGTAGTGACTCGCATAGCCAATCGGTCGCCATTTACGACCTGCCTGACAGAACGGCAGTTGGTGTATTAATCAAAGGAGCCCAGGACCAATATGGGAAATAAGCTATGGAAGTCTTTAGCGCGGCGAGCAGTTCGGTTGCAAAATGATACTTGGTGATTAATTGAAATATTCCTCAGATCATTCCTCATACCTAGTATATTCGATAGAGCGCAGGCATCCTAGATCTGCCAGGAGACTAGGGAGCTCAAGGTTTTTTGTAAGAACCGTGTCGTCGACTATGCCCTCAGCTGAACATATAAGCTTTTAATGGTCTAGGAATAAGTCCAAGACCAATGCGAAAAATAATGTATTATCCTACCATGCCCTGTGAAGAAAAGTATTAAAACATATACGAACTTACATAAATGAAAACACATATAAAACACATAAAGGGACTGTTGAATAGTATATACTAACTATAGAACGACTCCGGAGAAACTAATACTCAAATAAATATATCATGAATAAATAGGTCAAGTTCGTGGCCTATTTCCGTTATCCGGGACGCATAGGCAGATCCGCTGATCAGCTTTTTCTCGAGAATTCATTCTATAGTCCATTGTTATAATTCAGGGTGAAGTTCGAATCAATATATAGTGACAGCGAATTTATTTTATATATATAATATAGAATATTGATATTATTTATATTACAAAGTTAGGAATTTTCTTTTAAAGTAAAATCTTTGATATATAGTCATATTTATTTGATATCATAGAAATTTATAGCTAAATAAGTATCTATTCCTTCAACCGTGATTTGCAAATGTTGTCATATTTTTATATAATCTGAAAACCTACTAATTTTGTCTACGAGATATAAAAGTAGATAGGTAATAATGATGATGTAAAAGGTGATATTGATGAACAATTTACACAAATCGACCTAACCCCAAAGTAAGCAAATTATTTGCGTGTGTTATGAGAGTTGATCGTTAAACATCGATACTTATTTATTGAAATACATATGTAATATATAAGTAGTGTTACATACATAATAAACACCTAAACTCAGAAATACAAGATTCTATGCTCATCACACAAATGTTTGTCCCTGTCGGGAATCTAACTCAAGCCCTATCGATTCGTAGTTAGGTTCGTTAACCATTCGACCAACGAGACGGTCATCCCGCAAACAGAACAGCAAAATGGAAAAGCATAACCATCGCTTAGACACCAAAAGTTATTAATAGTGGATTGCTATCTATGTGTCGCCGACGTAATGCCAGATGCATATATTTATATTATCTCTCGGCCACACTTGCGTCTATCGTCACAAAGCTTCGTACAGTGACACATTAAATACAGATGTGACCGTCTATTGTTGGCTATTTTCGCATTTCGCAATTCCGGACTGCGTGTGCCTTATCGCGCATATAACTTCGGGACGATAGGCGCAAGTGCGGCCCCAGCGTTACGCTATTGCAGCAAGTAAAGTCAGTGGTGTCAGTGATGAGCCAGACTGAAGTCTATCTTGTAGTCTGGGTGGTAGTAACACCCACCTTTTCACAAATAACAATAGGCCAGTTTTGCACCTTTCACGAATTGCCTGGAAGGCAGATTGACTATAACGTGTCTCCCTGCCCCCCCCCTTAGATTAAGTAAGTGAAAATAATAATTGTTTAATAATTATTAGCCCGGCGAGATTAACCTGCTATTCGAATTATGAAATAATTACCGACCGCCCCGTTGGTCGAGTGGTTAGAGACCCTGACTACGCAATCAACGAGGCTCGGGTTCGATCCCCGACGGGGACAAGCATTTGTGTGATGAGCATAAATGTTTGTATTTCCGGGTTTGGGTGTTTATTATATATATTCTAGTATTTATATATGTATTTCTATGTATTAGTATCGTTGACTAACACCCATAACACAAGCAAATAATTTGCTTACTTTGGGGTTAGATCAGTAAGTGTAATTTGTCCCGTGAATTATTATTATTATTATTATTATTATGACTGTGGAGAAAGCAAGACCAGTCTGGATCGTAATCTCTGCTTACCGCGTCCAAAACAAGCTAAAGATATAATATGAAATTAAATGAAAATATTTATTTGCAAGAATATAGGTGTTACAAGTTTTTAAAAATTAATTAAAAGTTACCAACATATTCTACGAGATGGCAATATAATATAGTAATAATAAGTAATCTATATAATTGGAAAATGCCCAATTGGCGAAAGGCTAACCTATCTCATTGTGGGACTAAGTATCTTCGGCTAATCGTGGGTACACTGATTATTACCACTGCCTACCTCTTCTGGGATACGGACGTGAAGGTACCATCAAATAAGCTATAAACTTATAAATTTTGTAAAAGTTAAAACAGCTGTTCTTCAGAACATTGTTGAGAGTGTTGCAAGCTAAAAAGTATGTACTTCCAGCAACCAACTCTTGAGTGTTTAAAGCCATATCACAGAATGAATAACAGTATTACATACCCGTGTATAAACAAGTTTCCCTAGTTCTGATGATATCAAATGTTTTAAAGTATTGAGAGCCTTTGAAATGAAATACCTACCCATTAACGTAGTAGTACGTAAATTTTATACGATGCTTACAAGTATACATAATTACAACTAAGTAAAAGCTTTATACACGGTGAACCACTTAATTAACACTCGGCACCTCCAACTGCGATGATTAACGATGAAACCGTACCTACAATATTTGTTTTATTACAAACTTTGAACAAAGGTTAGAAATTCTATTGCGCATCGAAGAGCAGGATATTATTTCATCATTACGAGTTAGTTGTTAGTTGATTCTATTGAAACGGAATTATCGCACTGCTAGGACTTCACTTTTGGGTTTTTCTTTAAAAAGCAATTTAATTTAATACACTTTATAAATTATAATTGAGGTATAATAAAAGACTTTTACATAGGAGCGAGTGAATGATGAGAGAGGCTAGTGCGTGACAGGAGGAGTGGAAAGAGCGACTCACTGGGAGAATGATGCATAACTTGGTGCAAGTGGATGGAAATTTATGATCAGCAGGTTGGGTGTTGAATAAGCAGAAAGTGATACAATTAAGGGATGTAACATCACGTTATCGTTAGTGGGCTGAGGGGCTATAGTCTATACTGAAAAAGTCTAATAAAAAATGACACCAAAAAACCGACCATTTTGTAGTGATTTTTGAGGCACTTCCCGATCACCTAGGAAACTAAATTTTTTTTCAATCAATTCAACTTGCCGTCAATTTTGAGAATATGCAAAAATATTTTATAGTTTCAAATTGGGCATTCAAACCTTTTTAATAATATAAATAAATGTATAAATAAGTATCTTCATGCCCGTAACCCCGAAGAAGTAAGCAGAGGTACAAGCAGTGCACTAACGATTAGCCGAAGATACCTAGCCCCACAATGTGATAGGTGGCAAGCCCATCGCCAACAGAGCACTTACCCAATCCCGGACAGCCTTGTTTTTATCAGAAAACTTAGAAACGCATGTTTTAGGTTGCCTGACCCGGAATCGAACCCCGTAACTCGTGTGGTCAACACCGGCACAGGACCACTAGACCACAGAGGTGATTAAAAACTAAGAAAATTGTTAATACACTAAAGAGAGGTCTTGCTCCTGAGTCATGTTTTCATACAAATGACTCGTCCGTCCAGTTAAACGTGACACCTCCTTTAAGTCAATCACAGTCTCAGATATAGCGAAAAAAACTCCTTTCCGACCGACTGTCCATAAGCACCTTTCAATTTTTATTTTTATGGAATAAAAAGTATAAAAGCACATGTCTAAAAAAACCATCCCAAACCAACCACCATATATTGACACCAAACAAAATAAAATTATTAAAACTTTCTCACGAAATTTTTCACGAAACATTATGAACTAAATAATTTAAAACGCTACCCGTTTTTCACTCTCACGATTAATCGGTGTTAGTTCCGACTAGTTTCGGACCTATATGAAATCCGAAGTGTTCGAGATGAATCGCTACCGAACGAACGTTAGACTTACCCTGGGGATGGACCTCATGTAGGTCAGAAACTAGTCGGAACCAACACCGATTAATCGGGAGTCTAGCCGTTTTTAATTATGTAGCTATCTTAGAAATGTAATGCTTCTTGTATATATTTCAATTTTTACCTTTCAGACCGTAAAACGGTGGTAGCGAGTACTAAGGCTACTGAGGTAGAAGGCTGTGATGCCAAACCTTTGCAAAACACCTACCTAGGAGTCACAATAGAAGTAACAAATTATGTCGTTACTCATTTGCTGTTTACAAAGTAGCTGACAAGAAGCCGGATCTAATAATCAAAAGGCCCGGAATGAACACGGGGAAAACACGTTTAAGACAATTTCATGCTTTATTTGCTTTCTTAAAAACCGCCCCGGGAATATAAATTTTCTGTATATAATACAAGTTTAAATGAAAAACATAGATAGAGGCTCGGGACAGTCTTCTTTAAAACCCAATCCTAATCAATACAGAAAAACCCTATTGAAATTGTCACTTATATGTTGCTATCTTGAATTTGTCACTTAAATGAAGCTATTTAACCCTACCCTATTGAAATTGTCGCTTATGTGAAGCTATTTAACTATACTGAATATATTATACTACAAATTATAATTATCCTGTTAGCTAATAACTTAATATGTATATTGCAAAAGAAATTATAAATGATGGAATTTACCTTAACTGAAATGTTTTATCGGGATTAATTACTTGTTTCATTTTCTCCTCATGGTTCGGGCTTTCTTTAAAGAGCAGACTAGCTGCTGTTCTGCCAGGCAGTTCGTAAAAGGCAACCGATTGGTTATGCGAGTCACTACAATTGTAGCTACTAGTTTTTAGAGTTCTGCAATGTCTTGCCCGGGTCTGGTACCATCGCCCTATATATTCCTGCCGCAATAGCGTCAGTGTTTGACACTGTCGTGTTTCGGTTTAGAGGGTAGGGGTAGCCGGTAAACTTATCTATCTGGCATTAGACCTCGCCAGCAGATAACAATGCTTCATTAACATCTTTGGTATCTATATGCGATGTCAGTACAAGTCCCGTCGAACGTTCTACGTTATGTCGGTCCAGCTCTTCCAGAGATTAGCCGGGACAAACACAGACAAAAATTGAGAAAAATGTTATTTTAGTATATGTACCGTGTGTACTACATACATATGCACTTAGTGAAAAGCGGTTATTTTAATATTACAAACAGACATTCCAATTTTATTTGTAGATGTAAACATGTTTTTTTGTTCCAACTCGTAGAAAAGCGTTGACTAAATAAATATAACGTTTGAAACAGATCCATGCATCGTTTTCTTCCGCCAAAACCTTAGGGAATATAAATCGCCTTTAATTCAAACCAGTGTGCTCTGCTGTATGGTTTATCCACTAAGTCTTTGACTGATGGCATTCTACGGATCGAGTAGGTACGTATTCGTATAATATTCTCTTTTAATTGAAGGTTACAATTTAACAAGGGTTTAAGGAATATTACTATTGTTTGGAGTGACATGAATTTAAATATGTGAGGATTAAAGTCGAAAATATAGTTAAAGAATCGAGTCAATTAATATATTCTATACTTTCCATCGTCGTTACTTGGTGAAATTCTATTACTGTTAGACACAATTAATAATGTAATTGTACTTTAATGTCTGTCCTCTAGTCCCAATCTTAATCCGCTGGATTGTGATTTATGGTAAGTTTTAGAAAGTATGGCTTGCTCTAAATGTCATGATAATTTGTAGTTTCTATAACAATCATACGAATAACAGTGACGAATTTTCCCATGGAAAAAGTGAGTGCTTCTATTGATAACTGACCTCAACGTTTAAAGGACCGTATTGCAGCCAATGGAGACCACTTCAAATAAGCTTTATGTTTTTAAATGGTTTTATATTAATGTATTAAACTAACACACTCTAATAGCAACAGAAAAAATGTTTTTTTCTTTGTAACGATATTTAGGGCAGGACTAGGTATAATTGTGGTATATTACTCAACCGGTTGTATCTTTTAAGCATCTTTCAGATGTAATATACTTAACCTGTACTTATTTGTTACGGATATATATCCTGAAGACGTTTAAAAAGTGAAACCATTTGGGTAATATAACAAAAGTATATATGTAGTGATGTGAAATTAAATGCAAGTGAATTAATAATTGTGTCTAGCATTAATTTATTAAATTCGCACGCTTCAAAGAATTTGACCGCCCCGTTGGTCGAGTGGTTAGCGACCCTGATTACGCGGTCGACACGGCTCGGGTTCGATCCCCGAGGGGACAAGTATTTGTGTGATGAGCATCAATGTTTGTATTTCCGGGTTTGGGTGATTATTAAATATATTCTTGTATTTATATATGTATTTCTTATGTGTTAGTATCGTTGACTAACACCCATAACACAAGCAAATAATTTGCTTACTTTAGGGTTACATCAGTAAGTGTGGTTTGTCCCGTGAATATTTATTAATTTATTTAATTTATTTGGGTTTTGACGGTCTTTTTAGTCTTTGGTTGCGATCATGAGAGATGAAATCATGATTTCGATTCCCGAGTTGGACAAATAACGTAATTAGGAACCTTTCTGTTTAAAAAAAATTCAGTCAACATATCAGTGTAAAAAAAAACAGACGTCGACACTGTTGTAAAAAATCCAAGTTTTAATTTTAACGATTAGCAATCACGACGCGGCAAACTATAAGTTACCTTGAAATACTATTAACATCGCGTTGATTTGAAGTGACTAAAGAAATTCTGTTCACTCTGACAGAGTTTGAAGTCTGACATCTGACCTGCATTGCCATATTTACTTATTTGTTCTATAGGCAAGAAAAGCATTGTTGAGTATTGTTACGAGAGAGAATTGTACAATTTACACGGTTACAATGTCACCGTCTTAATTATTTCTCTTCCATGGCTTCAGGGCTTCTTCAGTTAGTCAAGTATCGCATGTAGGGCTACGTCTGTGTCATGATTATAGGAAAACACTATTAACCTTCTTATCGTTCCATTTTTTTTGCTTAAGAACTACTATTATGCTACTAACTTATTGCTACTAGCTACGACCGGATAATCTTCCCGCCGAATATGCGTTAAAATTAGTCACTGTTTTGTTCCGGTTTGGAAGATAAGGTAGCCTGTAAACCTATTCATGTGGCATGAGCAAAAACTGCTTTTGACGTAGTTTTTCAGGTACTAAAATATTGTAGAAAGTCGAAAAATTATTGGTTAAAAATTTCGAAGTTATGTTGAAAAGAATTTTTATTATCAACAATAACCCTTGTACGGATAAACTGATTTTAGTGCAATTTGTGCATTAGACGCAGCTTTTTTAAGAAAAGAGCTAATTAAATTTTGTACTTAATCGGTACATTAATCTGAATGTTCTGTTTAAAAAAATACTGTTTCGCCAAATTTTTTTTTGGATTTAAAAAATTTCCTAAAAGCTCCTGGACATAATTGATTTAAATTTTGTGGATGTCTTAGTTGAGCGGCATCCAATCGAATGTCATCAACCGCGTTTCGATCGGTCAAGCCGTTCAAAAATTATCAGATGTTTACATGCACACACGCGTACGTACGTACATTCATACTGACGTTATCGTGAAAATTGTCGAAAAAGTTTTCCAGAAAATCGAGTTTTCACCAGATCTCCACGTTTTAAGGTTGAAACGTGGAGATCTGGTGAAAACTCGATTTTCTAAAATCGGGGCAAAAACAGTGACGTCCCTATCTACATACGTAGCGGGAACTAGGAAAAATATATCCAGTTTGGCGTATTTATTTTAAAGCTACGCGCGTACAAACATTTCAGAGATTTATTTTTATTTATATAAATAATAGATCCTCCTGTATCAACGTTTGAATCAAATTTAATTTTGGCTTTTACGTGGTTTTTACAATGAATAATAAATGAAGCCAACTATGTCATAAAATAAATCAAAGTTTCAAAAGCGGCCCTGTCTGCTATTTTTCCTCTTATATTATTAAATAGGAGGCCAAAGAAGATATATTTCCTCTTATTACTAAAATAACTTGCGAAGGCAGACTTTTACGTACAAGTCGCTTATGAAATATTTTAGCACGTTTGGACGTAACTCAAGAATAGGGCTGCCACCTAGCTAAAAAAATACTGAAAGCGTTAAGATTGAATTTATAGCTTCATAATAAATATTTATAGCGTCGTGATCTGAGGGATTAATTAGCCTATACGGCACGGATCATGAGATCGAGGATTATTTTAGGTTTTCTTAGAAAATCGAAATCTCATTAATAGTTTGCAGTCTGGCTGCAGTCTGATTAATTTCATTGCGGGTGCTTAGCTTTTCCCCAGGGCACCCTGAGCTCGAAACTCAGTGGTTATCAGGACGGTTGTAAAAATCATAAATATTTAAATTCCTCACAAAAATGTGTAACTGCCAAATAATATTTCTGTATATAACTGAAATTATCCCCCATTATATATGTTACCTGAAGCACGTTAGTGGTAACACACACCGGCCAGACTCCGAATTGCTACTGAGATTTTGTATTTTAGAGAAAAACCTTGATAAAATCTCAATAACTCTTTAGTCCAACCCGGGATTCGAACCCAGCACCTCATGATCTGAGCCGAATACGCTAAATCTTAGATCACGAGACAGTCAAAACTCAAAGTATAAAACTTAAAGCGGAATGCTTTGTCATTGACTACTTTTAAGTGTCTCGTATTCTGTTTTCGCCCTTATGTAACCCTATTCAAGAAGCATGTATGGTAGTGTAGTATCATTGGCTCTCACAAAGGCTTTGACTGAAATTCTTCCGTTACAAGTATCAATATTGGCTGACACAATCTTAATTAATAAATTGTTCTATTATATAGTGTACGCTTGCTTAATAATTTCGACGTTTTAATATTCTGTAACTAAACCAATATTTAAATACAGCGTCTGACAATATATATTGTCACGAGCTTACAGTTCATATTGTGTAATAAAATACGACTATATTAAAACTGTCTTTATTCACCACACATATGTACGATACACCACAATACAACACGTGTATACGCGCTACCACTAATATGACCGTCACCATATTCACACTAGAACCAATCGAGTAAACCAAATCACTATTCGTATTCAGATTAAATGACTCAATCAATTTTCTCATTCTTCACTATATCTTAATAGCACTGATTTTATACATTGGTAATCTGTAGCACTGATTGCTCTTCAAAAGTGACTCACTTCTCACCGACAGTCCCTATTTATACAAGGTAAGGTTCGACAGCGTTCTCGAAAGTTCTAAAATAGTCACGAATATCGTAAGCAGCTTAAACGTAAACAAGTTATATTTAGTACACGCTAATTTCATCTTTATGTCATATGTGAGAAGGTGCATTATGGAAAGCTATTTATGTAACGGCAGCTATTGTTTATCGATAGAGGCAGCTGTCTTTTTCTTTTATTTCTAGATTTTTCCAGTATTCTCACTCTTCACTTTTTCTAGAATATTCGCAACAATATTATGGAAGTATTCCTAGCGCTCGAAAGTGACATGAATTGTGCCTCTAAATTATAAAAAAAATGGTGTTATGCTCGATGAATTTAGTTGCTAATTATTGATTTTTACAATTAGAAGTAAAATATGTTTGTGTCTTCTCTTTGCAACAATAAAGAATAATTTGTCCTTATATGAATTTCCGCATGTCAGAAAAAACCCAGCAGTTTTTTTAGTGTTAGAATTCAACAACGTCACACCCGGGTACGTATATGGTACCACCGCCTAACCTATTCCTGCCGTAATAGCGTCAGTGCTTGTCACTGTCATGTTCCGGTTTGGAGGGTAAGGTAGCCGGTAAACTTATGCATGTGGCAATAAAACCCTGCCACACGGATGGTAGGACAACCTTAACATCTTTGGTGCCTATAGGCGATGATTACCTCTTTCAAGCAGGATTGTGCGTGTTTTCTATCTTATGATATAAAAAAACGATAGTTTGAAATATTTTCCCTGTGAGTATTTGCTAGCGTTAAGAAAATGTAGACGTTCGAAAATTATCCGTCCACAGCTGTGACATATAAAGAAGGAAAGTTCTTCATGAGAATATTATTTTCAATTGGCTATCAAAAATGGAATTGCCGTAGTTGGTCCTCAAAACGTCAGACCACGCGGCGACATATTGTTAGCCTTTAGTTTCACAGAAAAGCAATTTCGAGCTAACATCTGACACTTCAATTAGAAAACTGCCATTTATTATCCTTTAGTTTTAGACTACATTAAAATATTTCGTCTTGGCCTATTTGTTTAAGGTTTTTTCTGTGTTTTTTTATAGAAATCTCAATTACCGTTTGGAGTCTGATGGTGATGTCTTGACAACCCTATGCTTCAAAAAAAGCTGCAGGTCTTGGTTATCAGAAAAACATGTGAAAAAAATTGCGAAATATATTTTTTATGTAAGATAGCAGCAAACGGGGTATAAATGGCTCTTCAATGGAAAGAAATACCGTTGTCTATAAACACAAAAGAAGCTAATGGTGCGATGCTATCCGTGTAGCGGGACGGCAATGCCACATGCATAGGTCTGCCAGCTACCATACGGAGGGTATGGTACGGGAGTATAGAGAATGTCACTAGCAGCATTTTATCCGCATCAAAAACATTGCCGTAAATCGCGTCATATTATATAGCTAGAAATAGCCACAAGTTAGACGTTACACGCCTTGTTACATAAATATGAAGTAGGTTTGTTAAGTTTTTTTTTTATTTCGATAGGGAAGCGCTTGACCACGATGTCGCCTGATGGTAAGCTAACATGCGGCCTAAGATGGAACGCGCTTCCCTAGAAGGTACTTGTATACTCTTGTCTTGAAGATCCAAGTTGCTTTTCCTTTGGTCCTTTAGATTCCACACCTAGAAAAAGAACGTCGACTAAGACCTTATATAAAATTGTGACACTGCAATTTGCCATACATGCCATTGTAGCTACATGTATACGCTTAATGGTTCCTTAAGTTCCTTTAAGATATCAATCAAATTGTGATAGCGTAACATAGCGTGGTATTATTCACATAACATTTATTTTATGATTTACGAGTACCCTACCATGATCGCGCGAAGTCGAAGCGATGAAGTCGCGGGGCGACTTCATTCGCGTGACCCATACATATTTCTTTTACCCAGTTGGGTAATAAAGTAGACTTTATTACTCTGTGATAATGTAGTTTTATATTGATTAGTAAAAGCACTTTGAACATACTATGTCCATCAGTATGAATCTAACGCCCTTAGATATCAGATTCACCACGATTTACGGGTGTTCTAAATGGTGTAGTAGTCGGTGAGCCCTATCAAAGTATGCGTCATAACCTGTATTTGCATCAACGTTAAAAATTTCTAATTTAAAAAATAATTTTTGTTTCAGGTAAGTAGAGTTGAAATGGAAATATAGCCATCTATGAGCGTATGTATCTAATATACACATAAGTATATGACTTGCAAGTGTTTGTCCGGAATTCTTTTAAAGAAAATATATTCCAACCAGGCGGTTCATAAAAGGAGAACGATTGGATAACTGTGCCACTGTTAACGAGACAGCTAAAGTGGTAAGTTTGATAAATTGAAAATAATGTTTAAATGAGTTTTTTAGTCTACCCGCCAAGTCGAGACTTTTCACAGATAAGTTGGCCGTCGTAAAACCACACACAAGCCACAAAAAATTATGTTGTATAATGTTGTCTATCGTCGGCACATGGTGAAACATGTCGTGAAACTGTATTTTGATTTTAATTTTAAAACAATTGTTGGTTTCACGATATATATATTGCGCCTAGCAAAGACACTTACGTTTTTAATATTCATCGTTACCATCATGGTAAACCTAAAAGCACTGTTTATTTAGTTTATTTTTAAACTGAATACTTTGTGAACCAGCGTACCAACGTCGAAATACTCTACAAAGTAGTGAAGAAAAATATTGCCACCCATTACTGTTGTATGAAACATATCCCGTGAAAAATGCGACCACATGCCGTATGTTTTATACTGTGGTTATTTTGATTTCCTTTATACGACCCCGGCTTCGTCGTCAATCGTGATACATATAAGTTTTACGTGCTCGCTTTACAAAAACGACACAATGAGGCTTTGTGGTCGGGAGTGGAGTCAAAAAATAATAAACAGTCATATATGTGTCTCTTATGTGTAATTTATTTTTCAATACGTAAGTGTATGAGGTAGAAGCTTTTTCTGGTGGCTTATGTATCCTTTGAGGAGAATAAATCATCCCAATTGACTCATATACTGATTAGAGTTCCGTACCTAAAAGGTAAAACGGGACCCTATTACTAAGCCTCCGCTGTCTGTCTGTCCGTCTGTCTGTCTGTCACCAGGCTGTATCTCATAAACCGTAATAGCTAGAAAGCTGAAATTTTCACAAAATACGGATCCTTTCATGCGTGAGTTCGACTTGCACTTGTTGGTTTTTATATATTACTAGCTGCAGCGTGCAGCCCGCTGCATTATCAGAAATCAGAAATCAGAAGAACTTTATTCAACAAATCTTTTTACAAGTTATTTTGACACGTCAACATTTTTTAAAACTACTACCGGATCGGAACGCGGCCACATACTGAGAAGATCCGGCGGAAGAAACTCAGCGGGCTTGTCTTTTTCACATATTTTTTTTTATCACAATATTACATAATTATAAACCATATATGAGATTGATATATGAAGAGCAATTAATCCCATGCTTGTTTGTCTTCCAAATAATCCGAGATTTTATAATACCCTTTTGTACACAGTTTTGTTTTAATACATTTTTTAAATTTATTGACTGGTAGATCTCTTATAGTTTCGGAAAGTTTATTGTAAAAGCGTATACATTGCCCCATAAAAGAGTTACTTGTTCTGTGGAGACGAGATGCATGCACAACAAGATTGTTTTTGTTTTTTGTGTTTAGTGAGTGTACGTCACAATTTTTTTTTAACAAGCTAATATTTTTACGAACATACATCAAGTTCTCAAATATATATTGGGATATAACAGTTAGGATATTAATTTCTTTGAATTTTTCTCTCAGGGAAACCCTCGGGCTAAGATTGTAAATTGCCCTAATAGCTCTTTTCTGCAGTACAAATATAGTATTTATTTCAGCAGAATTTCCCATATGGAAATATGGAATGAAATCCGTTCAGTAGTTTCGGAGTCCATTGCGGACAAACAACGTGACACGTAATTTATATATATTATCATGTAAAAGTTGACCAGTTATGTTTTTGACCCGTTTCCTTTTTAGTTTGCAAGTGCTGGAAAATAACTTTACAAGACATTCGTTTCTACAAAAAATGCGTAATTTACGAAGTGAAACGTATGTTAACTAAGTATACAATCTGTTTCCATTATTACTGCTGACGTGTTTATTAAGAGACGTTATCCGATAATTTTGCTGTTGGAGTCTCCTTTATTTTTCAGACCTTTAGTGAGTTGTTCCATTTTTTACTCCAGTTTTTTTTAATTCCAGTAGCATTTCACGAGGCATAGTATGTATTCTTCTAGTTATATTTCAGCAAAATAATGCCCGAACCTATAATAATCTACTCCCGCTACATGCTTAGGATATTTTTATTTAGTTTATGAATTCGAAAATGCGAGCCTTCATGCACGAATGTAAAAAGAAATTACTCCTCGAGAGAAGGATTGCTCCCTCGACAAATTAACGTTAGTTTCAATTTTTGGAAACCGCGTATAACGTTATATCTCTTGACAATATTCTTACAAAATAAAGATAGAAAAAATAAATTATTTTTCTTTTGAAGTAGATAAACAGAATTTTTGTTACAAAAGTCGATGTAACTGTGGACCATCACTATATCTGTTGTTTTGACTTCCCACTACGTTAGTAGTATAAGGAAGTTGCTGATTTTCCCCCAATATTCAAAACTCAAGTATTCCTCAGATTTTCACGTTTTGAGGTTGTAGGAAATTTTCCGATTATTTTTATGATTATGTCAGTATGTCTGTTTGTATGTGTGTAAACATCTCATAACTTTTGAACGACTTGACCGATTAAACCATTATTCGATCGATGGCATTCGATTAGGTTTCACCAAAGAAAATCTGAATCGATTCAGCCCAGAAGATTTTGAGAAATTTTGATAAAGCCCCAGATACAATCGGCAAAACAAAGTTTCAGATTAATGTACCTATTAATTACAAAATCTAATTAGCTCTTTTCCTTAAATAATTGCGTCTAATAATGCAAATCCCGCTAAAATATGTTCATCTCTATCGGGAGCTATCATTGGTAGAAAATTTTGAAAAAACTTTTTTATACAACTTCGATATTTTTCACCCAATCGATTTTGTGGCTAAGACACCAATTTAGAGCTCAAAAATAGCGTTGAATGCCATTTGGAACAGCAAAATCAATCATCGTTTTCAAAATATAAAGCATTTTAATAATAATTAAAATATAGTAATATTGAACAAACTTTAGATTTTTGAACTCTGAAAAAATCTACGCTTAGGTATAATTTTTGCTTCTTTGAGCTTTAAATGCTTCAATTAAGTGATAAGTTTCGAGTATGGCCTGCAGAGTCAACCGGCTTACAGATTTTTCTAAAGAATTTATATGTACCGCTGCTATCATTAATGCGAAATTTTGTTAATCCTTTTTTAGATTTTCACGCTAGACAACGAATGTTATATTATTTAAATACTGTACTGAAAACTTAATAAGTAAGCTATTTTTTATCCCTGGAAAATGTAATTTTTTTCGATAGACTTACAAATAACTTAATTAAGCCGCGGCCTGCGTAACTTTACTTGAAACTTCTACCCGTTTTTGTACTTTATTAAAAAAAAATACGTTTACAGTGTGAACAAAATATTCGTTCTATGATTAGGATAGAGCTATTTAACTATATTCTATATATTAAACTACAAATTATAATTATCCTGTTAGCTAATAACTTGGTATGTATGTTGCATCATGTATAAAATATTTTGTCTAATAAAATAAAATAAAAATGATGAAATATACCTTCACTAAAATGTTTTATCGGGATTAATTACTTGTTTTATTTTCTCCTGTTGGTTCGGGCTTCCTTTAAAAAACAGACTAGGTGCCGTACTGCCAGGCAGTTCGTACGAGGCGAATGATTGGCTATGCGTGTTATTCATAGTGGCTACTAGGTGGTAGAGTTCTGCATTGTCTCTATTGCTTGTCATTATCGTGTTTTGGTTTAGAGGGCAAGATAGGCGGTAAACTTATATATTTGGCATTGCCATGCCTCTGCACGGACAGCAACGCACCATTATTATCATTGGTGTCCATAGGCGAGGTATGTCTCTTTCCATCAGGAGAACCATCTGCTTGTTTGCTGTTTTATGATATAAAGATCTCTGATGTCACTCGTGTAATATTGTCGCTAAACGTTTCAAACATAAGCCTGGGCATACCTTACTTCTGGGTCGGGGTAGAAGGGAGGGGGGGGGGGGGTAATTAGATAATAAATAGTGACCGACTGAAACTGGATTTTCAGCCAACTGAAACTTCAGCTTCTGTTCCAGTTAAGGCTGAAACCCATTTTAAGATTATATTTTTATCGACGACAGGAGATAGTTAGTAGGGAGGTTAACAAATTCCTGGGGGAGGGGGGGGTGCAACTACTCAACCTGGGACAGTTGCTCCACCTTTATTAAACACAAGTCACTTCGTGCATGGAATACTACTCTCACCTCTGGGTTGGATCCGCCAAATACACCAGCTGGAGACACTTGAGACGATAGAGAGGCGTGCCAAAATGCTCATAAACGACGATGATCTGGTAGGCAAAAAAATCCAGAGCCTTGCTCATGGACGCAGAGTGGCTAGTTTATTTGTTTTTTATCGGATACACTTTGGAGAGTGCGCTGCGTAATTGCACGACTTGATTCCGCCGTCCCCGTTTTTCTATCGATCGTCGAGGCGCGCAGATTCTAGACATCGCCATATGGTGGACGTTCCACGTACCCGGACAAAGCGGTTCGACTCGACATTCTTCATTCGAACCGCAAGAGACTGGAACATGCTTCCTGAGTCTGTGTTCCCTGACGAGTACAATCTAGGGATCTTCAGAAATAAGAAATGAGAAGAACTTTATTCAATAAAACGATTTACAAGATATTTTGACACGTCAACATTTTTTAAAACTACTACCGGATCGGAACGCGGCCACACACTTCAAGAGAAGAGTGAACAGGTCCCTTCTAGGGAAGCGCGTAACATCTTAGGCCGCATCTTAGCTTACCATCAGGCGAGATTTTGCTCAAGCGCTTCCCTATCGATAATAAATAAAAACAAAAATAAAACTGCCCCATCATGCTCCCCTCTCGGTAGGCCTTTGAACATAAGCATTGATTTTTATCGAAAATGCCATATTTTCTGTATTCTCCGTCGGTATCAATTTTCTATGGTGATATAATGAATAATAAAAAATATTCTTTTAAACTATGGATATTGTTTAATGCCGAACTGTTGGATATAGTCGTGTGAGTGTTCCAAACTTATCCCAATTGACTACAAAGAGAGAAGTATAAACTTTTATAATTGATAGTGAATGGTGGCTCTATGGACCTGTCCATAAAAATTTGTTTGTGTAAAGTAAAAAAAGTGCCAAGATTTTTAGAAAGAATATTTTAATAAGGTATCTAAAGAAAAAGGAATCTGATACAGAACAATGCAATTGAGAGTGCCTTTGTTTTTAAACAATAAATTAAGCAGATTTAAAACTATTCTAGCCCTATTAGGTTTACAAACTATTTGAGTTTCTTTCCAGACATATTCCATTAAACTCCTTTAGATTTATGATGATAAAAATATAATCTCCGTATTGCGAAGTTTGTAATTGATGTGAAGATATCTTACACTTTATAGCGGAATGTGCCAGGAATGAAATAGGAAGAGACAGCAATGCGAAAACTCAATCTTACAAAGTACAATGTAGGCAATTTTCAGATTGTGTTGGCAAACTTTGGTTCATCTGAGTCACTAGTATTTGTATGCTTTCATTTCTGCCTCTTTCAGGAAACGTAAAAATGATCATAGAATGTAGAGAATAAGAATAGATTTAAGTTCGTGTTAAGAGGCATTTCACAAAATCGCCCAGCTGAAATTTAGATATTTTCTAATCGATGCGAGTGCTGAACATCGTCGTCCATGTAGTGCACCTAGTACTGGTAAAATGAAAATAGTATTGATACTTACTTTTAATATTTTAATTATTACTACGCGGTACTAATTTTGGATGGATAATTTTTAAGGAAGCGGACGTAGCGGATTTTATAGTATTGTCTTTTATTTATTTTTGCATGAGAATAGAATATAGTTTTATTCTATGCCAATTTCTATGAGAAAACGTAATTTTTCAACACAACAAAAATCCCAGTTAATGTTTCGTTAATTTTCGTTGGAATAGGCATATTTGCTTAATTAATTAGATATAGTTATAGATCTTTTAGGAAAAAAGTAATCCATTCAGGCACAATTGTTGGATGTTTTTGGTTATTCAGTATTTTTTCTAATTAATTTTGTTGATTCTAGCAGTAACAATACCTTTTGGAAAAATTGCTTCTTTGCGAAATTGACGAAAGTTGTGTCTCAATTTTTTTTACCACTATCGTCTGTCCTTATAACTAGTAGTAATATCTGACTGAAAGTATAATAAGTCCACACATTATAATCTTAAAATAGTTTAAAACAAAGTTGCTTCCGTTGTATCTACGCTTAGATCTCTTAAACTACGCAACCGATTTTAATGTGCTTTAATAGATAGACAGATTGATGTACGACAAAGGTTTATACGTATAAATACATGCATATTATAGTAGAAAAAAACGCTGAGAATTTCAAAGATATAAGCTTGACACAAAAATGATGCTAAATCATGCCGTAAAAGGCGAAACCGGTTGGTGATATTAATTAAATTTTAAAGTAATTTGTGAAACAGTACAAGTGTATTAACAAAACTACAAATGGAGTTTCACCAAGTGCCGACGATAAATAGTGTAAAATACATAAAAATGTTTAATTTTCGATATGGAAACTAGTAATTTTAAAATGTGTAATACTTTTTGTAGATCGAACTTAACTAATTTCATTGATATTTAATTTCGGTTCTCCTAATGGAAATAGGCATCACACCTATTATTTATTGCCTATGTCTTTTAAATCAACCAAATGTCTCGTTTTAACATAAAAGCAATATGGTCACTATGTAGACTTATTATAATATATACATATACATAATACAACAAACACCAAACTTATTTTACAGAAATGTGTAAAATACTTGTATATAAAGTTTCCTTTCCACATTAAATTATTTTTTTGCTTTTTAAATGTATTTTATGACAAAGTTACCGTAGCGATTCACGGTGAGTGAACTAATTTAACAAAGCCACTTCAACCTATATTTAACTAGCTTTAACTTCGTATAAGAGGAATTAATTAAAAATACTTAATTCAGAATTTAATAGAAGAAATTGCAAATTAAGAGTCCGACCAAACTGACATGAGTCCGCGGTGAACTCATGAACAACAACAACAACAACAACAACATATCTTCACGCCAGATCCCTTACGGGGTAGGCAGAGAGAACCGAGTGCCATACATCACGATCCTTGCAGGCTTGTCTCGCTTCTTCCACATTCATCACTCTCTTCATACACACACGCCGGTTGCGAAGACTCTTGACACCACCTTCGGACAGTACTCGATCAATCTGATCGTGGTATGTCAGTCTTGGTCTTCCCCGGTACCTACATCCTTCCACATTCGCGTTGTATATCTGTTTTGTTAACCTTTCATCTACCATTCTTTCTACATGTCCGAACCAACGGAGCATGCCCTTTCTCATCTTTACACCGACACTTTCTTCCAAACCTAGCCTCTCTCTCACTTCGGCATTACGAACCCGGTCCGCGAGTGTCACACCAAATATTTTTCTTAGCGACCTCATCTCGACCGCGTTGATTCTACTTTCATGCACTTTCTGACATACCCAACTCTCACTTCCATACAATAGCGTTGGGATAAGCACATGATTATGCAGGGCTAGACGGGCACCCTGACTTAAAATTGTGCTATTAAGTAATCTCCCTAACGCTCCATTCACTCTGTTCCCTGCACACACTCTTCTTTCAACATCAGCGGTGTACCTTCCATCCCTGCTAAAAGCACATCCAAGATATACAACCTCATCCACTTGCTCCAGCACTACATCATCGACCACAACTCTTACATCCGTTCTGGTTGTTTCTCTTTCAAATACCAAAACTTTAGTTTTCTTCGCATTCAAATGTAAGCCCATACTCTTACAATCCTCATTCATAACTGTGACCAGTGTTTGCAGCTCAGATGGAGTTGAGCCTAAAAGTACAGCGTCATCTGCATAAAGCAGGCAGTTCACCACTAGATCACTCATGCGCATTCCCACATTCAATGACCTCAATCTTTGGAGACACTTATCCAGATATAGAATAAACAGACGAGCTGACAACACACAACCCTGCTTGACGCCGATATTGACATCGAACCAGGGCGATATGTTGCCGTCCACCCGCACACATGCTTTGCAATCCCAGTACATGGATTGCAAAGCACGCAGCAGACGCCCATCTATCCCATAACTGGGTAAAATGTCCCAAAGTTTCTTTCGCACAACTCTATCAAACGCTTTCTCCAAATCCACAAAACCGCAGAAAACCTTCTGGCCGACAGCCAGATGCTTCTCTACGATGTTGCGGAGTGAGAAAACTTGATCCATACATCCTCTTCCAGATCTGAAACCCCCTTGTGCCTCCCACACCATTCCCTCGGACTTCCCTTGCATTCTCCTTTCAATGATCTTACCATACACCTTCGATGCTAAGCTGATCAAACTGATGGCCCTATAGCTATTGCAGTCTATACGTGAGCCCTTGCCTTTATACAAGGGCACGATGACCGCGCGCCGCCAGTCTTCGGGTACTCTACCGGTCCTCCAACATGTATTGCAGAGGACCCAAAAAGAGTCCCAGACGGCAGGACCACCGTATTTGATCATCTCAGCAGTCACCTTATCTATTCCCGCAGCCTTTCCGTTTTTCATACTTCTTATCGCCCATACGATCTCTTGCATAGTAATGTCCTGGCACGCTTCCACCGTCTCCGAGTCACTTACTGAGTCAGAGACGGAGGCAGCGTCCTGAACAGCATCATACATATCTCCAAAATATTCACTCCATCGTTTTAACACGCTTTCTGTGCTTGTAAGAATGTCACCATCCTTAGATTTAATCCTATTCATCCTGGAGGCTGCCGAACAACTCCTAGACTTCTTCACCTCCCTCCAAAAAAGTTTGGTGTTTGCCTCGAAGTTGCTCGCCAGCCTCTCTTCCGCTTTCAAACATTCTCTTTCACGCTTTTCTTTCACTAAGGTTTTGGTGGCATTCTTACAACAACGATACAATTCTTTCTTCTTGTCTTTCATACCATCATTCGCTTGCAAACATGATACATAGTCTAGCCATGCTTTCTTCTTTCTCTCAATCGCAGCTTTCACTTCATCATCCCACCATGCATCTCCTTTCATTGACTTGCACAGTTTTGCACTACCACATACTTCTTTCGCGGCTACTATCATACTATCTTTCAAAACTTTCCAACATTCGTCTACATCCAAGTCCGGTAGGTTCACTTTCGCCAACCTATCTCGAACCTGAATCTCATACATACTCCTTATACTCGGGTCTTGCAACTTTTCGCTCTTTATCCTTTCAAGCTCTCCGAATGGAACACGTTGTCGCCAATGTCTCCACTTCTTAAACAGACCCCTATATCGGCTTATTACCAAATAGTGGTCCGTTTCCAGATTGGGACCTCTGTAGGTGCGCGTATCCATTAAACAACTGCGGAGTCTACTATCAATCAAAATCAGATCTATCACACTCTTTTGGTCATTCCTTCTCCATGTATACAAATGTATGAACTCATGAACAAAGTGTAAAAACAAACATAACATTTTCAAAGTGTAAATATAGGTAGTTACATACGCCTCATATGCCTATTCATGGTTAACATATTATGCCATTATCCTATGGGGCGATAGTGTAAATGCAACGGATCTTTTTATATCCCAAAAAATGTATCCGCGTTCTTGCAACGTTAAAGAACCCGAAAGCTGTAAACGGCATTTCATTAAACAAAAACTATTGACGTTATCTTCAATTTATTTACTGAAATACTTAAATTTGTTAAAAAATATCCCCAGTTTTTTTATAACAACAAATTTACAACCAGATTTAAATATAATCCCCGTGTTGGTCTCGGGCTCCTTTGAAGAATAGGCCAACTGGCGTTCCGCCAGGCAGGTCGTAAAAGGCGACTGAGTGGCTATGCGCGTCACTACCATCGTGACTACTAGGTGGTAGAGTTCTGCATCGGCTCGACCGGGTCTGGTACCACCGCCTTACCTATTTCTGCCGCAATAGCGTCAGTGCTGATCACTGTCGTGTTCCGGTTTGGAGGGTAAGATAGCCGGTAAACTTATGCATGTGGCATTCGACGTCGCCACAAGATAGCAACTCACCATTAACATCTTTGGTGTCTATAGGCGATGGTTGACTCTTTCCATTAGGAGACCCATCTGCTTGTTTGCTATTTTATGATATAAAAAAAAGTAGGATGCCAGGGTTTTTGTAACTCACCGTATATTTCTTATTTTACGGAAACACGTATTTCATTGCACCATGAATGTCATTCTCAGTGAAATACAGTATTTTATGAAACGAAATAGTTTTTAACATTTCTTCGTAATTCAGTATTTTATACTACGTGACTGTGTCTTATGAGTGATATGACAAACGCAAACGTGAGGACAGCTCTCCATGAAATATTAGCTATCGAGACAGTACGATATTAATAATTCAACGATTCACGATGACAGCCTTGTAATACAGTAGTAAGTTATTTACTGAATAATGTGTTATTGATCTAACTTTCAAGGTCGAAATTATATCTATTGAATCGATCTTGGGTGTTGTACTTGCGTATTTATTGAGTAACAACCCGAAATCCCTCTTACTAGCTGTAGTATATCTGCTGCCTGGTCTCTGATTAGCTCGTAGTCTAATGTTTAGCTTGTTTTTCGCAAATCATGACGTCCTGGGTCCGAATTTCAGGTGGGGCAAAAATATTATTTATTATCCGAAGTAGGTAGAGAAAAGTATCTAAAACTCTCTAATCTAATAATCTATTATGTTTATTATAACTAAAGTAATAAAAAAAATGTTACACGAAAGACGTGTTTCTTCACGTGTAAATCCGTTTGCGCTTGGACTTAGGTGTACTAATTCGGTAATTTTCATGAGTTATGATATAGTGGTCGTGGCGGACTTTACACGTTAATAATTGCATAAAAATAACTTCGTTGGCTGATTACTGGCTGCGTAGAAATAAGACGTAAGTGTCGATCCGCATCACTGCTTTTCCTAATAGCCGAGCCACACTGTTGGAAATAAGCTTCCAACACAGGTGACCTTGGTGGGAGGCTTGTGGAGTTCAATGAATTTTTGTTGCAAACAAGTGTTTACACTGTTGTAAACCGCCGGTGGGAACCTATGTGGAGGGCTTGTTTTAAACAGTGTGGCTCGGCCTTAACTCGTAACCACAGACCACTCAAATACTAATAGATAGTGTCGGACGGACGGGGGATGTGTAGCCGCGCATAGGAGTAAATGCTTTAAAATGTCGAACGCTTGTATGTAGTTATATGGTGAAAAAAATAGAAATATGCAATGTTGTGCTATTTTATCGTGCCGAAAAAGAGCATAAGGACAAAAATACCCCAGGAGTGATTTTATTTCATCGGTAAGTATTATAAACTCTTTTTTCTGGATGTAATGGCAAGCTACACTGAAAACCCAAGAAATTGCCTTAAAAGGCGTATCTAGTTTAATTCGTGCTTGTAACCAACTGCTTCTTGTGTGTGATAACCGTATCCAAAAGTTTTACGTGTTGTCTCAGCACAGAACTGCCTCGAAATCTGCAAAAGGCGAAATAACCACTCTTGATCCCGGTTTCGAAAAAAGTATTGTTGAGTCTTTGTTTAGAAAATCTCGATAGCATTTCATCTTATTCCTCCGTGTTGGTCCAGGCTCCTTTGAAGAATAGACCATCTAGTTCTGCCAGGCAGTTCGTAAGAGGCGAACCGTTAGCTTTGAAAGTCACTTTCATCGTGGCTACTAAACGATAGAATTTCGCACTGTCTCGCACGGGTCTGGTACCACCGCCTTAGTTATTGTTGCCGCAATATCGACAGTGCTTGTCACTGTTGTGTTCCTGTTTGGAGGTTAAGGTAGCCTTTGGAGGTTAAGGTAGCATCATTATCATCTTAGTGTCTATAGGCGATGGTTTCTCTTTCCATCAGGAGTTTACTATCTTATGATATGGTAGTGGTGGGAGTGTTAATATACCTCCCTGTCGTAGATAAACACGATAAACTCTCGATCCCGTTTATCGCTAAAAACAATTGATATTTGTTGAGGTTAGTGAAATTTTGCGATTGAGATCGCCAGCTATCGCAACAAGCGACAAACCGGTGAATCTTGGTGAACTGCAATGTCAATAAACGTCAATTTCATTCCGCATACCCTGAAAAGAGGTTGAAGTGAAGATTTGTTAGTAAGTTTCATTATACGTCAATCTTCAAAAATCCGGACTTTTTCGGCTAATTTCAACATCAAAACATTTTTCTCTTTTATGTGAAGTAAGTAATGTTATTATTCAAATATGTTCGATTTGCGTAGGAAAATACGCATGAGCTGCGCCATTGTCAAAGTATTCGAAGACAAATTGCGGGGCGCAACTTGGTGAGATGTGATTAATGATCTCGTTTCCTCAAGCGCCGAAATATTTGCTTGTCTATTTCCCGCCGCAGACTCTGTTAGTTCATTTCAACAAGTATCTTATTTACATTAGTATGAAGGGCATACAATATAAGCTTTTGCTTTTATGTACATTTGTATTTTAACAAAATTATATGTGTTTGTTTTTTTTGTTTTCAAATATGTAAAGCTTGAGTACTATTGGAAACAATGTTAACGCGACCAAAGTGTGAAATTCATTGCTATTCAATTAATAACCTGTATAGGTTGACTGGTAAAAGATTTTTCTTAATTTTTGTAAATAGCTTCGTTTAGTCGATACGCCCATGTTTTCTATCTTTGAAAAATTTCGAATCGGATAACTAATAAAGTCCCCTAACTTTATTAGTTATCCGATTCGAGATTTTTCTTCGAGCAAGGAAAAATATTGATTAATAACAATAATTATTTTTTTACTTTAAGGCGCGGTGTTAGCTCAAAATTCACAAAACTGGCTTTTTTTAACGCTAGAGTACGAGGAAACTCAAGAAAAATATCCCACGCAAAAAATACAGAGCGTAGCAAAAGGTCTAAAGAAAAATGTTAACTGAATAGAAAATTAAATATCTGTTTAATATTTTCAATAAAAAAATCGTAATTAATCGTAATTTCATAAAAATAAACTTTGGTGTCGATATTCTTTGTATCTTCAGCGGTAAAAACAACTTTTTTAAAAGAATATAATAGGAATATGATTTTATTAAAACTTTAACCAGACAAATATTGAATTAAATGCGTATATTCTGAGTTATCTAAAGAAATCCCGCAAATTAAATGTTTATTTGCAGTCTAGTTACAGCTTTAACAAAATATTTTTGTTTGCTTTGCTTTGCAGTCTTCAACCTTATTCAACGTCTCGTAAATATAAAATTAGATTACGCGGTAGTATGCAGTTGTGAGAGTAAAATCAACGTTTTTAAATCGTAGTCATACCGCGCTTTAATCGCCTGATTATTTAAATTATGAAAAACACGAAAAAACTTTAGTTCTACATATTTGACGGTTTTTCTGACGAGTTCTTCACTCTTAAGATTCGGAATTATGAGATTTTTAAATTGATATAAATCGATTCAACAACAACCTAATTTTCTCACAGCAGCTAGTTAATTATTATTATTATTATTCACGGGTTACTTTGTCCTACACGTAAAGTGGAAACTTTTTTAAGTTTGACTCTCTGAAATTTTCTTTTTTATATATCTTTATTAGTTACCCGATTCGAGATTTTCCGAAGATGAAAAGATGGGAGTCTCATCAAAATGAAGCTGTTCACAAAAAATCAGCTTGTTCTTAATCAAAAACAAGTTTGTTCCTGAACCAATGTCTATATCCTATATATAGTAAACTTCGACGAAATTAGTTTGATAATAATCAAAAGTATAGTTACCGCTCGTTGCACTAATAGGTAGGCTACTAGGCTACTTACATTTGAAATGACATAATTAGAATGCCGTAGGAAGCTTTTAGATTTTTTATTCATGGTTAGAATAATTAGAAATGAAATAGACTGCCCTCTTTTGCTAAGTAAAAAAGATTTACGTGTACCCAGGGAACGTCCTCGAAGTCAAATTACGCCTATCTGCCCGCCACTTCGTAGAACTGTTGCAGGTGAAAACTCTCCTCTAGCTAGATTATCTAAAGTAGTCAATGAGTTCAGTGACCACATTCGTCTAACAAATTACATAAAATATTCCATAAATATGATTTTTAAATTTTTGAAATGAATTGAGTTGTATATGTTAAGATTTAAATTTTGTTGTGTTTATTTATCTCATTTTTTTTTGTAATTTCTAGTTTATTTTTGTTAAGTTAAATAAGTTATTTTATAATATTATAAGCATGTGGTTATTTATTGTATTCAAACGTTGGTAAACCAATAAAATAAAATAAAAATAAAAAAAATAATGCATCTAGCCACGAGTTCGGTAAATAGCTGTTTGTAAACAATAAACTTTTAAACGCCATGCGCTGGTGTCGGTACCTACTTAAAATATTGGATGATTCGGTCAAACTTTAAGTACCTATTTTCTTACCGAATACTTAAAACTCTCCTTCAGTATTTAGGTACAATGGTAGGTACAATAAAAAATACAGTCTTTGACTAGTCAATCGATATAAAGGTAGTGTGTGTATTACAGTACAAATGTTTATAATTAAAATAATTAAATTATGAAGGAGTTTCGCTAAACGCCGACGGCCAGGCATCCCCTGGCATCGGGAGGACCGTCCAGCTTCATACTATAAATAAATAAACCGAACGTCTTAAGAAATTGCTAGCTATATGATTTAACTCGTCAACTAAAGTTCACTTGCTCGACTCGTCGGTCGAGATGGTTATATCCATCGCCGCATTTACAAACTTTAATTATTGTCAAGAATAAACTTTGGCCAATTTGCGGAAACCTCCTAATGATTAATTCGTCGGAAAAAATTTACTACTAAATAATCAACACCAAAACGATAAATGGCGAAGGTGAAATAGTTTTAACAACGAAAGGGAAACGACAGTGAAAGAAATCAAGAAAAAATATTATCGCTTGAATTAACCGTTAATAATTATGTGTTTTCCAGGGCACACGGGGTTAAATTACTAACACTAGACTTTTTTAAGTAGCACCGATTAAACGATAATTAAATCAGAACCGAAACCTCATTATCTGGGCCAAGAAAACTCACACAAAGCCTACTAGATCGACTTATTCATTATAATAATATTCCTGATGATACAATTTAAGAAAAACTACTCATTATAATGTAGGTATGTGATACTTGTGCACTCTCACAATGATAATGAAACTAATGCCAAGTTATAAGAATGTAATAAAGTCGCTCCTATCGATAATAGGAATCTCGTCCAGGCAACTTCACAACTAATATTGTGAGAAATGCGACTTGCTTGATATCACGCTCTTAATATTATTTTCAAGGTCCGAAGTTTTATATTAACTTGAATAGTTTCAACATGATTATAAAAAGGATTTATATTGTCGTCATTCCGGGGCCACGAGTTACATACACAACATCGAGAAGAGATTTTTGAGGTATTATACAAAAGAATCAGACAGAAATCCATTTATTTGCTCAATAAATAGGATTTCTAATTGTTCGAACCCTCAATTTGTATTTAGTTGAGTGCTTCTTGAGTGCTTCAAAAATTTTTTTCTATTTGATTTGAAAAAAGTCCTCATGAAACATGAGCCCTGTAGCTCAACTCTAATGGGTCGCTATTTGTATTTTAATTTCCCATGTAATAAACATGGGAAAAAATCTTTTTTGTTTGTAATTGAATTTACACATAGTTACGCCATTTAAAGAACATTTTATTTTTTCAAAGTTGAGTCTTTGAGCTTTACAAAACTCAACACACAAGATAAAGTATGATAAACCTTTACAAAAAAGTCACATAAAAATTACTAAATTTTAATATTTGAAAAAAAAACTTGCAATTATGTAATTTTTATATGGCTGTAACTAGTATTTTTTGTAAAGATAATCATACTTTTCTTTTTAACAATTACGTACACGGTGGAGTATGCAATTTATCAGTTATAGTTTACATTCCGGATACATATATATATATATATATATATATATATATATATATATATATATATATATATATATATATATATATATATATATATATATATAAACTTATTAGAGACTTTATCGTTTAGTCAATGCTTAAACGTAGTCATAGCGCGATCGAACACAGGGCGATCGCTATTTATTATAAACTCGCATACTTGACCAGTTAAGGTATGCAATATTAAATTAATATAAAGTTTAATTACACCTACAATTTAATCAAAATAACTCTGATTAAAGGTCTACAATATATTAAATTTTGAATATTTTTCAAACACCATCATTTTTAGGGTTCTGTACCTAAAAGGTAAAAAAAGGACCCTATTACTAAGCCTCCGCTGTCTGTCTGTCTGTCCGTCTGTCTGTCACCAGTCTGTATCTCATAAACCGTGATAGCTAGAAAGCTGAAATTTTTACAAATTATGTATTTCCGTTGAATCTATAACAACAAATACTAAAAGTAAAAAAATGAAAATATTAAAATGAATATATAAAAATTGGGGGTATACAATAAACGTGTTTTTTTGTATTTTTTTATATCAATCAATATATAATCAATATGACCGCCCCGTTGGTCGAGTGGTTAGCGGCCCTGACTACGCAATCGACGGGGCTCGGGTTCGATCCCCGACGGGGACAAGCATTTGCGTGATGAGCATAAATGTTTGTATTTCCGGGTTTGGGTGTTTATTAAATATATTCCAGTATTTATATATGTATTTCTATGTATTAGTATCGTTGACTAACACCCATTACACAAGCAAATAATTTGCTTACTTTGGGGTTAGATCAGTAAGTGTAATCTGTCCCGTGAATATTATATTATTATTATATTATATAAATAACGGTAACAGGTAAATGTTCACAGAAAATTGAGTTTTATATTATCTTTCAAAATAAATAATTTAATAAAAATAAATTAAATATTAAAGGGGACTCTCACACAACAACAGTAATTTTTAAGCATTTTTTTTACTCGACCTTAATAAACAGGTAGAAACTTTAATAGAGATGGTACGGAACCCTTTGTGCGCGAGTCTGACTCACATTTGGCCGGTTTTTCATATTTTATTTCAATCAATGTTTGTTTTTCCGATACATTTCCAACTGTTTATCTACAGTCTAGCCTCGCGCGACTTTCGTGTGCTCAATATAAAGTACTTTATATATTCTATACGTTCCATCGTCGGCACTTGGTGAAATTCCATTACTTTAGTTAGTTAGACACAATTAACAATGCACTTGTACTTGAATTTCACTTCACAACATCAATTTTTAAGCATCTCATGCCTGGCATGAAATGCTTAAAAAGTGAAACCGGTCGAGTAATATACTAAAAATATATATGTTGTGAAGTGAAATTCAAGTACAGGTGCATTGTTAAGGCGATAGGTAATGCCAAACTACGAAATAGACTCATCTTTGAAAGCTTACTACTGCTAACCGGTTGGTCCAATAATTTAAAAAAAAATATGTATTATACGTATAATATAATTAAGTTTAAATTTTAAGTTAGTTTTTCAAATTTTATTGTTATTTTTGACGGAAAAAAATCGAATATCTTTCTTATTTTTACGCACAAATTTGCTAATAACTTCCAAACTACTGTAACAATTTTGATGACTTTTCTTTTTTTTCTTTTTATTACAGACAATTTATTGCTTTATAAAATTTAAGTTCAAAATTTTACAAAATCATTATAGTGTGCTATTAAATCAATAAAAACCTTATTATTTAATTCGCGGACAGCGCTCGCGTCGAAAGTCAGTCTCCTGGCAGCGTTCATACGTCGCATGTTAGCGTGCTCCGCTCTCCATATTCGAGTCAAAGAGTAATAGTACAGATAGAACGTTTGGCACAATAGTAAGGTTGTGCCGTTTGGAAATTGAATATTTCGTTTACGCTTGGATGTTTTTTATAGTAGATAATGAGCTTGGACCAAGAAGGCTGTTTTTTTACAGATGTTGTCCTTATGATTTAGACAAGGAATAAGAAAGTATTTTTTTAAATTCATCCCCTAAGATGGTGAAATAGGGGGTGACAGTTTGTATGAAACTCTGTCATTTTTGAGTTGTAATGAATGATATGCCGTAATTAAATTATCCTTTAACTGAAAAAAATTAATTACAAATTTAATATTTTTTTGTATTCTAGCCCATAGAGAGTTAAAAAGAGGCTTTAAAGTTTGTATCAAAAATGAATTGTTTATTTATTGCATTACTATAAAATCTAAATTATTTTAATTTAGTATTTATGATTTTTAATACAATTAAGAAGTACGAATTTTCGGATTTTTTTAGTACTTATGCTCTTCAATCGAAATTGAAGAAACATGCACGTAATGTTCGAAGTTTCACCCATTAAAGGAGTAAAAGTGTGTGTTACAATTTATATGAAAAATGAAACGTTTGTGGTCAAAATAACTTGAAATTCGGCACTTATGTTCTTCAACACAATTTAAGAATCATATATTTGGGGATTTTTTTAAATTTCATTCCTTAAAGGGTAAAAAAAGCATTGATGTTTGTATAAAAAATAGATTGTTTATTGAAGAGTATTGTAGAAATTATTTAAAACTTAGTATTTATGATTTTTAATACAATTAAATGAATACGAGTTTAAGGTTTCCAAATGTCATCTCTTCAAAGGATGAAAAAAGTGGTAAAGTTTGTAGAAAAAATAAAATATGTTTTATCAAAATCTCTTCAAATTTATTAGTCATGTTCTATAATTCAATTAAATGAACGTGCATGTAAGAATGCTGTGAGTTTTATCTCTTAAAGAGGTAAAAGAGGGTATTATAGGGGCTGAAAGCTAGTACTTTATAAATAGTTTTGTTTGCGAGTAGACGCTGAATAATATTTTGAGACTATTCATTTACTTACCTACGTTTACGCTTGAATGTTTTATCAGCTATAGATAGATATTTTGTCAATATTTTGTATAAATATACAAAAATAAAAAAAAATAAAAACATATAAACAACGAAGATAATTCAAGCAAGCGAATAAAAAGCAAAACTCTAAAGAAAAAAAATAAAAACTGGTACTATTTGAAGGTAGTAAGAACTTCGCAACTAAAAATAAATAAATTAAATATATTATACATACAAATAGTTTAAATAAACCAACTTATTTAGTAGTTTCCTCTATAAACATTAAATCAAATTATATATCTATTTTTTTCTTACGAGATTTTGAAACAAAAACTAAGAAGCTAGTTAGTTTTAAAATATTTAATAAGTTATAAAGTAATAAAATAATATCTTTAGATATTTATCGTTTTTCTAAAATGAATGTATATGTAATCGATAAATGAGCGATTACTGGTTATTGGTTTTGAGTTTGACAACATTCAGTCGATTCATGATGATAAAAGTTCGTATAGGTGAACAAAAATAATAAAACGTAGGTATCTGTATCCACTGTACATACTCTTTGACGTTGGGACATGCAAGCACGCGAAATAGTATTTGCGCTACTCCTGTTAGAAACTCAAGGTCGTTCGCAGCTGTAATCGCCTTAATTGTGTCTAACAGTAAAGTACTTTATACTACCTTCTATAAGTAAGGGCGGCTTGCACGAAAATGCTTAAATGCATTTAGTCCCTTAAACATATTTAGCAAAACGCCTTAAATTCTGTCACTTTAAACGTATTTAGTTACTTAAAATGATTTAAGCATTTTGGTGCAAGCCGCCCTATGAGTATATACAGTATACCTTATAGTATATTCCAAAGATGCAGTCACCGGTGATGCACTATTTGCGTACGGCATTAAGTCACATAATAGTTGCTCAACATTTCGATTAATCGGACAATTAAAGTTTATTGTTGGGCAGCGCCGTGCCGGACTAAGACATCTCGATGCCCTAAGCAATCCACGCCTGTGCGTATCCCCTTATCCATAACTAAAATAATACCGATTATTAAAAATAATACATAATCGACCATTACAGTACCGAACGTCAACAGCTGATTTTCAAACGACTTTACCTTTTTTCTATGTGCTAGCAAATATATGTTTTTCGTGCTCTTTCTAATGCTCCCTACATGTGAAGCCCCAAGCAATTGCTTAATTTGTATATGGAATAATCCGACACTGGTGTTGGGCATATAAAGTTGTCTATCAAAATTGAAAAACTTGCTCAGGACGAATTGAACCCTGAACCTAGTGCATCTATATCAAAAACGGTACCAGCGAACATCTGATTTTCAAACGACTTCACCTTTTTTTCTATGTGCTAGCAAATATATGTTTTTTATGCTCTTCCTAATGCTCCCTAGATGTGAAGCCCCAAGGAATTGCTTAATTTGTATGTGGAATAATCCGGCACTGGTGTTGGGCATATAACGTTTTCTATCAAAATTGAAAACTTGCTCAGGACGAATTAAACACTGAACCCTAGTGCTTCTATATCAAAGACGGTGCCAGCGAACATTGTTATACAAGTAACGAAAGAAGCATGTAGTACAACCCGTATGTAATCTTAAACTGCTGATACATAAAGCGTTATAAAGTGATTTCTTCCAGACTACAAAATTTTAGTGAAATGAGACAAAGCCCAACTTAAACATAAAAATTTCACGACAAAACGTGATTTTGTTTCAGACAATAAAGTTACAGTGAATAAAGAAGACAAAAAGGACACGGAACAACTTGAAGATGAGAATTACACGACAAAAACGAAAAACAAAGTTATTTTTATTTAAAATTATAAAGAAACAAGAATTCCATTCCTGGCGACAGTGAACGTTTGTGTCATTAGGAGATACAAGATCTAAAATAATATTCACATTTCTTTTCTAGACATGCTTATGCTCCTTGCATTTCTTCTGATGTTTACATGTAAGCATGTAAATACGCTGTCATTTCGACCGCGCTATGAAAAATCTGTGGTGTAATAATGGCAGATCGCGATCGTAAGATTGAAGTAAAACAGATATTGACCAAGTTTTGTGCCATTTTGCCTATTCCTGCCAAAATAACGAGGGTACGATAACCGGCAAACTCATGCTAACAGAAATCCAACCTTACCACACAGTTAACGCATCGTTAACGTCGTCAGTGTCTATAGAAGATGGTTATCACTGTCCATCAGGAGAACCATCCGTTTGTTTGCTATCTTATTACATAAAAAATAGGTTATTTAAAATGTTTAATATAGGAATATGAAAAAGATTAAAGATACTTGACATACCCCCCTTTATTCCAAAAACATACTTAGTACCGGGTTCAATCCAAGACTAAGAAGTTATTAAAATTAGTTCCAGTACTAAAATTCATTCATATTTCCTCGGAATAGCGCTAAGCTCGGTTTTATAATAACGTTTTATTTAGTACTAGAATTAAACCTGGTATTAAGTTCAGTACTATATTTAAACCTCGTTTTGTAATAAGGCGGACCGAGTTCAAATTGCATCACTGACATAAACATATAAGTAAAAAACTGTACATATTGAAGGAAATGATCGTTAATGCCCATATGTAACCAACAGAAATATATAATAAAAAGGGAATATTGCTTAACGCCTCTGTGGTCAAGTGGTCCGGTGTCGGTGTTATCCACATGAGGTCCCGGGTTCGCTTCCCGGGTCGGCCAATTCAAAAAAGGTGTTCAGTTTTCTGATAAAAACAATGTTGCCCGGGAGTAGAAAGTGCCCAGTTGGCGAAAGGCTAGCTACCTATCACATTGTGGGAACAAATATCTTCGGCTAATCGTGGGTGCACTTGTTGTACCTTTGCCTGCCTCTTCGGGGATACGGGCATGAAGATATTTTTTATTGCTTAACTACGTAGTAAAAAGTTTACGCCTCTGTGGTCTAGTGGTCCGGTGTCGGTGTTGACTATTTGAGGTCCCGGGACGGGCAATTAAAAATGTGTTTTTTAGTTTTCTAATAAAAGCAATGTTGCCCGGGTTAAGATAAGTGCCTGGTTGGCGATAGGCTTGCCACCTATCAAATTGTGGTACTGTCTTCGGCTGATCGTGGGTGCACTGGTTGTACCTCTACCTCGTAACAAAAATTTGTTCACCGTGCAGCAAATAGGCGCGCGCTTTGGCCGAAGCATATCGCGGTTGTCCGTACCAAAAATTTTATTGGATTACTAGCTGTTGTCCACAACTTCGTCCGCGCGGACTTCAATTACTCCGCACAGCACCTCCCCTCAGGTGATAGCGTGATAATATGTAGCCTATATGTTGACCCGACCTGTTAGTAATATTCATGCAAAATCTTAAGTAATTCCATGCAGTACTTTTTGAGTTTACCCCGGACATACATACAGACAAGCAGACAAAAATTCTAAAAACTATATTTTTGGCTTCGATATCGATTGTAGATCACGCCCCAAGTATTCTTTTTAAAAAATATTCAATGTAGATACAGTTTTGACGTTCGATTTTATTATTTTATACGATTTTATTAAATGTATAGATTTGGTTACAATTTAGGTACCTATTTTGTATATATACCGAACACACCAGTATTAATCAGTCAATCTGTGTATTATGTAAACTTGCAATAACGTTACTACTACATTGAAACAGACTTCAAATTCGTCGTAAAAATTACTTTCATGTAGCGTGAAATGTGAGTAATGGAATTGTAACGTCTAAGTTTTTACTCCGTGCCACGTAAAGCTAGGAAACGTCTAAAAATGACTTCGTAAATTACTTCCGACCAATCGCATTTAATGCTGAACCGCTCTGTGATAGATAAGGTAGACGTCAGACCTTCTCTATTTCCGGTGCTTCATTCGCTTTTCGAGTATTGTTACGGCTTCTAGGAATACAATTTACTACTGAACGAATACAAGATCTGTGATTGTGCGGCTCTTCTTAAACAAATATTTATAAAACTACTAGCTGTTGCCTGCGACTTCGTCCGCGCAGACTTCGCTTACTCTGCACTGCTCCTCCCCTGTACGTGATAGCGTGATAACATGTAGCCTATATGTTGACCCGACCTGGTACTAATATTCATACAAAATTTGAAGTAAATCCATGCAGTACTTTTTGAGTTTATCCCGGATTTACATACAGACAAACAGACAAAAATTCTATATTTTTGGCTTCGATATAGATTGTAGATCACGCCCCAAGTATTCTTTTAAAAAAATATTCAATGTACAGTTTTGACTTACCTACGATTTTCTTATATGTATAGATTGTTGACTAGCACTCGTTAATGAAGTATGTAAATGTTGTACCAATCTAACAGAAACTGATCTATGTGTTAGCATATCCGAAGCAGATCAAGAGGTCTGTGTCGGGCGAGAGATCATAAAACGTGGATTTGATCTCCGGATCGGGTAAAAGTGATGAGGCTTCGGGATCTCAGTGGCAGCTCAGATTGTGATGGTTGTATTAATACTTCCGTACCTTGAAATCGTATATACCCTTTATTTATTCCTGTGTTGGTCCCGGGCTCCTTTGAAGAACAGGCCAACTACTGTTCTGCCAGGCAGGTCGTAAAAACCGACCGATTGGCTATACGAGTCACTAACATCGTGGCTACTAAGTGGTAGACTTCTTCATTGTCTCGCCCGGGTCTGGTACCACCACCTTGCCTATTCCTGCCGCAATAGCGTCGGTGCTTGCCACTGTCGTGTTTTGGTTTGGAGAGAAAGGTAGTCGGTAAACTTATGCATGTGGCATAAGACCTGGCCACAAGATAGCAACGCACCATTGGTGTCTATAGGCGATGGTTGACTCTTTCCATCAGGAGACCCATCTGCTTGTTTGCTATCTTATGAACTATCTTATGAAAAAAACTTTGAATGGGCACGTAGAGTTCTTTTTTCGTTCGTTCAAGTTATCTGTCCCGGCTCAGACAAAAACCTAAAGACAGAGTGCATCAAACATTTTAGTTAGGTTTTTTTTTTTTCGGAATGTCTCAATTGCTGTTAGCCTTATGGGCTGTTACAGCTTCACCGGTCGCGATTAGTTAGGTCTCAAAACTAAGCTGAACCGTGTAAATAAATAAAATGCGCACGCAGCCATCTCTTTATTTTCTTCATCTGAAGGTACCAGTTATCGATAAAAACAAACGATCTCACCTATCGTCATATCCATAGGCAAACGGAACTTCTGTTGATATTCGGTTTATTTTGTACTCCGTAAAAATACCACCGTGGTATTTATTTTATTTATTAGTAGGTATATTATGTTTCGTCGCCCACAAACTCCTCTCTCACCACCAGGAGAGACTATTTTGATTCCATCTATCTTCTATATCTTATACATATATAATATATAATAAATATTATAAATCGTAGGAAAGTCAACGTATGTCCGGGGTAAACTCAAAAAGTACCGCATGGATTTACTTCAAATTTTGCATGAATATTACTAACAGGTCGGGTCAACATATAGGCTACACACCTATTACCACGCTATCACCTACGGGGGAGGGGCTGTGCGGAGTAAACAAAGTCCGCGCGAACGAAGTCGTGGACAACAGCTAGTTTTAAATAAAATGTGTTTAAATTCACATGGGGTCCCGGGTTCGATTCCCGGGTCGGGCACTTCAAAAATGTATTTTTCCAGTTTTCTTATAAAACAACGTTGCCCGGGATTAGATAAGCGCCTGGTTGGCGATAGGCTTGCTACCTATCACATTTGTGGTACTAAGTACACTAAATGTGTGCACTTGTACCTCTGCCTGTTCGGAGATAAGGGCGTAAAGATATGTATTTTCTTTTAATGTGTTTTGAAATAAAAGTTAATCAGGTCTTACGGCCCGGCCACAGCTCGCGCGGTGCAACCGGCGGCGCGAATTGCGGCGCGGCGATCGGTAACAAATGTAGGAAACTGTATGAAGTATGCCACAGCTACCGGCGACGCGAATTACGGCGCGGAAAAACGCGCGACCGGCCGCACGGTGTGATGAGCGAATAAAACAAAAGAGTACTTTTGTTTTATTCACTAGTAAGCCAGCGTTGGAATCAGAATAACACAAAATTATTACCAATGTAAATTATATAGATACTATATTTTATTAAAATTTTTACTACTATTTTTAGCCTCCGACACAAAAACGAGGGTTGTTATAAGTTTCAGAGGCGTATCTGTGTATCTGTCCGTGCATCGTAGCACCCTGGTGGATGGTCCAATTTAGTTGCGATTTTTTTAATTGAAAGCCCTATTTTGCGAAATGGTTTTTAGCTATGATTCAAGAGAATCTGTGCAGCCGTTGAAAGCTCACCAGCTCTTTTCAACTTGATGAAAGAAATTTAGCAACTTGTAAAGGCTTTATCGATGCTAAATTTTGTATTTTATTACTTCAATTATATTGCAATGACATGGTGACCTAGACCTGATGCTACAATATCTTCATTCGAAGATATCAGTTTTTATTTAACTAGCAATATTTGTATGTAAATAAAAGATTTTCTAAATATTGCAAACCATATTTATCGACTTCCTGATATTTATTTGTACTGAAACTTGGCAAACTTTTGTAAGTTCAATGACAATGCAATATTGTGGTACTATCCAGCTGATATCATAATGTAGTCTAGATATAGGAACTAGAACTCTCAGATGTAGAGTTTTGACGAGGCAACCAAGTTTTGGGTCTTTGGTTTTGTTGCTTTAAGTACTATGTTTAATTAGTACTCATAATGACGAGAAATGGAACATGGAGCCGCTAGAGTGTCATTGTAACTCACAGACAGAAAGTGTTATGATAGTAGAGTTTGAAGTGGTTCGTTTCGTTGCAATAAGATATTTTTGAATTTCATCTGTAACGATGAACTCGTTTAACTAGTTAACGTATGTATATCTAGCGGTCAGTACAATCGACTTAATCGATCATATAACAAAGAAGAATTTCGCCACGTCAAACCTGTCGACACTCAGGTCACTCAGGTCACTCAGCTCAGTGGAAGAGCGTCCCGGCTTTAGGGAGACAGTCGCAGGTTCAATCCCTGCGTGTCGATATTTTTCTTAGTTGTTTTTAAAGTTTTTCCAGTTTTCCCAGGCACGGGGTGAGTGCTATAGCACAAAAGTAATAAGATATTTTTCACAATTACGAGACTCTGAAGATGGAGCCGAAAAAAGTAATATCGAAACTTCTCGCATCCAGATGCAAAGATAATAAACTTTTGAACTCAACAAGGTATCTTTATTGAGTTAGCGCTCAATTGTCTTGTACTGACAAACATTTTGATGCTGGATGATTTATAGGATCTGATGCTCATCATGACTTAGGATTTAACGATCAAACTCGAAGGTGGCCATGGTAAGTTATATATGTAAACTAAAGAAGAAAAACCCATTTAGATTGGACTCAGTTGTTCTGTTTTGACAAACACACTGGAGCTAAATGATTTACAGAGTCTTATGATGAAGCAGGAATGAAGTTATCGAAACTTTTAATTAAAATTAAGCAACACCATCAATTTTGGACTCGTTTGATTTTTCATTTTAAGGAATGTGAAATAGGATAGCTGCCAGTATCTGATGTTAGAGCGGAAGGAAGTCCATGTGATCTTCTAAGCTTGACCAGTTAAAATTCTCTGAGTGTATGCTACTTCGATTTGTTTTGGCAAGGGAGCTTTGCAATAAAACAGCTCAAGCTCATTGAGTAAGGAACCACAGGTCAAGGTTACCTTTAACTTTATGCTGCAGAATCCCCTTTCGAAATCATCAGCTCCTTGCACGTTTTGCGATTAAAATTATAGAACTGAAGTAAAATCGTGGACCACGCCGCATTTCGCGTCGCAGGTCGCGCCGCGGGTAGCTGTGGCCGAGCGGTTACTGTGTCTACTACGGATTAAATTGGATACTCATTTTAAGGCAATTCCTTTGGTTTGCAGTGGAACTTGCATTTACACCCAAATACTTACCGATGAAAGAAAATCACTCAAGGGGTATTTTTTTGCCAAAGCTTAATATTCAGCATGATAAAATAACACAACATGACATATTTCTATTTTTGCCCGATATATCTACAAGCGTCACTTCACGATATATCTACAAGTTTTGACACTTACAAACATTTGCTAATATGACCGGCTACACGTTCGCCGCCCAAAACCATGTCTTTTAGTGTTTGTTTGGTCTGTGGTACGAGGTATCTACCTAATTTATTTAGCAAATTTATTATTGTAAAATTGCAATTCACTGTTTATATACTGTGTACACAGAACTCAGGGTGACGAATGTGAACTAATATATATTTTTTATTTATAAATAGAAACCTATCCAACGATACTCCTCGCTATGGTGTACGCGAGAGAAAAAACATCCCCACCCTTATAGGTTTTATTAAATATTTTCAAGATTTTATTATACCACTTTGCAGGCGTGACTAATATGTTAATTCGTGCTAAATAACAACTTTCTAGTACAAACGTTCTCTGAGCTAAGCTGACGGAGGGACAGTCGCACATGGTGAAGCTAGGGTTCCTGGTTAATTTCGGAATTCTAAAATCGCGCCACTCACACTACCTTAGGGTGGAAATGAGATTTTTAGCCGAAACTCATGATGGTACACTTTGCGGCGCTAATACTCTAAAACTATTGATATTACAAATTGTAGAAATATTTCTAAAATTTATTTTACGTAAGTGTTTTCCTCGTAAAATGAGTAAGAAAGTAGATAGTGTCTAAAAATTTATTTTTACAATATGGTTGCGCGAGCGACGCCATTTTTACAATATGGCGGTGCGAGTAGCAAAGATACGAGGTGGTAAAATTTATTCAGAGAGAGCACATCAAAATATATAAGAATACCAATTTCCAGATTTCCTAGAACTTTCCAAGGAAAACTACCAAATGACAGAAGTAAAGAGTTGTCCACCAAGATGGAGAATTTTAATGAATACATTGATGAAACTTTGATAAATAGTGTTTGGGAAAATTATATAATTCAATTTAGTTTCATTGAAACAAGTATAGTATATTGAATTATAACTTAGACTTGTCTCTCCTTTGTCCACTTTGTGAAACACTGCTGCATTCTCCGACGAAGTATCACAGGTTCTAAATTGAAATCTTCAAACTTAGACTAAGTCAAACAATTCCATGATTCGAAAACTTTTCACTTGTAGAATTCTTGGATCGTTCAACTTAGTTTGTAATACTCGAAAATGGAAAAATTTAACATTCGGCATGTATCGCACGTCTTCACAGTATATGTATTCGATTATAGCTTACTTCGCGCTTGTAAGTATTTTGCTGAATTTCAATATGTGGGTGGTAACTACGATCTCACTTGGTTTATCTTTTATTTTAAATTTTGCAACCAAATGGTTGTGTGAGTATTTGAGTATTTTATATGCGTGTTTTCACTAACATTAAAATATCACGCTATTTTAATTTCAAAAGTAAAACGATGGATTTTCATACAAAGTTCACCGAGAAACCAATAACTTTTAAAAGTTTGTATTGCATTGCCTACAAACTTGATTTTTCAACAAAAAATTTTAATCCCTTCTAAAATTAATATCTTGAACCCTTTTTTAAATGATAAAAACCACAGACCACATGAATACTAATAGACACGCCATTGGGAAGGAAACATGTAGCCGCGCTACTTGTACTATTATATATTCTGTGGCCTTACTGTGTACTGTCAAAAATACCATACATTTCTAGATATTAATATATCATTAGCTGACCCGCGCAGCTTCACCCGCGAGTAGATTTACATGTCGACGACATATTTTTCATACAAATTTCATCCCTATTTCAGCCCTTTAGGGGTTGATTTTTGAAAAAAAAAATAGCGTATGTTTGACTCCGAATCTTCAACTATTTTCACGCCAAATTGCATGAAAATCGGTCCAGCGGTTTGGCCATGAAAGCGTAACAGACAGAGAGACAGACAGACTTTCGCATTTATAATATTAGTAAAGATGAAAAATAAAAATTAATCATGTTGTAGTGTTTTATGGTACCGAATGAGATGAAAAGGTTTAAAAATTGTCCTTGAAGTGATTTTATTTCATCGGTAAGTAATATAACTCTGTATTTCTGTGCGTAATTGCAAGTTACGCTGACAAACTACGAAATTGTCTTGAAAGACGTATCCATTTAATCTGTGATAAAAACACTAACAGCAAACACAATCTGTAGGGGCTAAGGTACTAATTCAAGTAGAATTTTGGAAAACTATGTACTGTTTTTAACAATTCACAAGATAAATATAAATATTCACGGGACAAATTACACTGACTGATCTAACCCTAAAGTAAGCAAATTATCTTCCCCCCCGCCCCGTTGTTCGAGTGGTTAGTAACCCTGACTACGCAAGCAACGGGGCTCGGGTTCGATCCCTGACGGGGACAAGCATTTGTGTGATGAGCATAAATGTTTGTATTTCCGGGTTTGGGTGTTTATTATGTATGTAAAAGTATTTATATATGTATTTCTATGTATTAGTATCGTTGACTAACACCCATAACACAAGCAAATAATTTGCTTACTTTGGGGTTAGATCAGTCTGTGTAATTTGTCCCGTGAATATATATTTACTTGTGTTCTGGGTGTTAGTCGACGATACTAATAAATAGAAAGACATATATAAATACAAGAATATATTTAATAAACACCCAAACCCGGAAATACAAACATTTATTGCTCATCACACAAAATGCTTAACCCCGTCGGGGATCGAACCCAAGCCCCATCGATTGTGTGGTCAGGGTTGCTACCATTCGACCAACGGGGCGGGGGGGAAAATAATTTGCTTACCTAAGCTTAAAGCGTTTCTAAAATAAATGTCGAATTACCAAATGTCCAAACATTTGTGGAACGCCTCATTATTTTTTTGTCTATAAAGGGTGAAAGGGACGGTCAACCGAAGAATTAAGATAACATGCAATTTTACGTTCTAATCATGATGGCAATTCTTTTTCTTGTGGGAAATACAAAATTAATTTGCGTTTTATGATTTTTCGCGTGAATTCATTGCCCGGACTTGTCGCGACCGCGGAACTCTGGAACCAGCGTTTGCACAACATATAATAGCGCATAATACACTATTGATGAAAGAAATACCGTAATGATAAATAAATACACTTTTGATGAAAGAAACACCACTAATCTTACTGCAGGGGTCAACAAACTTGCAATCTTCTCTCGTATGTCCAGAATATGTTGCAATTTAGATATATCAGAAGGCACGTAATATATAAGAAATGTGTTAAAATGTGCTCAACTCTGGCTCTGCTTCAAGACGAATTCTAATTGGCATTTGGCGTCTTTAAACCTTTCTTGTTAGTCTCTGAACATGCTATTGGTTTTAAGATAAGAGTAGAAGCCAATGTTTGTGCTTCGTGGATTTTTTTTTTTATTTGCCAGACATTAACATCCATTTTTGTTAGTAACAATTAAAATACTTATAACTATGTTAGTAAAATTAGGTTTAAGTTACTTATTTACTATGTTTGAAACACTGGGCATAAACGTGTAGATTTGCCCAGTGTTTCATGAACTGACTGTCATACTTGTCAGACAACACTTTTAGAATGCTGTTGGGACTTTCACGAATTCTGCACATCGCTGATGCTGCCCTTTTCCTCATTATCGCATAAAAATCGTCTGAGCGTGCCTCGGCAAACATCAGGGATGCACTGCAGAAACGTGGTAGTCCCATCAGCAATCTAAAGCTATTATTATATTGAATACGTAGGTTGTTGTAAGCCCTCCGCGTATATGTCACCCACAGGCTGCACCTATAAAAAGTTTGGCAGTAAGCCTTAAAGAATTTTTTTTTAACTTCTTTTGTGCATTGTGCAAATCTGCGGGCTATCATATTGCTTCGGACTTCCAACGCCCTACGCTCCCTTTCTATGTCTTTTACGTCTGACAAATCCTCCGTAACAATATGTCCTAAGTATTTAAACTCAGTTGCCCTTTTTAAAACAACTCCATTGAGATATACTGGTGGAGAATTTTCCCCCGATATTCCTTTATACTTAAATACTAAAAATTCAATTTTATTTACATTATATAAGAGTCCGTGTGTCGCAGCATATATTTCACATATTTTAATTAATTTTCTTAATGCGCTGATCGATGGACTTGGCAGAACCATATCATCGGCGTAGCTAAGATTGTTAATTATGGTGCCATCGATGGAACAGCCAATTTCAGTTCTGCGAAGTTCATCGATCAAATGATCAATATTCACGTTAAATAGAGCTGGAGATGTTAAGCCGCCCTGCCTAACGCCACATTCAAGATGAAACGACTCCGAGTATACACCAGCCCATCTGACCCTATTTGTTTGTGAACTGTACCAGGAACGTAGAATATTGACGATTTCTGGTGGTATTTTTAAGTTCTCTAGCTTTGCCCATAGTTTATCATAACAAACTAGGTCAAATGCCTTAGAGAGATCGAGAAAGGCAGCATATATGGGAGTTTTCCTATCTGTGTAGTATTTTACAGTCTGCTTGAGCGCCAGTATAGCACTCTCCGTAGAGAGGCCCCTCCTAAAGCCAAACTGAGCATCATTTAGCATTAAATAACATCTAAGCTGTCGCTGAAGCAGACCATCAAACACTTTCCCTAATATAGCGGCTAAAGTGATTAGCCTGTAATTATTTTTATCGGAAATATCACCTGTTTTATTCTTAACGACAGGTACAACCACACTATCCATCAAATCCTTAGGGAGATAGTTATGACGTATGCAAAACGTATATACATAGCGAGAATCCGGTAGATATGTGAACCAATTTTAATTTTAAATCAACTAATATATAAAAAAATACATGTTATTATTTACAATTATTTTGGAATATCGACGTTTTTTTTCTTCATATTCTTTCTTTTTAGCGTAAGATTTTCAGTTGTACGAGAACCCTTTTATTACTTTTATGATTGTCTTACCTAAAAGTGTTATTTGCTTGTTTAATATTAATGCTTACTTCATGTGTAAGAATTATTATTTTAAATAAGACTGCAGTCATGACATCGTGTATTTTATGACTTATTGTCTTTATTGTAGTGTAAATTACTATGATATTGCCAGGCTAAATTTTGTCGGATGAAAAAAGAAAAATTTATAATTTTAACGATAATTATTTTATCTAAATAATAATAAATAAATAAACACTTACTGATCTACGGACAAATTACACTTACTGATCTAACCCCAAAGTACATAAGCAAATTATCTGCTTGTGTTATGAGTGTTAGTCAACGATACTAATACATAAAAATACATATATATATAAATACAGATATAAATTTAATAAACACCCAAACCCGGAAATACAAACATTTATGCTCATCACACAAATGCTTGTCCCCGTCGGGGATCGAACCCGAGTCCCGTTGATTGCGTAGTCTAGTAGTAGCTAACCACTCGACCAACGGGACGGTCAAATCATGTATTGTTGTACAATTTGAGTAAAAATTTGCTTAACAAAATGTAAATTTCCTACATTTTAAAATATTTACACTGTATATTATGGTATAATAATTTCTAAATTAAATATAATTTATAAGATTTTTTTAAATCACATGATAGCAAAGTAGCAGAAACCTTTCCCGATGGAAAGGGAAACTATCGCATATAGACACCAAAGATGATATTGGTGCATTACTATCCGTGTAGTTTATGGCAATGTCACATATATAAATCTTCCGGCTACCTCATCCAAAAAGTGTCCCGATTAGGTGCAATGTCGCAGGTTCAAACCCTGTCGTGTCGAAATATTTTGTTGCTAAGTTTTCGAAGTTTTTCCAAGCAACATATATATTATGTATAGTGGCTGTTCTTGTAAAACTAACTCTAAAATATAAGCAGTTGATTTAAAAGCTCTCTCCCGCTGAAAGTGAGTGCCACCCATATTTCTTATTCGCGCACAGCGACTGGAAATATAGGTCAAGGTGGTTGACAAATTATTTCACGGCACAGGTTTCTCAGTCACTCTAATAACGAGAAGCCATTTCGTGAACAACGCTGCCTTTTGCCTGAGTGAATTGTTTTTATAATACCTACCCCTACGCTCACTTTTAATGAGCGCAAACCCGCTCAAATTTAATCCTTTAAAGGCTGACGCTCGACAATACGTTCATTACATACCTACGTTTCTGCTTTTCCCCAATTATCTTGTTAAAGTTATAGCTATCATCACGGCATGAAGGTCTTGTGAGCACCTTGAACGAAAATTAACTTTATTAATTTAAAAGCCAGAGTCAACAGATACACTTTTTTATTTTAACTTCATAGGATCGCAAACAGATAGGCGATGGTTTTTTTAACCCCTGACGTAAAAATTACGGATGTTATCGCAAACAGATAGGCGATGGTTTTTTTAACCCCTGACGTAAACATTAGGGATGTTATGAATTTCTCATGTGTATCTTTGTGTCTTTCTTAGCTATAATTCAATAGAATCTGTAGAGCCATTTCGAGATGATCAGTTCTTTTCAAATTGATGAAAGAAAATAAGCAACTTGAGGCTTTATCGACACTAAATTTTGTATTCTTTCACTTCAATGATATTGCAGACATGGTAACCTGATGTTGTAAGATCCTTTTATTTACTGGCCGTGTTCGTATGTAAATAACAGATTTCCTTATTGCAAACCATTTTTAAACGACTTCCTAATATCTGTTTGTACTAAAATTTGGCAAATTTGAAAGTATACGTTACTTTCAAATTTGCCAAATTTTAGTACAAACATTATTTATCAGAAGTTCATCTGTCCTTTCTGATATATTATTGACACCAAAGATGTTATACTGGTGAGTTAGAGTTATATGCGTAGTGTGTAGCAGGTTTTGAGGATTATGTTACCGGTAATATTACGCTTGTGGCATTTAAAACCGCTCTTTGATTAACCGGTTATTTAAGCAGATGGTGCGTTATCCTTTAAAATTCGGTTAATAGGTATAGATTGTTTGAAATTCAACTTAAGATTGAATTCTGAAATAATTTCTCCTAATGTAGTACGCGAGCTAACCCCTCATTTCATCGGATAAGGTCCATTCAGGAGCTCTCTTCGTATTTTCCGCATTAACGCTTTAGCCCCGCACTACCCATCTGTAAAAACAATTATCAGCACGGATTTTTCTGAACAGATACGACGTAGGAACTTTCAAATAAAGAGCTTACTCATTCTTAATAGGCCAGCAATGTAAATGCAAGATCTCTGATAGTATTGTTGCGCATGGGCGGTGGTGTTATTACCATCAATTGAGCGTCATGTCCGTTGGTCCTCTTTGCTTAAAAAAAATATCTGGTCTATTTCGCTGAACAGAAGCAGCAAATATAAAATACTGGTTTCTAAATTTTAGCAGATAAATATCGGTAACCGTAGCTTAAACCGCAAACAATTCAGTTATGCGGTCATTTACAATGAAAATTAACCAGTTTCTGAGCTCTGCCAATAACATCTTAGGCGATGGCTGCCTCTTTTCATTAGGAGAATCATTTCCTTGTTTAAAATCGAATGACATAAATTCATTGATTGAAACGTTCCCAAGAGTAACGTTCGCAAACAGAAGTACGAGTTATATAAGAGAAACTCCTTAATCTAATATTCCCGTTTACAAACCAAAATTTGCCCGGGGAATAATTTTACTCGAAAGTTGTGGATCTAATATTCAGATATGGAAGGCCTGGTGACGTCTTATTGCTAATGACGAAATGCGGTTAAACAAGTGAGTTGTTTTAATTAAAAAAATAATAATTAATTTAATATTAAAAAAATTAATTTAATATTAAAAAAATATTTCCAAATTCAATCGTTTATACATATTTTCTATAGGGAGTTACGTTAAGTATTTTTGATAATTTATTTGACCGACTCCAAAAATAAGATTAACAGTTTAACATGAAGTATAAGATATTGTTGGCATTGGATAATATTTGAGTATGATGATTTAGTTAGGCTTCCAAGCACAAGTGCTAAATTTCGCAAGTATATTAGAGATGAGATGAATGTGGCTTAAACCGAATTCGGCCGAACTTCTTTTCAATTTTGACGCGCTCTCCAATCGGTTTTATCGGCAAAAATTTGATAGCTTTGGTTACATTGTTCCAATTTAGGTAGGGATGTCTAATTTTTTTAAAAACAGTATAGACTATGTTTCTCGGGAATGTTTTTATCTTTCTAGTGCTGAAAGATTTTTTCTAATCGGTCTAATAGTTTCTGAGTGTATTCGATACATGTTAAAATACAAATCTTTATAATATTAGTGTAGGTTTCAGTCAAAATATTGCAAGTAGATACTTTTTGAATTGCCGAATGTTCGGCATTTAACCCGAATTTCGGCCGAATGTCGAAGTTCAGCTCGAGCGGCCTAAAGGCGTTTAAACTGAATGTAAAACGAATTGTGGCCTATCCCTAAAGTATATATATGTAGGTGTGTTTGCCCATGATTCTTCCGAATCTGAAAGTACTGTCTAGATGATCCGTTTTGATTTAAATCAGGTATATTCCATTTATACTGGGGTCGCACCTGTGTCTATTGTCCCGAAGTTATATGCGCGCTAAGGCACACGCAGTCCAGAATATATGCGAAAATAGCCAACAATAGCCGGTCATATCTGCATTTATCGTGTCATTGAATGAAGCTTTGTGACGATAGACGCAAGTGCGGCTGAGGCATTAGGGAACAGCCAAGGTTCATCAAAGCGAAGTTTTAAAGATGTGGGCGGAAATTTGAAGGTGGTTTAATTTTTTATATTACTTTTATTATTTATGTTTCATTTTAAACTTCTGTGTTTTTATACAAAATATCAAGTAAACAGATGACTCTCCTGTAGGAAAGAAATAACCGTCGCCTATAGACACCAAAGAAGTTAATTGTGCGTTGCTGTCCGTGTGGCTGGATGGTAATTTCAAATGCAAAAGTTTACCGGCTGCTTTACCTTACCCGCCAAAACGGAATATCACAGTGACAAGCAATGACGTTATTGCGGCAGGAATAATTAGGGCGGTGATACCAAAACTCGGGCGAGACATTGCAGAACTCTACAACCTTGTAGTCACGGTGGTAGTGACACGTATAGCCAATGGTTCGCCTTATACGAACTGCCTGGCCGAATGGCGACTAGACCGCTAATTTTGGGCCGCAAAGCGTCGTGCATTTGAAAAAATAAGTGATTTTTCAGTTATCTGATAAAAAAAACGTGGCTGGGGATTGGATCAGTGCCCGGTTGGCGATAGGCTTGCCACCATTTATTTTATTTATTTATCTTTATTGAACCACTTACAAAATATATAAGGTACAATGGTGAGCTTAATGCATAAAGCATTCTCTTCCAGCTAACCATACGACTAACCAGAAAACCACACAGAGTGGTTAAATTGTATGGGACTAAGTATCTTCGGCTAATGGTGGGTGCACTGGTTGTACCACTACCTACCTTTTCGAAGATACGGGCGTGAAGTTACTTGTCAAATAAGGGGTTTAAATTGGGAATGAATGTTTGCATGAAGGATTATATGACATGTTAGTTTACGTCAGCTAGTTGATTATTATAATTGACAGAGGTCGTCTCTTTCTATCCAGCCAACCATCTTGTTCTTCTTGTTTGCTATTTAATGAGGTGCTAAATATACCTTATGTTTTTTTTTATCATCGATAGGGGAGCGCTTGAACACGATGTGCAAGTTGATGCTATTTACTAGGTTGTTGAGTATTACAACGTTTCGCCCTGGTCTTGCTATCACTCGTTACCCATTGCCGCCGCAATATCGTCAATGCTTGCGTTCCGGTAAGGGTAAGCTAGCGGGTAAACTTATGTACGTGGCATTAAGACCCCACCACAAGTATAGCAACAACATTAACATCTTTGGTGTCTATAGGCGATGGTTGTCTCATTTTATCAGGAGAGCCATTTTCTTGCTTGTTATCTAATATGTAAAAAAAGTCTTATTCTAAAAATCGATGCTCTTTACGAAATCATGTTCTTGAACTCCATCTAATGTCTCCTGAGGCGTCCAAGTCTAAAATAAAAATTTTACTCCTAAATGAAAATATATAGCATTCTAAAATGTTCTCGGTCGTCGATTTGATGCGCAGTTAGTAGAAAAGTACTCGTTTAATGTGATTCTCTCCTCGAAACTGCCAATCAAAAGCAGGAAATAGCACTGCAAGTCGATGGAGATGTATTTGGACTCAAAGCGACGTATATATTTTAACGCTATGTTTTACGTTTGCTTTTTAAATATAGTTAAAATAATATATATGTACGATTAATATTGGTATACCACGAAGCACGTAGGTATACAAGTAATGTTAATATAATATTTAAATATTGGTAGTGAAATATTATTGCTGTTAAAAAAATAATACAGGTATTGTCACGCCCGTATCCTCGAAGAGATAGGCAAAGGTACAACAAGTGCACCCACGATTAGCCGAATATACTAAGTCCCATAATGTGATAGGTGGCAAACCTATTGCAAACCGGGCACTTATTCAATCGCGGGCAAGGTTATTTTTATTAGAAAATTTAAAAACACATTTTTGATTTGTCCGACCTGGAAACCGCCCTCGGAACATCATGCTCTCAACACCGACACCGGACCCCTAGACGGCGAAAACATTTTTTTTTAATTTTCCTCCTTAATAAATTCCAAAAAAATCACCGATTTTGATAAAGTTAACGGTATTTGAAGCAGTTTTTTAAAGGAGAAAAGCTGATAAGTTTTTCAAAACAATCGGTGTATTAGCCTGAAAGTTATTTAAATAAATTTAAGTAAGTTTGCTAAAAACAACGTAATTTTAATATTTGAAAAGCTATAAGCTTTGAGAATTAGATTCGATTTTGATTTTTGAAACGGCATTTGACGTAGTTTTTTTAATACTAAAATATCATAGAATATTAAAAAAATGATTGGTTGAAAAATTTCGAAGCTATTTCGAAAAAACACTTTTTCAAAATTTTTCATCAACGATTACTCCCAAACGGATTAATCGATTTTGACGCAATTTATGTATTAGATGTAGTTTTTTGAGGAATAGAGCTGATTAGTTTTTGTACTCAGTCGGTACATAAATCTGGAAGTTATATTGAAGAAAAACTGTTTCGCCAATTTTTGTTTTTTCAAAATTTCTCAAAATCTTCTGAACCGAGTCGGTTCAAATTTTCAGAAAATCTAAGTTGAGCAGAATCCAATCGAATGCCATGTTTCAATGCCATCGAATCCAACCGTGTTTCGATCGGTCCAGCCGTTTAAAAGTTGTGAGATGTTTACATACACAAATACACACACATACATACATACATACAGACATACTGACGTCACCGTAAAAATAGTCGGAAAAGGTTTCTAGGACCTCAAATCGTGGACATCTGGTGAAAACTCGATTTTCGAAAATTGGGGTAAAATCAGTAACTTCCTTACATACGTAGTGGGAAGTTAAAAATATATAGCCAATGTAAAATGATATCCATAGTGCTCTGTTGTTCATACTGGTGCTTTGTGCCGTGATAGGTATTTACGATAAAGCTATCGAGTGTACTCATTTGTAGATATTTCTAGTATTGTTATCTCTTGCTTCGCTTTAACATAGCGCTAGTCTCCGCGAACCATAAAAGGCTTTGTTTGTGAGCTTTGATTGCTTTTTAATTACTTTTTTCCCTGTATTTTCTTTATGTTTAATTGTCACTTGTGATAAATTTGGTCTTAATTACTTTAGATCAGTTTTTGTTATCAAAATGAGATATATAAGTTCTTAAATAATCAATTATCTGCCTGGTATTTATTGAAAGACGAACGATTGGAAAACGTTTCTCTACTGTCGTGACTACTATGTGATAGTCGGCATCGTCTCGCTCAGCTTTGACACCACAACCTATTCTTACTGAATAGCATCAGTGCTTGTCACTGCCGTGTTTCATTTAAAGGGAAAGAAAATAAGTCCTATTAAAGTTAAAATCAAGCCTTATTTGTCGTTTGATGGTTAATTATTTTAATGTTCCTGTAATTACGCGATTTAAAACATAGATGTGATTGTTTTTTTTTGTTTTTTTTTTAATTTTCTTAGTTTTAATTTTCATCTTAAATTCTGTCTCTCTGCCACTTTTAGAGAAATTACCAATGAACCTATTTTGCCTTGTATTTATTCTTGTTTTTTTTTTTAATTTTTATTGTTAGTTTTTAATCTCAGATTTGCACCATTCCCGCTGTTTATATCTTGTGATTTCTCCAACAACCTGAATTGCTGGTTTTGCTGGAAGAAATCTTTTAAAGAGATAAGCACGCCTTTGTATATGTATTTTCTTTTCAAATAACTATAATTAGGTATTTCTGTCTGTACTAAAGAATAAATAAATACCCGGCAAACGCATGTCTTAGGGTTTCAACCCACGACATAGATGATAGCGCACAATTAACATATTTGCTGCCTTAAAGTGATTATTAATCGTCATTTTGCTGTACTATGATACCAAATCTAATAGCATCTGATACAATTATCCTTCACTCGTCTTTTCCAAACTATCATACTACAACGGACTAAAAAACACCACCGTTGCTAAGTTTAATTAAAATAAATCCAAATTTGTTTAATTAGAAACAAAATGCAAGTACATAATAGACAAAATCGCATTCATAGCTAGCGAACGTATCGCATAGTCCACGGCTAGATATGTAAGTGCATACGTCTATTCGCCATTATGAGGTACACATTCCTGACATAACAACAGAACCAGTGTGGTTGCCGGGGATTTACATATTGCATTCTGTATATCTAGCTCCAGTCACGCTATAATAATATCTGATATGAAATTCCGTAGCGCACTGTAATAGAAAATACATCAGATACAGTAAATATACCTCAAATGGATATAATATTTACCAGGGAGTGCGTCGTTTTTGTATTTATATTGTAGTAGTACTCAGGCTTGTAAGGACGTGAAAATATATCAGACGTTAATAATAATAATATTTTTATTTCAAAATTTACAATATATAAAATACTCTGACTCCTAAAATAGTGAAAACTGTGTTATAGGAGCCAGTTCTTCTTTAAATTTTAGCCATAATAATTATATGATTGCATGTATCTTTTGTCTGTTGTATATACAGGTACAACGTGGTCACATTAACTTGACGCATCTCTGGAATGGAAGGCGGGGCTTCCCTTAGCTCGCCCGATTAATAATAAAAGTGTCAGTATGGCCATGGTCAGCATTTTTGTTACCGATACGCGCGTAGATAATTTCGTTAGTTTTCTGTTATTGTTATATTGTTTTTGGACATTATTGTTACGTTTTGCGCCAAATGACGTCATCAACGGCATGCGTCAAGTTAATCTGACCGCGATTTACGTAAAATTACTTAAAAATGCCCATGTATGTTCTGTCATCTATAGTTTGTGACAATAACATTTTTCAGGAAAGGAAGAAAGTTAGTTTGTTTGTTAAGTGTTAGTTTGGGCTCACTTTGAAGAATAGACGATCTGCCGTTCTGCAAGGCAGTTCATAAGGGGCGAACGATTCTATAGGCGAATCACTCCCATCGTAGCTACTAGTTAATAGAGTTCTACATTGTCTCCTGGGTCGGCTAATACCACCTTACATATTCCTGTCGAAATTGTTCAGGCGGTAGACTTACGCATGTGGCATTAAGACCCGCCACAAGGATAGCGACGCATCTTTAACATCTCCGGTGTCTAATAGGCGATGGTTGTCTCTTTCCAACTTTTTTTGTCGTTTGCTGTCCTATAAAATTAAAAAATAAAGTTAATTTCCAAAATTATGGTTGTTACAAGTTTTTGTAAGTTTGTGTCGGTACAATTGTATTCTACCAATACGGTACAAAAGTATTAAAATATGGAACGGCCGTGAGTCCGGCATGGCTAGTTTTTAGCAGGAAGTTTAATGTAATAATAATCACGTACAAAAAGCTATGCTAAGTAGAAGTCGTGTTTCATTTTGTTAGTACTTGCTGCAGCGCTGAAATAATAATAAATCGTCCAATCAAAGTCAAAGTTAATCAGCGCTGCAGCGTACAATAGAGTATAATATATATATATATATATATATATATATATATATATATATATATATATATATATATATATATATATATATATATATATATATATATATATATATATATATATATATATATATATATATATATATATATATATATATATATATTTCCCCCGTATTGCCGGCTTATTTGAAGAATAGACAAACTGCCGCTCTGCCAGGCAGATCGCAATAGCGATCGATTGGCTATACGTATCACTACCATCGTGAATACTTGGTGGTAGAGTTTGGTAACATTAGTACATAGACGTTTTTAGTATCGATAGGAAGCGCTTGACCACGATCTCGCCTGATGGTAAGCTAAGATGCAGCCTAAGATGGAAAGCGATTTCCTAGAAGGTACCTGTTCACTCTTCCCTTAAAGATCCCCAGGTTGTACTCGTCGGGAAACACAGACTCAGGAAGGTTATTCCAGTCAATGTCGATTCGAACCGCTTTGTCCGGGTACGTGGACTATCATGTCAGACCCTGTCAAAAGCCTTCGAGACATCAAGGGAGACAGCTAGTGCTTCACTTTCACCTTCACACACTTGTGGCGACGACACTTCCCGGGACGAGGTCAACAATTCAACAAATTACATGTTTGGTTTCTACCAACAAACTAAATTTTAGATAAAACAGAAATTATTTCAACTCAACGATATGATTACGGTATAAAGAGGAAACACACTAGCAGGTAAATAACTTGTACTAATTATCTGCCTATAGGTCAAGTCAAATCTTGAGCTAGATTAATGTCCTGCAATTGCATTGTGTAAATAATTGTCTGTTAAAGTTAAAGAATTGTATTTACTTTTTAATAAGCAAACCTTGTGGTAGTGCCAAGAAACAAGAAAATTGTTATATAAATTAATTTTAGAATGCTACATTTCTTGTAACTAACGTTCTCATTGTTTTTTTACAAAACTAGCCACTCGAATATATCTCAATTCTTTTGTCTGCAATGTCGACAGATACCCACATTCTTATGTTGAACTTGGCTTTCATTTCACATTTATGTTTTGATGAATAATTTCTTTCTACAAACACGTTGATTTCGGAGACTTGTTACAACAGTCGGTCAGTACCAGTCTAATGATACAATTGGACGTGTATTGACCGACGGTTCACCCTTAACCTCCCTCCTTGTGTATATACAAAGATATCCACTCTATTCGTATAGTCTTAATTTCGTTAAAGAAAATTAATAATATAAGGCCAGTTACTCTAAAAATCGTGTGCCTCATGTACCGAATGCTTTATCTAATGTGAAGAATGATGTCGCAATAATATACATATATACACATTTATACATGTCGCAATTGTCCCAGGAATCGGAGCACACTTGTGGCGGCGGCACTCCCTGGGACGAGGTCAACAGTTCAACAATTTAATTTTATTTTTCCCTTTTCTTTTACGGTCGAATCTTGTAGGTACATTGTAACGTAGCGACGCTTATTAATAAGGACTTGCCCATAGATATACCTCACGCCAGATATTTTCTGGTTTGTTTTCTTAATTAAATTTAATGAAGAATTGTACCTTAAAGTAATTAATAAAAATAATTAAGATTGTTATCTTTTTTTTTTATAGTATTAGATAGCAAACAAGCAGATGGGTTTTTGGATGGAAAAAGTCAATCATCCTATAGACACCAAAGATATTAATGGTGCGTTTCCATCTTGTGTCTAGGTTTAATGCCATATGCATAAGTTAATGGTGCGTTGCTATCTTGTGGCGAGGTCTAATGCCACATGCACAAGTTTAGAGGCTACCTTACCCTCCAAACCGCAACACGGTAGTGGCAGGCACTAATGCTATTGCGGTAGGAATAGGTAAGGCGGTGGTACCAGACCCGGGTGAGAAAATGCAGAACTCTACCACCTAGTAGCCACGATGTTAGTGACTCGTATAGCCAATCGGTCGCCTTTTACGACCTCTCTGGCAGAACGGCAGTTGGCCTATTCTTCAAAGGAGCCCAAGACCAACACGAGGAAAACTAAGATATGCATCCATTATTTGGAATGATGTATACATGGTATATATAAGAATCAAATAAAAGCAATTCCAAATAAACTTCTTCGAAGATTAAATTAAGTAAATTTGGTGCACGGAATTGTGAACACCATAATTCTCTGATGTATTGTCTGTAAACAACAAAGTTATCTCCAAATTGAAAATGTTATAAATCGTTTTAATTTATATTTTGAATGAAACATCTTAAATTTCAAAAAAAATTAAGATGTTTCATTGGGATCCTCAAAGAATTCCATTAATTTATTATGAACAACTTTTCTTGCTAAAGTATCTAATGACTATTGAGTAATTTTCCGGGATTCTTTATTTGAATACGTCGATAGCAATCGAAAAGCAAGTCCCACTTCTATATTGAGTTTTTTTAGGTCTTGAATTGTTGACTCTATTGAATGTGACATGCTAGGACATCCAAAACAATAGCTTCAACTTTGGGACTGCCACAATAAACTTTTTGAAATAGTTGTGAATTGGAATAAAGAGAGGCATTCAATTTAATCATGTAATCCGTGCATAAGTAACTTTGGTGGTGGCAAATTGAGTGATAAACCGACGCAATTTCGATTATCGCTACTTTTAGCTCCTCAGAAGAATTTTTCTTTGGCAGAAAGACCGTCATCAAAGAATTTGTGTCCACATTTCTCGCCATTCTCTTATGCGTTTCGTTGTTGAGATGAGTCGATAAAGCCTTTTCACCATCCCATTTCATTGCAAAGTTCACATTACAAATGACACATTTCGCGTGTTTTCTAGTAATAAATGTGTTTTTCATCGACTTTTCTCATTTTCTACAGTACTTCTCATTTTCTAACCACGATTGTTAAAAATTTGATTTGTAATTTTTTTTCTTCTTTGTTTTCTATATGCCAATTACACAATGAGCACACTACACTAGGCATTTTTATTAATAAAATCGATCTAAAAACAATCTATCAATTAAATATTTAAAAATAAAACAAAAAACCACTGGTGGTTGTACAATTATTATGAAGCAATGAGCTATTGTTTTGATCTAGTGTTTGTCGCGTGCTTGAACCCTGGTCCCTGCTTCGCCCCTGCTCCCTTTTCATTCCTTCTCGCTCAGCCCGGTCGACCACCGCACTCACTTAGTCACGCACCCCGCGCCGTGAGGCGTGATGGTCGGCTGTCGCTTTGCTGTCACCACTCACTGCCCGATCTGATCCGGAAAAATTTAGTTAAACCCTTAGCCCGGAAATGCACTATTCAAATCCGACCCAGATCAAAACTAAAGCAGGAGTGGCAACCCTACGTATGCCGTGTGTGGCCGCTACACCACCGGCTAGTGTGCCTTTATATACAGAGCGCATAAAATGACATTCGCTATATAGGCTCGGGACCCTCTTAATAATTCTTAATTAATATTTTAACTGCCATTCATATGTGTATAACAATAACTTTAGTATACATAACTTTATTCTAACATTACATAAATAGATAAATAAATTCGCTGCACAAATTACACTTAAATTAATATACCCACAAAGTCTGCAAATTGTTTGCTTGTTATATGGATGTTAGTCGATGACATGGACGTCGCCAGGATTACTTTCAGAGGGGTGCATAGCATGTATACATCATACCATTCACTAAAAAAAAATTATTTCGTATTTTGTTTCGTGCCAGGGGGGTGCGCTTACACCCCCTTGCACCCTGCTGCCGACGCCCATGGTCGACGATACTGATTCGTAGAATTACTTATATAAATATTGAAATATAATCACCCAAATCCAGAATTGCCGATATTTGTGTTCATCACCTAAATGCTTGGCCATGTCGGGAATCGAACTCTATAGTCAGGCTCGACAAGTTGAAAATGGTCTAAAATAGAGATACTGCTCTTAAAATTATGTGCGATAGCTCATTGGATCGGGAATGACGCCTAGAAAAATGTGTTAAAAGCGTGTAAAAAATTCGGAAAGAGGAGGAAATTTCCAAGTAAAAACTCTTAAATCACGGAACTCTATCTCCATTATTTATAAATTTAATTTAACGCTGAAAATGGGTCTCCGCTCGACATTTTTAGGTTGCGCGCACGGCCTCAAAAGCGAGTACGACACATAAATTAATTTATTTAAGGCATGGAATATACTTTTTTTAAATTTAAAAAAAATATGATGTATTTTGTGCACTATAAATAATTTATTTCCGTTGGAAATTTTACTTAAAATTAATTTTTCAACAAGTTAAACGATTGTTAACTAATAAAGTTTTCTCGAACATCCGTCTTAATTGTAAATGAAAAAAAAATGTTTAAATAATTATCGTAATAATTTTCGTTTCGTGGAGCCTTTCTTATATACATATTTAACAATATCATGCCATAAAAGTTAAAAATATATTCATACTTTGCTTATAATAATTATTGTACTTTAACAACATTGCGTGGATTTTTAGTTTCTGTTTAACTGTATATGTATAAAATGTTATTTCTTAAATATTAATAATTTATGAAATATTGGCAAAAAACGAAATACCATTTCTTTTCATCTTTAATTGTTTCTAACTCATGCAATTTTTATGTGCTAATACACGCTTTTAGCACATTTTTCTAGACGTCATTCCGGATCCAATGAGCTATCGCACATAATTTTAAGAGCAATATATCTATTCTAGACCATTTTTAACTTGTCGAGCAGACTACTATTATTCAATCGCATAATTAAATTAAATTATATATTCTCCCTTTCCAAAATTTTAAATTTTAAATTAAAATTTTTTAGTTAAATTAGTTATATATTCTCCCTTTCCAAACCAGAACAGGACAGTTACCGGTCCTGACGCAATCGTAGCAGGAAGAGTTGTTTTTGGTGGTACCAGACCTTAGCGATACAAACGATACGTTCAAATCTGTACGATCTGACGATAGCAGTAACAGGCAAGGATATTCGTTCGCCCTTTTGGAACTGTCTAGTAGGAAGTCAGATAATCTATTTATCAATAAGGGTTCGCACCAATACGGAGAAATGAGCCAGATCGTTTTATAACATTCTGTTGCCTTTGAAAATGTGTACACTGATAGCAACGTATCATTAACATATTTGGTGTGTATAGGCTAAAATATTAAAAAAATCTGATACTATCATAAATATAAAATTCATATCTAGATTAAATATATATGAAATTTATTCTCCCTTCGCAACAGCCAGCCAGCCAGTCAACTTGGTATTATTTATAAATACGAAAGAATGAATAAAGTAAGTTGCCTAAATAAAACCCCAATCATAAATTACGAAGGAAATAGGCTTTTCGCCTCAAATGGAGAAATAGGGTTTTTGCACTTATTTCTCTAAATTCAATTTATATAACGTAATTATGGCTTTGTATTTGACGAAAGTTGACGAAAGTTATTTTCATATGTTTCCTTTATTCGTTGTATTTGCATATTTATAGCAAATATCATGGACAACAGGCTTTTTATCACCAAGTTCTTTTAATTTAAACACAAATAATGTGAAATAAACAATTAAGGAGATAATATTCGAGCAAGAATTGAATATTTATTTGAGGTAAAATGACTTGACTTAAAAAAATAAAAAATAAACGGCCAAGTGCGAGTCGGACTCCCGCAAGAAGGGTTCCGTACCATCATCTATAAAAGAAAATCACGTTTGTTGTATGTATACTTAAATATTAATTTTATATATTAGGTATTTATTTTTATAGTTAATATATTATATGTCCAAATACTTACTTTTTGAAAATATTCAAGTTTCTACCTGTTTATTAAGATCAAGTAAAAAATTGCTTAAAATTACGTTAGTTCATGGGAGCCCGCCCCCCTTTAATATTTACTTTATTTTCATTCAATTATTATTAATTGCCCGGGATTGGAAAGTGCCGGTTGGCGATAGGCTTACCACCTATCACATTTGTGGGACCAAGTATCTTCGGCTAATCGTGAGTACACTTGTTGTACCTCTGCCGGAGATACGGGCGTGAAGGTAATTTATTTATTTTGAAAGGTAATATACAACCAAAGATTCTGTGAAAATTTTAACCGTCTATCTGTTACCGTTATTAATATTGAGAGAAAAGATTCGAAAAAAAAACACGTTTATTGTAGTATGGGTCGTTTTTAATTGTGCACTCTATTTCCATCTCATTGCTGTTGTTTGTAAAAGATGTTCATTTTCCCCAATTTATAAATTCGTCCACGTACTACGTACGTCTAGTATGTAACCTAAGTGTAAAATACAAGTTACTAATACAAAAGATTAAGGTAAATTTAACAATATTTTAGTGATGGCGATTAACATCAACCAACAATTAAGATAAAATGGTGTGAGCAGATAAAATCTTACAAACATACGCAAAAGATTTTTTTTCCATTTCATTGAATAAAAAATAACTGAATTAAACATAATCCCTTAGTAAAAATCCTTTCATTTCAATTAGAGAAATACGCACTTTGTCACACTTGTTTCTCTTAATTCCATTTCCACGACGTAATTAGGATCTTATTTTCGACGGATGACGTTTTCATTTCGTATTCGGTTATTGGGTTGGGTTTTGGTGCCACTAAAAACTTGGGCAGTTACTGAAAGTGGGCAGCAAGATGAAGATATAAGATCTTCGTCGTACTTGTTTCTTTTAACTGAAATAATAAGAGTTTTTTATCGTTAACATGTCTTCACGCCAAATCCCTTAAAGAGTAGGCAAAGAGATTTTAGTTTCATATATCACGGTCCAGATAAACTTGCTTTGCTTCCTGCGCATTCATAACTCTTTTCATATGACCACGCTGGTTTCGAAGAGTCTTGACACCACCTTCGGACAGCACCCGACCGGTTTCATTATGGTACGGCAGTCTTGGTATCCCTTGATGCTTACATCCATTCATATGCCAATCTTTCAACATGTCCGAACCAACGGAGAACTTTTCCATTTCTACACTGATACTATTTTTCAATCTCAACCTCTCTCTCACCTTGGTATTACGAAAGCGACTCGCGAATGTGACACCACAATTTTTTCGTATTGATCTCCGAGTTGAGTTACTTTCATGCTGTTTCTGACATCTCACTTCCATACAATAACGTTAGTGCAATCACAGAACCATGCAGTGCAAGACGGGCATTCCGACTATGGGGTTTTTCATTATGACGTTATTATGTCCTTTTTATTTATCAGTCTTTCAGTTGAGGTTAACAATAACGCTGCGATATAAAATATAATAAAACTAAAAACGGGTTCTATGTTCCACACGTTCAACTTATAAACGATGACGACGACTTATAATTCGCGCGACAGTCTTTCGTTAGGTATCAGTAAAAATGATGCAACGTAACACCCTGCAAGCTACCTACAGCCCGCGCGCGAGCTCCGAGGAATTTTGCGGAAAAATGACGTACAGTGAATTAGTCAATATTACACAGAGCACACCCACCCCTACCTCAGTCCCCGATTCCTCGGAGCCCGCGCGCGAACTGTATATTGTAGCCTAGACGACATATCGATGTATCAGGGTAAATTTACGAATACAATACTACTACTGATGTGGTATATTTTATCGTGTAATCAGCATAAATATATTTATTCTACTCATAAAAAAGTTGAATTTTGCGTGTAGTTTTATACTACAATTCTGTAATCAAATTACAACTTTAGCTTCTTTCTGAATAAAGTGCTTCCCTTTACAGAATCAGGAACCGCTAACTTCAACTTCAATAAGCGAATTAGAGTTTTTAAGTAAATTTCCTCCTCTATTGAGACAATTACTCTAATAAAGAAAATCCTGTCAAGTTTAAACCGTATTTTTAAGGGGATAATGTAGCTCGGGAATTGGGATTTAACTTTAAGCCTGTGACTTGAAATTGAACTAAATAAACACTTAACTGGATGGCGATAAATTAAAAAAAAAATATTGACTAATATTAATAAATCATTATGAAAACAAAAAACCCGAGTACGACCTGATTTGAAAAAAACATAACCCTTCTTGTAGGGCAGTTGGGTAAAAATTACATAGCTTATGTCACTCACATTTGTAAATTGTAACAAAATAGGACACTTATCAAGCTTAAATTCATCAACCCATTTAGACTACAGAGCTTGAGTAGTTATTTGATTAGGTTCTGAGTGCTAAGTGTGAGTTTTTCTTCTCGCATTCGATCGTGAGCGCGTTTGGAGTTTACTAGGAATTTGTATGTGATTTGTACAGCGCCACCTAGTGGTAAACGTGAGAAACCAGTTTACCACTAGGTGGCGCTGTACAAATCAACAAACAAATTCCTAGTAAACTCGAAACGCGCTCACGATCGAATGCGAAAAGAAAAACACACTTAGCACTCTGATCGTGTTGTTCCGGTCGCGATCCGGGTCTCGACGTTTTTGAGTCTAGAAAAATTTTGATAACTATCTCAGTCTGCTTTCGAAAGTACATAAAGCATTTGATCTCTTTTCTAACAAAATTGACAAATACGGCAATGTGATCAACAACCACATCGTCAGGCAACGTTGGCAACGCTGTCGATATACCAAGCAACAAACCGATGAATCATAGTGAATTTGGTCTTTTGCTGATGTTCTTTTATAAATTATTATTTAGCGGCTATCGCTAGAAATAGTCGATAATTGTAAACATGTCGGTAAATGCGGTGATGAGGATCACCACTCATCTCGCCTCCCGACAAACCGGTGAATTGCGGTGTACCGGCAAGTCTAAAGACGGTCGGCTTGCTCTGCCTACCACACAAATGAACCAAGCGTGATTATACTTTTTTGTCATTACATAGCAAACAAAGAGATGATCTGATTGAAAAGATATCATAACCTATAGGCACCGAAAATGTTAACGGTGCGTAATGCCACATGCATAATTCTACATACTTACCCTTCGAACTGGAAAAAAACAAATGACAAGCATTGGCGCTATTGCGGCATGAATAGGTAAGACGGTGTGCTACTAAATACCCGGGCGATACATTACAGAACTGTACCACCTAGTAATCATGATGATAGTAAAACGAATTGCCTATTGGTTGCCTTTTACGAACTGCCTGGCAGAATGGTTAATGGTCTATTCTTTTAAGGGCCTGGATCAACATCGGAATAATACTTTTCAGTCTGTAATCATACTTATTTTATTAGGTTCATTTTATTTTTAAACGTCAAAAATATTTACACGAAAATTTTATTTACGAAATAAAAAGCAGCAACCAGATTGGATAACAAAAAGTGAAGCTTTCATGTTGTAGCCATGCTGTTTGTTTTCGTACGCAAAGTTAACAATAGCTCAGAGTATAAAATCCAAATCTTTTAGTTTTGACTCGGCTGCAAATATATATTTTATTCCGTATGTTACATCGCCGCGCTGTGATTACAATTTATAAGTGATATTAAGGTATATTGTCGCTTCTAGTTGGTGGCACGGTGTTGCTCAAATGTTGTTGTTTTGGCTCTTTCGCGCGATGGATTTCTGCGAATTATAAGCTTAAGTTGTAGCTTGGCCCGCGTGAAATTATATCAGGCTCGTGTTATATAAGGTCATTCTATAATAGGTGAAAATATTTTAACCTAGCATTCGGTGCTACTAATCAAAGATATCCGGCTAAAAACAGAAGTCATTCAAGGGTGAAAAAACTTTTTGATTTCTACGAATAAAATTTCATTTACGAATAAAATTTTTTTACAAATCAAAAAGTATTAAACCCTTGAATGACGTTTATTTTTAGCTGAATATCTTTGGTTAGACGTACCGAATGCTGTGTTAAAATATTTTCACCTATTATGGAATGACGTTACATATAACAGACGGTTTCGATGCATTTAATTGGTGTGACACGTGAATTATTTTATAACAAGTGGTTTAACCAGTGAAGCGTGAAATGTGCCATGCCTATAGTGTACATATACAAACTCCCGGAAAACATATGCTTCTTTTACACAATCAGTTGAAATTCATAGCTTGTACTTGCTGTTTTAGGATAAGTACGTAAGTAAATATAAGAATGTTTTATCCTTTGACATAAAACTACAAAATTCCGTTTAATGCATCTACTTTAATATATGTATTGTATGTCGTAGTCTGCTTTAGAAATTATTGATTACTTCACAGTGTGGACGGTTTTCATAAAATGCTTAAATTAAATGAAAAGATAAGTTGAAACTAGGTTAAAACGCATTTGTATTTTTATTACAATATAAGTATATACAAAATTATAATATATACAAAAATTTTGTATATAGTTATAGTGAAATAAAAGTACAAGTACATTTTAACCTATTTTCAACTCTTAATAATAGAATTTCACCAAGCGCCGACGATTGAAAGTATAAAATCTAAATGAAGTGACCAGTTACATTTGACCATATCTTTTGAACGTCAACCTTTAATGATATATGTTAAATGTATTGCAAAGTACTGTAATGTATGTATATGTCGTGGCCTGTCGTTAGAGTTGATCACATCAAAATGTTGACGGTTTTCATATTACATGAAATGGCCAGCTACAGCTGTCCACATTGTTTATACGCCAACGTTTGATAATAATATGTCAATCTACGTTTGGCCGTATTATTATTAATGTATTCCATGATGTCTAAGTTTTGATGAAAAATCCAAATAAAGAAAGAACACATTTTTGGTGACTCGCTAATTTCAAGTATCTTTGTGTCGTAATCTCATTTTTTTCTTTATATCATTAATTGGCGTGTTATTATTTATTAGCTTTTTTGCTAAAATGATTTTCCGCCGCCACGATAAATCACAAAAATCAGCGTCACTAACACTGAACAATGTAACTATTTTATGATATGATCACTAATGTTTGAACTTATTATGAAATAGTCATGCGTTTCGCTGTTCATATCGTCAAAAACTCATTATTGATTGATCTGGTGACCACAGACACAGACCACATCATTAGTGGGCAGCTGCTATTTTCCTTCTATTAAGATAATATTTTGTATCATGAAGTGATCAGTTTTCGTACCTAGCCATGACATATAGATATAATATTTTGGCTATCTAATTTTCTTTGGAACCTGTGTGTGGAAAAAAGACAAGTAGTGTAATTGTTTTTTTAAGAAAAAGTTGCCATATTATTGCTATAATATTTTATACCTATATAAAAAACCTTTCACATTATTTAGTAAGTTATTTTATACTATTTGCGTTTGAAATGAGTAGAAGCTATTATTACGACGTTTTGACAGTTCTCCGCTATAATAAATTGCTGCTTGTTTTTCTATACCAGATTTTCATAATTATGTTGTTGTACAATAGATTTTACCTAATCAGTTCATTGTACACAAAATCCATAATAATTGTAATATTTTTTTTAATATTTCCGTAGGATATGTCGACAAGAAAATTCTGTTGCTAAAAATGAGCATGGTTAATGTTTTTAGTTTTATTGATTGTTGTGTGAATTATGTAAAGGATACAATAAGTAAATAAAATATCGATTATCCAAACTCTTTTTTAGCACAGTGAAATTTCCGTTTTTAGTAGAGCTTGTGCTAACAAACGTTTTTATATTCTGTAACCTAAGAGGTTAAGGCTCTTAAAGCTTTGTCACAGAGAAAGAAAATCCTTTCTAATTAACATAAAAAAATTACGTTTACTAAAGTAACCTCAGTAAAAGTAATTCAGTTTTTATCTCGGATTAAAAGGGGACTGTTGGTTTAAATGATGTTTTGCGTTCACAAAGGTGCGTCGGGAATCACGTCAGTGATGAGACCGCAAGGGCCGCATATACTGATTACAGATGAGGCTTTATAAAGCTTACTTTATATGGTGCCATTATACATGGGGCACACTAAAAGTTTTGTATTTCTAGCTATTCGGAACTATTTGAGTTTCGAATGTTATATTTTTAAAACGTTGCAACCTTCTTAGTAATAAAAAAAAAATAACATAACCAAGTGTTAATTTAACCACTTCACGTAAAAGATGTCACCTCGGATTAAAAGGGACCGGCTGTTAATTTAATAGTGCTCACAAAGGTCAGGCGAAAGTTACGCTAGTGATAAGAGCGCAAGACTACTTAGGTACTGAAGCTCGGTTAAATTAAATTCTATGCTGATAACATATAAGGCTTCTTACAAATTTAGTTATAATGGTTTTTCACATGACAAAGTAACTATATATAATGCTTTACAAGCAAAAGCTGTACTTAACCACTGTCTAAAACTTTACTTTTTTTTTTTTTTTTTTTTATAGAAGAGGGGGCAAACGAGCAGGAGGTGCACCTGATGGTAAGTGATCACCGCCGCCCATGGACATCCACAATACCAGAGGTCTTGCAGTTGCGTTGCCGGCCTTTACTGCTTTGGTGTTTACTTTTAAACTGTAAATTAAGAGAACGATACCAAATTTTTATATGTAATAAATTTAATCCAGTAGTATGTCGGTACCAATGATTACATTTTTTTACTAATGTAGACTACATCGCTACATAGTATAAAACAAAGTCGCTTTCTCTGTCTGTCCCTATGTCCCTATGTATGCTTAAATCTTTAAAACTACGCAACGGATTTTGATGCGGTTTTTTTTAATAGATAGATTGATTCTTGAGGAAGGTTTAGATATATAATTTTTCCGATATTCCCACGGGAACAAAAGCTTAACCAAGAACCAAGTTTAGGAATAGTCTAAAGAGGAAAAATTTTTGACTTTGGAGTATTGAAAGTGGTTTTTATTTACCGATACGTCACGAGCGTCACATGTTAACTCTACAATGGTTATAATCTTCCCGTAAATGCAAGCAATAAAATGATTGATGATGATGACGAGATTGATGAAATAGGCCTCAAGTTCTACAAGAACTTCTAATAGCGTCAGCCGAAATTATCAAAGTAATTTAATGTACAAAAAGCACATTGTAGAATTCAACGGACACTTTTTAATAGCAAGTTATTAATAGCAAATTTTAAAAAGTAGTGTGCTTGGAGGTCATAAGCCCAAACCAACACTTCCCCGTGTTGGACTGGGAAGAATAAATATAACGAAAAGAAATGCCGTTTTGCCAGGCAGGTATTGAAAGTCGACCGATTGGCTACGCGGGTAACTATCATCGTGACTACTAGGTGGTAGAGATCTACTTTGTCTCGCCCGGGTCTACTACCACTGCCTTTCCTAATCCTGCTGAAATAGCGTCAGTGCTTGTCACTGTTGTGTTGTTTTGGAGGGTTAGGTAGACGGTAAACTGGCATTAGACCTCGCCACAAGATAGCGACGCACCATTAACATCTCTCGTGTCTACAGGCAATGGTTGACTCAGTCCATCAGGAGACCCATGTGCTTGTTTGCTATCTTACAATCTTCGAATATATAAACCTTTAGAGGCAGTATTCCTAAGCAACTGACAAAAACGTCCTCAGAAAAATCCGCTTGTGTGAAACTTCAACGACTGTCACCTGTGTACTTACAGTAATCGAACTACGCACGCTAGGGTGGTTGGTGTGCCTACTATAAATATTAGGTATCCCTGCTATCTACATAAAAATGAAGATTAATTATTATACGTCAGTATTTTATTTAATAGATACAATCAAAAAGTACGCGTATAAATAATTATACCATTTTGAACTTGAAGTTTTTCCAGGAAATGTAACATAAACTTTAAATGCGAAAAATTGGTAGGTAAGTGTAAATAAATAAGCTCATTCCCATACGAGAGTAGATGTTTTGGATAATCAGGATTTAAACCGATCTTCAATCTATTCAAATGAACTTTTATAGGCACTGTTGACGAGTCGACGTTTTTAGAAATACTACCGAATCGAAATGCGGCCTTAGCTTAAATTAGCGAATTTGTCTTATTTTTTAAATTTTTCGCAGCTTGATCAATTTCAGTCATAAAAGACTATATTAATACATTTCATTAAAATCGTTAGAGCTGTTTTGGAGAAACAATAAAATATAAGAATTGGCCGTTTTATAGTATAGAATTTGGTTAATAATAACTAATTCTAGGCTGTTTTTGTCTTCTAAATAATTTTAGATTTTACAATACCTTTTTCACACATTTTTATTTATTTATTTACTCGTACATAGATCTCTTATATCATCAGAAAGTTCATTGTAAAAGCACATAAATTGCGTCTAAAGGACCAACTTATTCTATGTAGACGAGATGTATGTAACACAAGATTGGTTTTGTTTCTTGTATTTAGTGAGTTGAGTGCACATTACCACTTGTTTTAAACTAAGCAATGTTTTTTTACAGACGTTATATTAAGTCTTTAAATAATTTCTTTGGTTTTTCTCTCAAGGAAACCCTCGGGTAAAGATTATTAATTCGCCTTATGGCTTTTTCAGCAAAATAAATACCTATAGGTTTTTCCTTACTAAAAAAATCCATATAAAATAATGCGATGGAATTAACTAAAGTATATTTTGCAGTATTAACATCAGCTAAGTATACCATTTTTAACAACAAACCATGGTGAACTATTGCTAACTATAACTGTAGAATAAAAATTGCCCATGAAACGCGTTCTTACAAATAATCTATATACAATTTTTTTTACCAAGTAATTTTGTCTTGTTAGTTGTTGGTTTTTAATAATTAATAACGGATTATTAATAACGGATATTAATTCTCTGTTATTAATAACGGATTTCTCAAGAAATTTAGTTCTTTACTGTCTGCTCCGATTGCGCACCTTTGCAATTTGAGTATGTCCCAAGGAGTGGTGCCAAACAGTTTAAAAATAGCTCATGTTTGTCCCATTTATAAAAGTAATGACCCTATGGACTCCAATAACTACCGCCCCATTTCCCTACTGAGCGCAATTTCAAAGATACTGGAAAAGATTGTTAATAAAAGGTTAACTTCTTTTTTGCGGAAAGAACAGATTATTGCTAGCAATCAATTCGGCTTTCAAGAAAATATTTCAACTGAGGATGCTGTGGCCTATCTCGTTAATGAAGTTGTCAACAAACTCGATAGTGGCCAAAAGTGCCTTGGCGTTTTTATTGATATAAAGAAGGCCTTTGATGCAGTTTCTAGGCCAATCCTTTTGAAGAAATTGGATTTATTAGGTGTCCGAGGTACGGCTTTGAAATGGTTCCATTCCTACCTCACAGATAGAAAACAGATAATTAACTTTGAAAGTATTAATATTAAAAGTGACCCTCAAACAATTTTATATGGTGTGCCGCAGGGTAGTGTCCTCGGTCCTACTCTGTTTCTCCTGTACATCAACGACTTATGCAACTTATCTCTGAAACAAGCACAAATAGTAACGTTTGCTGATGATACAGCTATTATTTTCCATGCAAATAGTTGGAATGAAGTCATTGATGTTGCCGAGGAAGGCTTAAAGCGCGTGTCGATTTGGCTCCAACACAATCTGCTAACTCTGAATATAAATAAAACTAAATATTTAGCCTTCAAAGTTTCACAGCGCTCTGCTCCATCTTTCCCTTTATCACTAAGATTCCACACATGCCTCACGCCAAAGTCTGACTGTAATTGTTGTATAATTGAACAATCAAATAAAATTAAATACTTGGGTGTCCTAGTTGATGACAAATTAAATTGGGTCCCTCAAATAGATGCTTTATCCACACGCTTACGAAAACTACAGTATATTTTTAAAAGGCTGGGTGCAATCGCAGACAGTAACACACTTAAACTCGTATACAACAGTCTGTGTGAATCAATAATTCGCTACTGTATAACCGTTTGGGGTACGGCAAACAAAACTCACCTTCTAAAACTAGAAATTTGTCAAAGAGGTATACTAAAAACTGCTTACAGGAAACCATTTAGATATTCAACTGAGTTACTATATCGAGAATGTGAAGTTCTAAGTGTAAGGCAGATTTTCATTCTTTCTACTACCCTCCGTTTTCATAAGACTGCAGAATTAACGCAAAAATCCTCAACTAGGACATATCGACACCATACTTGGAGTTACCCCAAAAGAAAAACTTACTTCGCAAGCAGAAACTATATTTTTTTAGGACCATTACTGTATAACAAATTACACAGAGAACTTAATTTGCTACATGACACGAGGTATAAAGTAAAAAAAAAATTAAGTACATGGCTGGCAGGCATAAGCTACGAGGAGACAGAAAAACTACTCATAATTACCACCTGATTCTAAAAATTACTTAACAACCAGCGTTATAGCTTATATAATATGTTATTGTTTGACATTACTTACCTACTTACTTTTTATTAAATTAAAAATCTTTACTAAACACCTAATAATTAACTCCAATACGTGAAACTTTTTAAACCTCCTATATTAATAGCCCTTTATTTATGAAAATTTGTGTGGACAGAGGAGTATGAGATACTTAATTTACCTTGTCTAATGCATTGTATTGAAAGGAGTAAATGTTGTTTGTCGTTTCAAGATTGCTAAATTGTTATTATTATAATTATTATATATTTTTTTGTTTGTTTGTATAATGTTTATTTATCAGTATTTGATTTGTTCACTGTAAGTCTACTTAGATGTATTATTTTTTTCCCTCTGGGTCTTACACGCACCACATCGTATTTTATAGTAATCCCTGGAAGTGAATTGTTACCCACGACACAGGGTAACCTAGTGTGGGGACAATGTATGATATAATTTATGTTGTAAACTACTTTTGGTCAATAAACTATTATTATTATTATTATTATTATTATTATTATTATTAATTACTAGTTATTTTTGTTGTAATGTATATTCTTTTTGACTATAGACTTTGTAAAACTGTTTCACCATTTTTGCTGTATGAACTAATTGTACACCTGTAATTAGACTTATACCTTGAGTCGTATTTATAATTTGTATATTTTGTGTATTTGCTGTTGGTGTTCCATTGAAACTAAAAAAATAAAGTAACTAAATAATATAAAAGTAAACAAATGTTGTCTTTTATATTATAAAAAATAACTTGCTAAATTAATGCACGTGTGCAAGCGTTCCTAACGTTAGTTTAGACCAGGATTTCCGAACCACGAGGCGCGCCTTTGTGGGGAGGTATAGGGAAACGTCTAGGAAGGCTGAACTAGGATTTTCGAAAAAAAAGTTTGATACGTAAATTAAACATTACAATATAGCAAGGTCTAAGTCACTCGATCGATGTATGTGCGCGTGTTAGTTATTGCTTAGCTGCCTCTACGCGCGCGGCATAGCATACATATTCAGTGGATTGCCGATAGCTAGGTGGCCACACGTACTTGTAAAGCGATAAAGCTTCCGTGCGCAACGGTAAACAGTGTTGAATAAAAACTAATAAAAGTCATTAAAGTTTAAACAATGTGTGTTATATACTAAAATTTGAAAAAATATGGGAGGAAAATTGATAAACTGCGTGCAGGCCAACGCGCAATGTAAGGTTCCGAAGTTGCTCATCACAATAATGTGGATTAAGAGGGCTTTTCATTTAACCTATTTAACGTCAATATTCTCCCAGTACATTTAATAAGTTGGTCTACTTTTACTCCAAAACTTCCATGCCGCGATAGTTTTCGTTTTAAATTCATTATGTTTACTGCTACCATGAATTTCTTCTCACCCCCAAAACCAACCGCTTAGCCTGCAGGGGTAGGGGGGGGGGGGGGCACTTGACTCTAACTAAATTTAGCACTTTAAAGTTTATTCTAAAAACGAGTCCCTTACTCGAAAAGATGTTTTCACAAACCTACCATATTTTTAAAGACCTATCCAGCGATATCACACACTATGGGGTACACGAGAAAAAAAATAAAATCGGATGGACAAAGCGAAACCATAAGGGTCTTTAGTTTACTTACTGTGTACGTTCTATTTAATCTTGATTATTACGTGTAAAAAGAAAAGTACGTCCCGTTGACATCATATCTGCGTCCCATATGTGTTTATATGCGTATCATAATATCTGCGTCCCATATGTGTTTATATGCGTATCATTATTGTGAATCATTAATATGATTCACAATTATGATACGATTAACTTTAAATTAAGGTATGGGGGCTGGTATAAATGAAAAATACGACCTCATAATGCTTGTGTCCCCCGTCGCTTTCTACCTAATATATAATATGCAACTTACATGAAACGTCTTAAGCTATAAATATATATATAAATCTAAAATTATTGCCTATAATATGGTTTTCCTGATGATTATAAGATATTTAATATGCTTTGAGTGGCTAAGTTGACATACTTTAACAGTGTTAAATTAACACTAGCTCATTCGGGGCTTTTTGGTTTAGCACTCTTTTGAGGTCTATTATAATTGCGAGAGTTTGATACTATATTTTTAAAAATATATAAACGGGTCCATTACGCGTACATATATAGAACCTACTTGTGAAACTCGACGTTTCGGCCACGTTACATTGACCGTGGTCACGAGCAGACTGGAGCAACGAGTTTTCTCCGTCGTTCATGTCGGGATCGATTTTCATCTACCCCCTTCTGGTCTTGTTTTTTCGAATTTAGCCTACACACTACACTAACCGTATCTTGGAGTTTATTTGTTTGCAGGTGCAAAGGCTTTATTCTGCTGATCACTGGATTCCAAGCAGGAGACAACATAAATCCGTCTTCCCTGTTGACATTTTTATATTTTCTAATTTCAATAGCTTCCCGTATAGCTATATAGTATTCCCGTAATAGCTGAGGTCGGTGGAATTCAATCCAGTGATCAGTGCTGGAATCCAAAATATGTTCAGCTATAGCCGACTTATTAACCTGCCTGTTTTTTTCAGCCGTGATATGCTCTTTGAGTCTATCTGCGATAGTACGTTTAGTTTGACATATATAAGCACTACCACAGCTGCAGTCCACTTTATATATCACAGGCGTCTGGAAGGGTATGACATCCTTAAGCGTGCCCACATGCCCGACTACCTTTAAGCTTGACATATAGATGGTAGGTATGGAATATTTTTTCAGTAGCGTTCCAATCTTATCGGTAATCCCTTTAATACATGTCATGAATGCGGGCTGCCTTTTGACTATAGGATACCTAACCTTTTTATTATAACGCTTAATGTTCTGCCTTTCTTTATAACCATTTTTCCTAAGTATATCCTGAACATGGTTTAGTTCAGGCTCCAGATGTTCGGAGTCGCATAGGCCAAATGCTCTATTTATTAATGATGTGGCTACAGATTGTAAATGTCGGGGATGATGATGAGATGACGCATGTAGATATCTGTCAGTGTGTGTAGGTTTTCTGTATACACAGTGAGCTAAGGTCCCATTTGTTCTCACAGTCAATTTAACATCCAAGAAAGACAATGATCGGTCACTTTCCATCTCATATGTGAATCGGATTTTCGGGTGAATGGAATTAAGGTGGTATTGAAATTGATCTACTTCCTGCCTATTATCTTTATTAATACAAAAAATGTCGTCGACGTATCTCTTCCACAGTCGAACGATCTTTGGGCCTAGACTTAGGGCTTGTTGCTCGAAGTACTCCATCCAGAGATTGGCCAGTACTGGTGCTACTGGACTGCCCATTGCGACGCCATCAATCTGGAGGTAATATTGACCTTGGAAAAGGAAGTAGCTACCGTCTAGACAGTTTTCTAGTAGATCGATATACTTTTCAGACAAATCATGGTCTCTCAATATGCTTTTAACTACATCCAGACTCTTTTTAATTGGAACATTAGTAAATAGAGATTCTACATCAAAACTTACCATGATTTCATCTGGTTCCAACCTTAGGTCCTGAACGAGTTCTACGAAATGACTATACACGTTAATTCTCTAAAATGTTTAATCAAGGAACTATGTAATCTTGCTCTAAGGAGGAAACCAAGTATAGAGAGTAAACGTACTGTCAATTAAATGTTCTCCACACATGTAGCAATTTATTTGTGCGACCCCACACAGATGTATCTATTGTTTCTGTAATAATTAATTTGCTACAATTTGTCATACACACGATCGATATCTAGGCCCTGATCAGTTTACGCAGATTACGCTTAGATGTATCATCGTTTATGTGTGTGGCAACCATTTGATAAACTATTTTACTTTGTTTTTATATCATAAGATAGCAAACAAGCAGATGGGTCTCCTGATGGAAAGAGTCAACCATCGCCTATAGACACCAAAGATGTTAATGGTGCGTTGCTATCTTATAGCGAGGTCTAATAAATACCACATGCGTAAGTTTACCGGCTACTTTACTCTCCAAACCGGAACACGACAGTGACAAGCACTGACGCTATTGCGACAGGAATAGGTAAGGCGGTGGTACCAGACCCGGTCGGGCCGATGCAGAACTCTACCACCTAGTACAGTAGTAGTACTATACTAGCGATTGCCTTGAGGTTGAAATGAGACCATAGACTAAACAATAAAATCTCTTTTAACTTTGACAACAGACTTTAGCCGTAATGAAAATAGCATAAATTGTGTATTTTATGATGTATGTTAAATTAATGTAGTTAGTGTTATGTTTATTTTTATTAATTTAATGTATTTCTAACATATATTATTTTAAAACATTAGTTTCTGCAGTCCTTTGTAATATAAACTTTAACTACACCAAATTTAATAATCCACCGTTGGCGTAATTGCCTTAAAAGGGATGCAAAGCTTTTTCTTCACATATTAATATAAAGATATTATGTTCAAATATGTAGTTCACTTTCAAGCACTTATTATATTGATTTGTCGAATATTGTGTCTAAAGACAAGTCGCCACATTAATCTAAGAAGTAGCAGTATCGTCCTTGGGATCCTGTGTTTCTGTCCTGTGTATCCCATGTCGAGAAACTCGTTCCAAATGAGTTGTGAGTTTTACAGAAGTCTCTTTTATAATTAACTAGCTGACCCGGCAAACGTTGTTTTGCCATACATATTAGGAATCCACAGCGGACAAACAACGTGACACGTAATTTATATAAGTCTACGGGATTGTCCTTCCACGCAGCCAAAATGGCATTAAACTTTATATGGTGATTAAGTATTCTTAAATTTTCTAATTTTCTGCGCAATTTTCTTAATATTTTCTTTTATAAAAACCTTCTCCTTACAATTACAATAACAACAAAAAAAATACCGAATATGGTCCAGCCATTCAGGCGTAATGTCGTGACCAAGGAAAATAGGGATTGATTTTTATATATATAGATTGTGGATATATTTATTTATCTTATGCTTTATTGTTATCTTTATGCTTTTATTAATTATATTTATATGCTTTTTAGCATTAAGTTTCACAAAACACATTATTTAATTTATATTTCTAACCGGTTTCGATTCTTACGGCATCTTCAGGACTACGAGACTTATAAACATTGTAGCCCTGAAGATGCAACTTATGGCATCTTCAGAAGAAAAGAATCGAAACCGGTTGGCGAACAAATTAAATATAAAGTGTTATGTGAAATAGTACAAGTGTTTTACAGAATTACAAATGTAGTTTCACCACGACGACAAAAAGTATACAATTTACTTATGTTTTTTTTAACCGTTCCAAGTATTAATTAGTCAGAACGCAAAGTTTGTTAAATGTATTAAAAAAATAATGTTTTGTATCTGCTATTTTAGCTATTGACGTTATATAAATGAAATGTATCCTATTTTATTAATAAATCTTCGTTCAGCTATGAATATTTCAATAGTTTTGTTATAGTTATAATAATCAAAATTTTGTTTTTACGTTTATTACTTTATTTTAAATTTATTGTACACGAAAAATATATATTCTGGCACAAATTTGTAGTATTCCGCAAAGTCTCGCCCAGGTATTTGGTGCTATAGCTTTATCTATTCCTGCCGCAATGGCATCAGTACTTGACATTGTCGTGATCCGATTTGGAGCGCAAGGTAGCCTGTAAAGTTATGCATGTAGACGACCATCTCGCCACACGGATAGCAACGCGCCATTAACATATTTGGTGTCTATATGTGATGTTTTTCTTTCCATCTGTTTGTTTGTTATCTTGTTATATTAAAAAAACCTTAATGCCTATTGGCACTATCCACCTGCCAATCTTTGGGCCAACTACTACGCAAGCATAAAAGTGTCACTGAACAATTTATATTAAATTATAATTAAGCTTTAATACCATCCGCATACATCCGTAATTAAATATTTATATACATACATAAATACTAGTATTAAACTAAAACCTTTGAAATATAAATTTTCATGGAACCCAGCATATGGTGCTAATTTCAAGTTAAAACTGAATAATGTGAGATTTCTGTGAATATCTAAGGCTGAACTAAACTCATAATCCAAGTCTGTGCTCAGTCTTGGTATTATTTGGAAATTTAATTCGTAATAACAATTGAATTATCACTTTTGCGGATTTCATTACATTTCTAAAATTCCTAATAGCATAATAATGGGGTAGGCGGTTTGATATATTTTGTTAAAATCAACTACCAATACTAACTAATCATTAATGTTTATTAGTGATCAGAATCAAAATCTGCACCTAATTGTAGAACTATCAATACCCAGGACTTGTTAACAGATTCAATTTTGAACCTTACTCAGCGTAAGTACAATACCCCTCAATTCACGTAACAGAACGTCAATCGAGTCAAAGCACTTAGGGCTCTTATACACGTAAACAAGTTACAACGCCGCGTCGTGCTACGGGGCGGTATAATGTATGAGAAAATGTGTAAGTACCCTAAACGCTTCGACTAGATTGACGTTTTGTTACGGTAATCGAGCCCAACAGCGTTTTGTAAAGGTTTAGCTCTATTTTAACCTCAAGAGTAGCGGTTTCCTTATGGAGCCAAATAATAAGTTGGAATTTTAAAAAAGCAGTTTACAGAATTTTAAACACACACAGCTTTACTTGCTCATCCGCCACGCCGGGGTGGTAACACACTACCAGACTCCAAGCTGCTACGGGGATTTTGGATTTTCAAAAAAAAAACGCTTCAGAAATACCTCAATAATATTTTAGCTCGATCCGGGGATTGAACCCGGGCCTTTCGAGCGGAATAGGCTAACCTTTAGACCAAGAGGCAGTCAAATCGTATTCATATTTCAATACCCGTAAATCATTTGGTATTGCGGCTGTTTATTAGCGATGGTGATGATTTATTGTTACTTACCAGAGAGTTTAATGCAAAGATTTAAAACGTTATAATTTCGATGTTGAATTGTATGTTTGCTGTTTCGTGATTGGTTCCCCGCATTTCATGCTGTTTTGTGATTGGTTCGTCAACTAACGCTAGGAAGACAACGTCATAATATCATATGCTATAACCAAGCACGACAACGCAAACATAGCAATATTATAACGTTATAAATCCTTGGTTAATGGTAATGTACTGCGGAGGTACTATGCTAATTAAAAGTCGAGAAGTTATGCTGATTAAAATTCGTTAACATCGCTGCAGCGCTGTTAATTGTCCAATTTAAGTCAAAATTAAGCAGCGTTGCAGCGTATAATAGTGTATAATATGTATACGCGACCAAAAGGTGAATTTCATGGCGCTTACGCGCTTCGATTAACGAGCTCTGACGTAGGTACAGTCCATGGACTGCACTTTTGTGGAACACATGTGGCGTGACGCATGCCTTGTTTATTACGCTAGTACACAAAAGCCTTTGTTACTTACCCTAAGTAGAGTCTCCTTTCTGCCCGTTTGCTTTTTTACTATAAAAGAATGAATCTAATAGTTTTTCAACAGTCGTATTACTTTGAAAGACTGGTGTAATTGAGGGTAATACATAAATCCGTTTTAGGTTCGTGTTTCAATTTGTGGTATAGAAGTCGTCCCTTGTTTTTCGCACTGTAACGTAACATAATGATCCACACCGCACGTTTCCCTCATTTGTTACGAAAACTCCCCGTGAATACACAACTATACACATTTTATATTCAGTAGCAGGCAGCAGCTAGATTGAAATTAATCACTTTGTTCAGTCAAAGTATTTCCTCTATACAATTTGACTGAGTGAAGTTTTCTTTCTATTTTTTCTCCAGTGGCGGTTCGGGCTTATTAATTTGCATGTCGCTTTTCTTGGCCGAATAAGATTTAAATCCTTTATGTTTTAATGCTATCCTTCTACTCGAGCAGCCTCAGGGTAAACTACATGCAGCGTACCTACAACGTTTTGCGAGTCCAATATAATAACATCTTCATGATGCTATTGGGATTGCCGCGACACTGCAGTGCATCCGGGATGTTTGCAGGTGCACGCGTGGATGGCTTTTTTGCCATAAGGCGAAAAAAAGTTGCATCAATACTACGCAGATTGCAAAGCATTTCCAATAGCACTCTCAATATGATCGCATCACATCTAGATTATCCCTTACAACATTCTTGGGCAGCTATGGCCGCTGGTTTTTTGTAAATATCTATAAAAAAACACGTATATATACAAGTATTTACTGTTGTTTTTTTTTTTAATAAATTAATCTCAAATTCTAATTAAAATTTTTAATCTGACATCATTTAATAATTCTATTTTATTTTTTATGGATTTAAATCTGAAATAAATTGATTATTATTATTCTATTATTATATTTAAACATTTTTTCATGCGATCGAACCATTTTTTAAAACCACAGAGGAGGACCACAGATCTGAAGACATGTTTTCTACATGCTGATTAAACGCTTTCACTGCCTCTTCGGAGTTGGTAAAAGTAAAACCTCTCATCAAATCTTTGATTTTGGGGGAAAAACAGAAGTCACAGGGTGCTAGGTCGGGGCTATGCGCAGGATGAGTGACGAGATGTACTTTCGGAAGCTAAAAATAACTTTGTTTTGTTGGCCGTGTGTGAAGAAGCGTTATCGTGGTGTAGGAGAATGCGGCTTTTGGTTCGTCTTCCGCGAACTTTTTCTAGCACCCTGGGTAAACAAATGGTAGAATACCACACGTTATTAGCATTATTTTGATCTTCAAGTGGAATTGTACAGGTGGGAGTTGTACCCGTAGCTGAGAAAAAAAACGCGATCATTTTTTTACTAACGTTTCCTGTCTGTCTCACTTTTTTTGGCCTGTTCTTATTTTCAAATACCCATTCACAAGATTGCTGTTTTGTTTCGGGTTCAAAACAATAAATCCACGTTTCGTGTCCTGTGACAATGTCATAAACAGCATTAGAATGTCCGTGGTCGTACTTCAATAGCATCTGTGAGCACCATTCTACGCGAGCCCGCTTCTGCTCCGCTGTCAGTTCATGAGGGATCCAACGACAACAAAGTTTCTGAACTTTCGATTCTTCGTGTAAAATTTTCTGAATTTGGCTCATACCAATCCCCAATAGTCCTCGAATTGTCTCATAGGTAATCCGGAGGTTTTCTTCAATTAACCGCTTAACAGTAGCCACATCATTTTCGTTGACGGCAGTTGAAGGCCGCCCTTCACGAAATTCGTCATGTAAAGAAACTTGACCTCTCTTAAATTCAGCCAACCATCGCCTCACGGTGCTCAAACAAGGTGCTTCTCTCCCAAAAGCATTTTGAAGACGAGCGGCACAGTCTTGAGGAGAAAGAAAACTTTTAAAATCATAAAAAATCATCGCTCTAAAATCTTTTCTACTTTATTTTCGTTGCGTACGTAGAACTTTGATCTATGAGGAAAAAACAATTGACAAATCATTTCCCGCTAATTATTATTTTTTTATTACTAAGAAGGTTGCAACGTTTTAAAAATATAACATTCGAAATTCAAATAGTTCGGATTAGCTAAAAGTGCAAAACTTTTAGTGTACCCCATGTACAATCAATCCTGCTATGTTTTTGTATCCTTGCGGTGCGAGCGTGAATCGCTATTTATCAGTGGCAAAGCACTGGTCAGTTTCGGAATTAAATGGCTCCTATTGCTACTCTATTAGGTTACGTGCTCGATGATTACATACATACATGTCAACCTCTGTTTTTTCGTTGATTTAAAAATACAACCAGATTGAGTACTTACACCTTTTTTAGAAAGTCGTTGGAAAACAGATGTAAACTAAGTTTCACGAGAACATTTTTGTTCCTCCCATTGTATCAGCTTGTTCTCGTATGAATTCATGAATGTGCATCAGTTGAACGCTGGCTTGTGCTCGCGCCGACATTTGTTTTACATGTTTTGTGGTCCGTTTCCGGTGCATCGCGACACTTGTTAGTCTGTTCACAAAGGAGCTTTTCAAATGGTAGAAATGAAAAGATGTTATGTTCGTGAATAGTAACGATTTTATTTTAGCATGTCAGTGCCTACTTTGCGTTGTGAAATTGCCTTTATAGCACAGAAATTGCATGTTTAGTCGGAATAAAACATATCTTGTATGTATATATGAAAAGAACAGACCTGACTCATATATTGACATAATATATTGTCCAGCCTAAATAAATCCTTAGACAAAGAAGGCTGATTTTTTATAATGGTTGCTAATATGTTATGTAAACGAGAAATATGAAGGATTTTTTCAAAATTCAACCACCTAAGGTGGCGAAATATTGTATGAAATCCTTTATATTGACTAAATGCTAATTTTCTTGCCGGCGAAGCTGCGCGGGCCAGCTAGTTGTAAATAAATACAAAGACTCATCCATGTTTTAAATTTTTATTTTATAGGATAGCAATACCTATAACCACCAAAATCGTTGTGCGAAATAAGAAAGCCACATGCATAAGTTTAAAGACTACCTTACCATCTAAATCCGTACTTGATAGACAAAAGCACCGACCCTGTTGCGGCAGGAATAATTAAGCTGATGGGATCGAAACACGGTCGACACGTTTTAATAGAACTTTCCCACCTAGTAGACGTGTATTAGCCTTCTTTCGCTTTTTACGAAATGCGCAGTAGTAAAAAAAGTTTTTTTTTATATCATAAGATAGCAAAAAAGCAGATGGTTCTCCTGATGTAAAAAGAACCATCGCCTATAGACACCAGGGAAGTTTATTGTGCGTGGCCTATTATTTGCCTCTAACTAACTGTAGGTATGGCAGAATGGGAGATAATCTATTTATCAAAGGAGATCTGTACCAACACAGGGGTAAAATCTGTTATCAAAAGGGGCCCGTATTAACACGAAGGGAAGAGGAAAGCAAAGATGCTATTAGTGAACTTTCGATTAGTCAAGGATATTAAGTCTCATGATGTGACGGTTGACTAATGATCGATAAATCCAGTACATATCTAGACTTAGGCAGACTATGTTTTCCGAAAAAAACAGAACTTATTAAGAACAAATTGCCACACTGCGAATGTAGTACATAATACTTAAGACAATGTTTTAAGTATGTCATATTATGCGGATAGCGAAGCCAGTACGCTCAAACTATAGGACGACAATTTGTCGCTCTCTAAAAGTTGTAATCATGGAATATAGAGCTAAAGAGGACCAACTCTGTGGATAGAAGTTTCCAAGTAAAGTGTAGGTACCCCACCCCCAAGGTCGACGTTGGTCTACCACCTAAATGTCACGACTCACGATGGTTATTATTTGTGACTCAAGTAGCCAATTGTTTGCCTTTTACGAACTGTCTGCCGGGTGGCTTATTCGTTGAAATGGACCCGGAACAAAATATTTACAACTTAAGCATAGACTTTACCAAATACATATTCAAAAAATTTTTCGTTAACATGCATGACGTACATGTCTTGTTCAAATGAATTTCTTCTTGAATAATAAATGAAAACGTTGAGAGGAATAACTTATGACTTTCGCCAGTCTCTATTACAACTACATTTCTCAGTAGGGATTATGGGAATTCAACGAAAATTTTGATCATACACGTACTTAGTATTAACAAGAAAGTTGTGACTTCTCTGTATATACGTGGAAACTTACCTAGCCTATGTACACTCATTTGTTAATTTCGTATGTTAAAAATAAGCCTGTAAATATATTACTTTTTAGGACTGGGAATTATTGCTAATGTTAATTATTTTCAGTGGATGAAAAGAAAAAAAAGTCACTATGATTTTACATGTTAAATTTCACTGGCAAATGATTCTCTCAAAAAATTACCCGAACGTAAAATGACCGTAAGCTATTAAAAATGAAGTATGAATGAGTATAAACACACATATTAGCCGTAACTACACGTGTTAAATGTTTCTGATGTGATCTGATCTGATATACTGTAATGTGATTTTTCACTTTCACCACTGCCGCTCCTATATGAATTGGAAATTTCAATAAGTGCGACATTTTATAGACTAAATGATGAGATGTAAATAAGTATGGCTGTAAAAAAATGTACAATTATCATTTTTTATTTGTACCAACTTTATTTTTAACATAATTTCAAAGTTATTGGATGTACGAGATTTGTTGTAACTTCTTTTGAAAGAAGAGCTTTTTTTGTAAATATTTACATTAACTATAACCTATTCCTAAAAATATTTTTTTAAATATAAATTTTTATTGTATGCTTTACATTTTACTTCCATACAAAAACTTGTTGTCTAACTACAACCTTTGTATCGTGAATTGCCAACACTGTCGAAACCGAATAGTTTTTTCATATTTTTCAGTTGCATTTTATCTGTACTATACTTTCTCGACGAGTTTTTAAACGTTCCTAAATAAATATCATCATAGATAATATTCTATTCGTTATTTTAAAAATTGTGTCCACTTTTTTATGAGTGTGTAACGTCATGAATGTAACGTTTATTTTTACAATTTCCTTTGAGTAATGTGTTTGTTTTTGGTGTTTCCATAAATGGCAACACTATTGAGTAAGATGCCATCATTGAGAAACAAAAATCGGCCATTTTTTTATCGTGTAGGTTGTGATTCGTGTCGGACATCAGACTGTCGCCAAAAATATTGTAATTTTCTGTGTTTGATTGCAAGGTAAGTACTGCTGCTTATTATTTTTTCCGTTAATGTGTTTAAGAAAGTTTATTATCATAGAAAACGGTAAACATAAGGTACAATACATACTGATTTTCCTTGAATTGATATTTAACTTTTAAGTTATGTCGCACGTTTTTTTATGTCATGCATGTTACATGTGTAACGAAATGTGTAACGTTACAGTCATGACGGATTGTAAGGCTTAGGTTACACTAGATCAGTAGAGTAAATCTATGTAACTAGATGTTAAAAAAACGAAAGTCGTGTTAGTTACATCATTTATTAATAAACTCTTTTTTATAGGGATGTTGTATACTATTGAAAATAAGACAAATGTAGAAAAAATAGATCATTGCAGTCCTGCAAACTATTATACAGAAGGTAATATTAATTTTAACTCATTTTACGCAAATTATTTTACATAAAAAAGTCTATTATTTTGTTTACATGAACAAGTGAAATTTAATGGCAATGAGACTGTGGTTTACAAGACACTTAAAATTTTGCTTATATTTTGTGTGTTTTTATATTTTGTTTGAGATTTATTTAGATTAATATGCATTATAGAACCTTAGGTATGTTCAATATCTCAACCAAGTAATACTGTCAATTTACAGGGATGGAAGAGAATATTTCATATAGTGATGCGACAGAAGTAAATATTAGAACCGATGAAGTGCCAATGAATATTAACGACAGAAAAGTAACGAAAAATATAAAAAAATGAAATAATAGGGTTTTACCTATTAAATTTTTTTTACTTAGACACAAGAATTTTAAAAATAATATTTAAAGTATTACCAGAAAAGTACCTGCAGTATATATGGCAATGGTGATTTTATAAATAAAACGATAAAAAATTATCCTTTTTGTTTACTTTCAATAAAGCGCCTATTTATATTATTAATTGATCTCTCAACACATTGTTTTCATTTTCCCTTCCAGCTTGACTTTAGTAAAAATATATTATCTCCACCATAGGCCAAATCCTGGAGCTTGTCTATTATGAACTAAGCTTTACAAAGATCATGTATGTAACATTCTGTCATGTGCGTGACGTGTGTTACGATGTCATGAATGTTATTTGTACAATTTTTTCCCTCTATACCCAAATGTGATGTACGTACGAAAATGTGAAATTTCACATGCTACTTGTGAAATGTTTCGTGCCTACTGCCTAAATTATAATTTAAAATAACCCTATCACAAGCCTGTTATTTTGGACAAAGCCATGACGCTTCTTCACATATTGAAACTGAATTCCTGAGAACTTACACATATCTAATTTTTACAAAATCTTTGGTTTCAGTGAGGTAGGTAAAGAATTGAGAGAAAACCAAGCGATTAAATTGGTTTCTTTACATGTAAAGACACTTGTGTGACTTGTATTTACTGGCCACACACCCCTTCAGACTTTGCAGGGGTAGTTGTTTTTATAGTAAATTAGTTAATTATTTTATGACCCTTATTTATTTAATTTTTTTTATGCATACAGTTTACGCGTTATAAAAAAAAATCACAGGTCTGTCCGACTTGTTAGTGTTAACTGTTAAGTAATAAAAAATATAATATGAAAAAGAAAAACAAACACAAATTCGCATTTGCAATGTTAATGGAATCACTGGACCGTATGGGTTTAAAGCCGACAAGCTTTCCTTAATTAATTTACAAAAGTTCTACAAAACTGTCATTGTTTTGACTACAACTGCAACCAGTATAAATCAAATCTGTATTCAAAACAATTCGCTGAAGGGAATTATTCATAATTTATAGTTAGTATTAGCCACCCATGCCTTTAGCTCTTGTGCGATTCGCCCATAAATAACTAAAGTCGGCCTGGATCGGTTTATCCAGTGAAATACTAAGGTTAGACTCGTTAGTATTGATATATTACCTCAGAAAAGAAATACGAAAAATTTCTGGCCCCTGTTGTAGTCATTTTATAGGCATCGGATTTGTTATCAACGAAATTTTCATGCAGCAAACCGTGTATTTGTCTGGTTTTTAAAAGTGAGACATTTTTAACAATGATTTTTTATTACTAATGATGCAAAATAGTGCAGAAGATAGAGGCTTACCGAACTAGAAGATAATTTTTATTTATATTTATTTTTATTTAGGAGTATTCATTTAGTTTCGTGTTTAAATTTGTCCCAGATTTGATCCAAAAGATCAGGCAAAACACTACAGGCATGGAGTCTGGTCTGAGCTCCTTCTAAGAATTAGATTCTACCGAGGCATACCGTGTATTATTGAGGTATTTTCGCGGCTTGTCTTGGTAAAATCTAAATCTTAGAAGAAGCTCGGGTCTGGTAATGGTGAGTAAAGATCACCTGAGAATTTAAAGCTTGAGTATTATCTATTATTATAAGGTACAAGTAGTACGGTAGTCTTTATCACAGCGCTGGGAGTTTCCGTTTTTCTAATCGACAAATTGGTGAATGGTGTTGGGCTGGTATAATCTGCAAATGTCGCAAGGGTACTGGCGTGACGATTTTTTAAAATAATGTAGTATATAAAGAAAACCAGTTAATACTATAATAAAAACAGGTTGTAAGATGTTTTAATGATTTATTCTTCTTTTTGGTCCGGGCTTTTTACAGAGAGTTAAACAATTTTAAATCATGTCAAGTAGCTCGTAAGAGATGGACATCAGTGCTTATATTGCTGTCATTTTCAAGGTTTGATGGTAGTAGAGCCTTCATAACAGCGTCATTGTTAAAATCTTATCCGTATGTCTTTTCATCAAGAGAGTAGTTTGTTTTTCTGTCTTATCATGTGCTTAAAAAGCAAACAGATAATTGAAAGAATTAGCATTCAAAAAGATGTTAATGGTGTGTTGCTATCCATATTTTAGAAATGTAATGACATATAATTCATAATTTAACGTTCAACTTAATCCGCAAACTCGGATAGACACTTGTACGCATTGACACTATAGGAACGCTTGGCAGGAAAGGTTATTCGACCGCCCCATTGGTCGAGTGGTTAGTGACCCTGACTACGCAATCGACGGGGCTCGGGTTCGATCCCCGACGGGGACAAGCATTGAGTGATGAGTATAAATGTTTGTATTTCAGGGTTTGGGTGTTTATTAAATATATGTCAATAATTTGTCCCGTGAATATTTATTTATTATTTATTTATATACAAAACCTAAACCATGCATTTTACAACTCTACCAGCTAGTAGGTAATCACAATAGTAGTGACATGTTTCAGATAGTCTTTGACTTTTCACTCTCACTGGCAGGAAGATAGAGATCTTAATTTAGTGCCGTGCCGGAGATAAAATGAGTTAGGAACGAAACAGTCGCACTAGGTATATGGTGGTTAATTTGCCACACGAATAGCGACGCACTCTTTATTCAAATCTTTGGAATCTATAGGCTATCTTGTGATAAAATTATATATCTTGTCAAATACTAGATTTGGCCCAAATCGTCAACAAGTCGGGCACCAAATGACCATAGACCACAGAATACTGGAGACTAACAGAAGTTAATCTCCAGTAGTCTCCAGTATTCTGTGATAAGACCTAATACACGCAGGCTAATTTTAGATGGATGAAATGGGACCCCATTACGTCCACCATTGAAGATCTGTTCTAAATATTGGTTAGAGAAATTTTGTAATCGAATGGGGTGCCTTAGAATTATTCTATTATATCTACATGCAAACTTACAAACTTACATCGTTATAATATTTATTTATACGATGCTTTGATATTCGTAATTTCTATCAAATTTAAGGAAAATCAATATTAACAATTCAAATACATGTTGTATTTGAATTGTAAGGTTTACTTAACTTTATTTAACCACTGAACTCACTTTGATGCTTCATTTATATAAGCTTTTGGAATAAAAAGTGCTCAGTGTACATTTTAAATCTGGGCCACAGCATTCATGAATAGAACTGTTAACCTCTAAAATATATAAAACAAACCAACATGTAAATACTCTATCATACAAAAGATGTTTTCTTTTTTGAATAACAATATGATCTTTAAGAATATCACATAATTCGTGTTGGTCAGTCCCCCCTGGTACCGACCAAATACCTGGGCGAGACGTTACGGAACACTGCTAACTAGTAGTCATGCATGATGATCAGCCTCTATATGTTTATTCCTATGTGACGTACCAATGTGTATGCCCATTTTGATGTTCCGTCTCGTTCAGTACAAATCGTGAGTTTAAAGACGAAATCTTAACGTTACTTTTAACCTATTTGATTTTCAATGTTCAATGCATTTTTCTACTTATTTCCCGCAATAATTATTTTACTTTACTTTTGCCGTTGACTCGTGACTTTAACTCTAATATGGTTTATGAAAAGTTGATTCTAAAAAAATGCTACGGTTCTTGGACTGTGCAATAGTGTTGCCGATCGATTGTGGAATATCGATAGGATATCGATATTCTATCGATAGTAGTCCGATAGTAGTTCTATCGATATTATAATCGATAGTATCGATACTATCGATTGTTAAAAAGATACAATACTATTGGAAAAATAAAATACTATTAATACTATCGATAGTATCCTATCTCCCAGTCAAAAAGTATCGATCCTATCGATAGTATCGATACTATTGAATTTCTAGGAAACGATAGTATCGACAGTATCGGTACTATCGTAAATTAGCATACAATCGATAGTTCAAAACAATCGATGGTATCGATACTGTAAATTCTATCGCTACTATTGTTTCCTAGACATTCAATAGTATCGATACTATCGATAGTATTCGTTATTTTTAATTAGGAAACACGATACTATAGATAGTATCGATAGTATTGCACTTGGCAGATTGTATTGTATTCTTCTAAATTATCGATTGAATCGATAGTATCTATAAAATCGATACAATCGATGGTTGTATCGATGGTATAGGCTTTTTTAGATTAAAACTATCGATGGCGGAACTATCGATAGCTTGGCAAAACTACTGTGCAAGTAATAATTTGCAGCGTCCACATCGCATTTTTTTAACTTTTCGCGCCATAAATAAGTTTTGAAGTTTAAAATCTTTACCTAGGCTATTGTGTCGACAAAACTTGGCACAGCTTTTCTGGTAGATTTAATTACCGTTATGGCTGTTTAGTATTCTCCGGCTTAAGTAAGCAAAAGGCCTTTCATCTCATTAATAATTCAGAAGTAGGGTAAGAGTGTTTACGTTAAAGAATAATATCGTTAATGTTTATATTCTTTTTTTTAATTTATTTTTTGGATTTATTGAAAAATGAAAACAGACATCTGGATGGTTCAGAAGTATAGCGGTATATATGGAATCGAAACTTGATTCGGACAATACATTTTGAAAAAGTTTTTTAGTTTTTACCTTTTTATAGCTTATTAGCTTTATTTTACCTTTGTGGTATAGTGGTCCGGTGTCGGTGTTGATCATAAGAGGGACGAGGTCCCGAGGCAATCAAATTGTGTTATTTTTCCAGGTTTCTGATAAAAACAACATTGCCCGGGATTGGATAAGTGCCCGGTTGGCGAAAGGCTTACCACCTTTCACGACGTGGGACAAAGCATCTTCGACTAACATTGAGTACCTACACTAGTAGTTACCTCTGGCTACCTCTTTGAGGATACAGGCGTAAACTTTCATCTCTGGCTACCTCTTTGAGGATACAGGCGTAAACTTTCATCCTTTCGAACCTTCATCCTTTATTTCGGCTTTTAAGGATGGATATTTTAAAAATTAGTATATGTTTTGCCCCATATCTTCAACTATCTTCCATATCCGAATTCCATTAAAATCTGTTCAGGGAGCAGACAGAACTGCATTCATAATATTAGTATGAATGAAAAAGCCTTACCATAAGGAACCAAGCATATTTTTCGCCACAATCCACCGGCTATCTGGTTAGATGGTAATCCACAACGCCAAAATTTGCTTGCCTCTAACGAGCATCGCTTGTTACTTTACTTGCGAATCTACAGCCTTACATGTTCACACACCACAACCATACTCTGAGCTGAAGTGGAGATGAATTTCTCGGAAAACCCTGAATAAATTTTTTTTATAGAATCAAACCCTCTTGATCCAAGCCGATAGGTATAGATAGCACTAAACAACGAGCCAATCCAATAACAGTATCCAATTTAATAATTGGTATGTTTTTTCAAAGATTTTATTACGAGTTACGTCTAAGTGACAATCAGGAAAGAAAAATTTAATGATTCTTAACACACCACCAGCAAGCTTCGAGCTGCTACTAAAATTGTTTTTCCGTAACTTCTCATTAACATTTTTGTATCAGATCTGAGGAATAAACCCGAGACGTTTTTCCAGTTGTGGGGTATTACGACAACCTAAAAACCGGATAGGTTTCTATTTCTATTTTTATAGTATAAAATATTAAACGATCAGATGGCTCTCCTGACTGAAAGAGACCACCATTGCTTATAGACACCAAAGATATGAGTTGCCAAATGGTGTGTTGCCATCCGTGTAGCGAGGTGTTAATATCACCAGCTACTTTACCCTCCCAAGCGGAACAATAATGACAATCATTGCCGCTATTGCGACAGAAATAGGTAAGGCGGTGGTACTAAATACCCGGGCGATATATTGGGGAACTCTAGAACCTAGTAGTCACGATAGTAGCACCTAGTGACACGTTTAGCCAATTCTTAGCCTTTAACGAACTGCCTGACAGAATGGTAAATGGTCTGTTCTTTGAAGGGAGCCCGGAGCCCCTACACGGAGGAAATATATTCTAAATAAAATACTCATTTATGTAATAAGTAATTCGAATAATATGCCGCAGCAACTTGACAAAGGTGGCGTTGTCATGGAGCGTGTTATAAAAAAACGACAATTTGTATTCGGCGTAGTATTTTCTAAAACTTAATTATCTTTGTAATCTGAGGCCATCGTTTGTATAAGGTCGAATTATAAAATTTACCTAAAATATATTTATAGTGAGTCTGAAAACAAATATTCATCGTATTTGACAAAAAATAGAACGTACAGATGCAAAAACAAAGCAACGAATTTATTTAATCTGTATAGTATTATTTATATTGTAGTATCGTACTACTCTTTCTCTGACTTCTTCGTGAGGGATTCGAAGAAGTCAGAGAAAAATTATTGTCCAGACCGACTTGTCTTACTTTCTCTACATTCATACAACTCTCTTTATACAAACAAGCCTATTTTGGGGACTTTTGACACCATCCTCTGTCAAAACCTGACCAATTTGGTCATTGAACGTCAGTTTTTGTCACTTAATTATGAATAAATTTATTTATTTTTAACACAGTTATCATTAAAATATATGTGGTGAATGTGTGTGGGATTCTCGAGGCACTTTTTTCTCGCACTACTCGCCTATAGAACTAATTATCGGCGGGTTTTTTCCGGACGGATACGACTTAGGAGCCTTCAAGAAAAAAAAAGAGCTTATTCGTTTTTAAAAGGCCGTCAACGCAACTACAAGACCTCTAGTAGTTTGATTGTCCATGAGCGGCGTTAATTATTTACTATCAGGTGATACTCAAGTCCGTTCGCTCCCTCTTCTATAAAAATAAATGTATTATTATACATAATAATATATTTGTTTATATGTAATTACATTTAAATTAATCGTATCTTTGGCAGTGGACGCCAGGCGAGAAACGTGATCCCGTAATAATTGCAATCTGTTGGCAATTAAATGTATTTTTATACTCATTATTTCAGCTACGTCAATTTATTCCATTTTGAGCTCATTTGACTTTCAAACATATTTAGGGAGTATAATAGGCTAATAAAGGATTTTACACTGATGGATGGTCACGATGACTTTGTTAATGTTAATGGTATAGTAAATTAACTGTTTTTGTAATGACACTAAAATTCCTATTATATTTACTATCTGTCAGTATTTTTTTTAGAAAAATATGGATCGTGTCGTTTACAAATAATATATATTTTTATAACCTTGAATACAAACCTATGTGGAAGAGTTTATGGTACAATCCACAAAAAACCCTTATGTAAAATAAGACCCACGTTACTGCACAATAATCTCGGCCTTTTAAAGTTTTGAGATATAAAATGTGGTCGACAATCTATATTTCTATATTATTAATATTATAAATGCGAAAGTTTGGTGGATGTATGGGTGGATGGATATTTGTTACTCAATCTCGCAAAAACTACCTACTGAACGGATTTGAATGAAATTTTGCACACTGGTAGATGATGACCTGGAACAGCACATAGGCCACTTTTATTCCAGAAAAATTAGGTTATCCCGCGGGACCAGCCAAAAATTTTATAATGCAGCGGGCTGCACGCTGCGGCTGGTATTGTTCTAAATTAATAACATATCCAACGCGCTTGTCTTTGGTCTTTGGTATTCTTTTGTATCTAGGAAGCATAACTACATGTTATTGAAATAAAAGTTCAATCCACATTTTCTATCCTTTTCTGGCCATAACTTTACTGTTCTACCGTGACAAGTTTTTAACTGCGCTTACGTATTACTAATTGCGCACTGCAGCCCGCTGCATTATAACAGTTTTTGGTGAATTCCATGAAAACAACTTTTGTTTCCGGGATAAAAAATACCCTATGTGCTATAACAGGTCATCATTTGTATGTGTGTCAAATTCCATCCGAATCGGTTCAGCTATTTTTACTTAAAAGAGTAACAAACACCCATCCATCCATCCATCCACCAAAACATACTTTTGCATCTATACATAGGGGACACTAAAAGTTTTGCACTTCTAGCTAATCGGAACTATTTGAATTTCGAATGTTATATTTTTATAACGTTACAACCTTCTTAGTAATAAAAAAAAAACAATTGGCGGGAAGTGATTTGTCAATTGTTTTTTTATCACACATCAAAGTTCTACGTACGCAACGAAAATGGAATTAAGTCGAAAAGATTTTAGAGCGATGATTTTTTATGATTTTAAAAGTTCTCTTTCTCCGCAAGACTGTGCCGCTCGTCTTCAAAATACTTTTGGGAGAGAAGCACCTTGTTTGAGCACCGTGAGGCGATGGTTTGCTGAATTTGAAAGACGTCGAGTTTCTTTACTTGACGAATTTCGTGAAGGGCGGCCTTCAACTGCCGTCAACAAAAATAATGTGGCTACTGTTAAGCGGTTAATTGAAGAAAACCTCCGGATTACCTATAAGACAATTCGCGGACTATTGGGGATTGGTATAAGCCAAATTCAGAAAATTTTACACGAAGAATTGAAAGTTCGGAAACTTTGTTGTCGTTGGATCCCTCATGAACAGCGGAGCAGAAGCGGGCTCGCGTGGAATGGTGCTCACAGATGCTACTGAAGTACGACTACGGACATTCTAATGCTGTTTATGACATTGTCACAGGACAATGTCATAAACGTGGATTTATTGTTTAGAACCCGAAAAAAAAAACAGAAATCTTGTGAATGGGTGTTTGAAAATGAGAACGGGCCAACAAAAGTGAGACAGGCGAGAAACGTTGGCAAAAAAATGATCGCGTTTTTTTTTTCTCAGCTACGGGTCCTATCTATACAGTTCCACTTGAAGATCAAAAGAGTGTTAATGGTGTAAATCGAGTGGTATTCCACCATTTGTTTACACAGGATGTTCGAAAAAGTTCGCGAAAGACGACCCAAAAGCCGCATTCTCCTACACCATGATAACGCTTCTTCACACACGGCCAACAAATCACTCATCCTGCGCATAGCTTGCATCTCACTGTTTTAAAATTAACTTGTATTTTTTATATCAGAAGATAGCAAACAAGCAAATTGGTCTCCTGATGGAAAGAGTCAACCATCGCCTATAGACACCAAAGATGTTAATAGTGCGTTGCTATCTTGTATTGAGGTCTAATGCGACATGCATAAGTATACCGGCTACCTTACCCTTCCATTCGGAACACGACAGTGACCAGCGCTGACGCTATTGCGGCAGAAATAAGGCGGTGGTACCAGACCTGGAGGAGACAATGCAGAACTCTATCACCTAGTAGTGACGATGGCAGTGACTCGTATAGCTAGTTAGTCGCCTTTTCAAGACAAGAGATGTGGCTTTAGGCCTCGCCACAAGACAGCAACGCACCATTAACATCTTTGGTGTCTATAGGCGATGGTTGACTCTTTCAATCAGGAGAACCATCTGCTAGTTTTGTATCTTATGATATGTATAAAAAAACAGTTTCCAGCTTCCAAAGTTTTTTAATAATATAAAGTTTTGTAATATTTTTCCTCAAAGCAATCAGTTAATTCGGATTATACTGGTAGTTATCGTTCGTTGTTTTTATACTTCCGATCGCATAGTAAATAGTTAATACTCTTCCTGTATATAAATGGTAATTTGCCCGAGTAAATACCAGATACGTTCAAAGGCTAACTCACGTTTCTAGTCAACGTTTACGCGCTTTGAACGGTATTTGTATATTTGCGTCAAACAGTTTCAGTATATGTGAATGTACAAAGTAACTAGTGCTTTGATAACCCTGCAACCTGAACCTGTAGGTTGTTATAGTTGTTTACACAAGTCTTAATTAATAGTATACTAGCTGGAGCTGCAGTTTCGTCCGCCCGCGCTTGTGCTGCGCTGGTGAGACCTAACTCACGGTTGTACCGCGTCTTTATCTTACACTGACTATGTGTCCTGACTAATACAGGCAATAGAGGAGACCATTTTAAAGCCCATACTTTTGCCCCTCATGCACTAAATGGCAGGAGATATTTTTATAGATAGGTTTTGGTATGACGTACTGAATGTAAATACACAAAATTCTTACAAATTAGCGGGGTGGAAGTGCTACCATTTTGCGAAAAAACTTTTCGACATACCTTTTTCGTAAAAAAGAAATAAAATTGTAGTAAAAAAAGTCAATTAGTAGTAATTTTCTTATAAGTCGTAAACGGAAAGCGATATAAAAAATGTAATAAAAAAGATAGGAAATTTAGTTTTCAAATATAAAATACTATATAATGCAAATTTTGACTTCATCTGAAACCAAAAGGAGTGTACCCAGAAACAGTAATCAGAACAGTATGGAATGGAACGTATAAATACGAAATTCTGGAAGTAAAAGTAGACCCCAGCAGCATAATAGTCCTTCCATTTCTACCAAATTTTCCCCACGACAGTAGCAAAAGCAGAAACACACGGTTTACGTATTCAACGCACGTTTTACTTCGTAACCGAAGCACATTTAGGAGAGTCAAATAGCACTTCTATACGATAAGATTTATTAATGCTTTAATTTTAATACCTTATCTAACTTTTTATTGTTATTGGAGTTTAAGATAGATTGATTTTAGACTGTATCATAGTCTAACGGTTAGCCTGTTCAGCTTAGGTCATGAGGTCCCAGGTTTGTCGGGCTAGTGTTATTGAGGTGTTGTCAAGGTTACTCGAAAATTAAAAAATTTCACACAGCTCGGGGTCTGGTGGGTGGTCTTACCACACCCGTATCTCGGATAAGCGCGTTAAGCTGACAGTCCCAGTAATCGCTAAAAATAGTCGATAATTAATCGTTATCAGGTCGGTAAAATGCGGTGATAGGGATTACCACTCATCTCGCCTACGACAAACAGGTGAATTGAAGTGAACTGGAAAGTCTATAGACGTTCGGTTTACTTTATTTACCCCGCAAGGGAACTTGGCGTGATAATACTTTTTTAAGATAGATTGATACTGAAATAAATGATTTATATACGTTCCTATTTAGAGACCTAGATATAAGGGAATATTTTTGGTAGATTTCACTTTATCTGCAAGAATCGTGCGTAAAAAACGAGTTCTTGTAAAATATCAAGCGAAAAATTGGCACGGTTGAAATCTCTCGCAGACGCGTGCCGGAAAATCCACGTTAACGTAGGTGTGTGCTCCGGATCTCACGTCTGCAACACAATAGATATTATCTGGTCCATTTAACTTGCTGGTGGCGAAATAATGTAGCGACTGCCTCTCAATAGATAGTTGTCAGACTATTCGCTGAATTGGTGGTATATCGTCGACATAACTCTTGTTTGTGGTTTAATTTTATCTTAATATCTTTAAATGAGTTTCTTTACTTAGTATTCGATTTTAATTAAATTTGTTTGATCTAGGGCTTATGAACCAATTCGGCTTAATCACGAGCTTCTGGGTTTGATCCCTCAGTCAGACTAAAGTGGTGAAGTTTTTTGAGGTTTTTCTTATATCTTTATTCAAAATAAAAACACACACAAGACGTTATTCTGCCAGTTTATATTATGAGAAAGACATGCTTTAATGGCTATTACTATTATAATATATACTCTGTTATAAATTGTAAAGTCATCTGGTGGTGAGTTACGACAACGTAGGGCGATAACACAAAAACGTTCTCTACGAAATATAACATATTCGTCCGCGCGGACTTCGTTTACTCCGCACAGCACCTCCCCCGTAGATGACAGCGTGATAATATGTAGCCTATATGTTGACCCGACCTGTTAGTAATATTCATGCAAAATTTGAAGTAAATCCATGCAGTACTTTTTGAGTTTACCCCGGACATACATACAGACAAACAGATAAACAGGCAAACAGACAAAAATTCTAAAAACTATATTTTTCGCTTCGATATCGATTGTAGATCAGGCCCCAAGTATTCTTTAAAAAAATTCAATGTACAGTTTTGACTTTCCTACGATTTTATTATATGTATATAGATTGGTTCCAATATGTGCTAAATTTCTTGGTGATAAGTTAAACGGTGTTTGATTTTAGCGATTTCATATAAACAAACATCGATTTTTATATATTTAGATAGTTACGCGTACTGATTGCTTCACTGTCAGAGACGCACGTCAGATTGAATACCACATTTGCAAATAAACCGGCTTCTGTGGCTTTTGCAATTTTTGTAACTTAATTCATGGTGGTCCCAAGACATTATAGGCGTACAGTTTTAACTCGCACGTTTCATTACTGCGTCATCGCTTGCTGCTGTTAATCCACGTTAACTGCAGCTGTGGGAATTAAAAGTGGAGCAAATTTAAAAAGCGTACTGTACATTGTGTCATGTAGTATAGGAAATTTATTTAGTACAGAACATTTATTTGGTACAGAAAACTGCCAGTAAAGATTGTTTTGAATAAAAAAATTTTGACTTTGACTAAAGTTGAAATACTGTGAAGGAACTACATTAACCTAATATAACTTAAACCAAACAAAACATCTACAACGTTTGTCCATTTCGATCATTTTAGAAGTTTAGTCAATTATAGCAGCTCCGATCCTTGCATTAGAAGGGTCCAGTGAACATTCGAGTGTTTCGCAAACGAAAACTATTCGAACGATCGATTAAATTATTGCTGTTATATAAACTTGATTTCAATATATTATAACCGTATTTAACCGACCCTGGATTTCTATGTGAGATTTTATGTTAGAAATCAAGCAGAAAGTTTTACGGTATAATAATTTTTAGGCTTCTGTACCTTATAATAAAAAAACGGGAAAACTTACATCTTACTTTATTGGTCTGTCTATCAATCCGTCTGTCATAGGAAACTATAACTCAATCTACTATATATAACTGAATATAATATATACTGGGTTACTTTTGAATGTCTAACCAAATTTTAAAATTACGAACTAAATATTGAATTGAAAGTGCATTTTAATTATTATTGTAAAATTATTGCATAATAATATAAAAATATTCGTTTAAAAATATCCCACCAAATACATAAATTGGGTGCACCGAGTCGAATCGGTCGTCGGTTGGTGTGTGCGAGGTGCGGGAGACACTACTCAAACCACGCTCGATATTTTTGCGTAATTGAAATTTTATCCATGTGTTGTGTTTTCTGTGTCGGACGAAAATAAAATTTTTAATTTCTTAATTATTTTTTTTAATTACATAACGATTTATGTAATATGATGTATAGATATAGATCGATTCTGAACAGTCTGAAAAATTTTCCGGATCTTTAAAAGTAAGTGTATAATTAAAACTATAAATAAATGAATTTTAAACATGGGCCACATTTAGAGAGCAAATAAAATTAAACAGACTACGTTGTCTGAAATATACATATACAGATTGTCCCGAAATTCAACCAAAAATGTCGAAAATCGGCACCCTAGACAACATATTTTGGTTTGCGAGACTATTACGTTGCGACCGATGATGCTGAGTGACGTTATCATTTTTAATCATGAATTGATTTCTTAGATCGAACATCTGTACTTGGGTTTTTGACTGCTTTGAGCTTAAAATACTTCGTGAGAAGTTTCAGGGGTGACTTGTAGGGTCAACAGGATCACAGTTTATAGAATAGGGGACACAGGGCGAGAGGTTCACTTGATGGTAAGTGATCACTGCCGGTCATGAACAGCTGCAATACAACTTCAAGTAATTCGATTCCCATGGCATTTCGATGTGTTCGAAACTTATTCGTTGTGGTATAAAAATTGCACATATAAATGTTTTCTTATGTTGTACCAAATCTCATATGCGTAATACACCTCTCTCTCGGTTGAGTACTGAAGGAGTTATGGATAGGTTTAATTGTGATAATAGTCCACCTAAAACTATTAAATGATCCAGTTTCCTTTACTGAACAATTTCATCATTATTGAAGCAAAATTTTACATCGATCTATGTCAAGTGAGTTAAAATGATTGATTATCCCTTCAAACGGTAAAAGACTTGTCATTAAATTTTAGGTTTCATTGGGCGGAACGTCAAAATATCCAATGACTGATGATTTGAAGCTGAAGCTGTCTTGAATATTATTGGAATTACGTATAGGGTATATTATGTACTTTTAGGCTAACATTTTATCTCTATGTGATATAAAAATGTCTGTAAGGTTTTTGCTGATAATGAAGAATGTTAACTAATTTTGATTATTAGCACGCCATATTCTCTGTGAAAAATAAAAAATACTAGTGAAAGAATTACTTCGATACGTCAATTAGTTTCCGATTTAGAAGTAAAATAAGTTGAACCGCACGACGCTGGCTGCCGTTGACGCTGTGACGTCATCTCACAACACGCTCAGTCTAGTTCGCTCGGCGGCCGGCGCTCGCGTCGTGCCGTGCCGTCGAAATTACACCTCAATACTTTTCCAAAAAAAAATGTCCAATCCAAATACTAGGAAATCATGAGTTGTGCCTACTGAACGGATCTGGACGAAGTCTGGAATAACTCACGGCTCCTTTTAATTCTGGGAAAATGTACAGTTCCCGAGGTTGTTTTTTTTTTCGGAATGTCTCAATTGCTGTTAGCCTTATGGGCTGTTACAGCTTCACCGGTCGCGGGGGCGAGCAGAGTGCTCAGCCAGAATTTAAAGGTGTAGGGCTGTACGCCCTCCGCCCTAAGGGTGTCTCCTGTGAGACCGAACCTCGGCTTAGGGTGGGGTCGTGATTTGCGATGAGAGGGCTAGTGGCATTATTTTGTCCGTCCGCCGAACCTTGCCCTTGGGCTCGGTTCTCCGAAGGGCGAAACAGGGGTCCTCGTCGCCGCCGGCGGCGACGGTGTCGCGAATGTAGGTGTGTAGTGTTTTCGTGTAAACCGTTGGCCAAAGTTATCGGGTCATCGGGATCGGTAAGAACGTGGCGGGGCCTACGTAGTTTGGGATCGGGATTAGGGTCTGGGATGTAGTCAGCCGCGGCTACCACCAGTGGGTTCGGATGCGAGATGGCACGATTGAAGTATCTTTCGGAGATGTCTTTGAAATGCTTTGCTAAGCTCGGCAATTCAAGATCGTTATGGAGGTCTACGTTGCGTATATACCACGGTGCTCCCGTGGCAATACGCAGGAATTTATTTTGTACCACTTGCAACGGATGCAAGTCCGTACGGGGGAGATGGGCAAACGCTACGCAAGCGTATGAAAGGATGGAGTTCCCGAGGTATTTATTTAAATTAAGAAGAACGATAGGTACCTATACACGTACATATACCTACGTCCTACGTACCTACCTATAGCTACAAAACTAATACATATTTGTTGTCTTTAACGTAAAAATTTAATGGTAGGTAGGTCCTTCTATTATTTGAGTTGCATTCTTTCATCACGACATTAGTTGGGTATTTTGTTTTGATAAAATAATTTAGAACAGATAAACTATTAAGCATAAGTAGTAGCAAGGAAAGTTTTCTTACCTTTGCATTTTTCTTCCTCGCATTTCGGCGCCAACGAAATGACCACCCCGTTGGTCGATGGTTAGCGACCCTGACTACGCAATCAACGGGGTTCGGGTTCGATCCCCGACGGGGACAAGCATTTGTGTGATGAGCATAAATGTTTGTATTTCCGGGTTTGGGTGTTTATTATATATATTCTGCTATTTATATATGTATTTCTATGTATTAGTATCGTTGACTAACACCCATAACACAAGCAAATATTTGCTTACTTTGGGGTTAGATCAGTAAATGTAATTTGTCCCGTGAATATTTATTTATTTATTTAATCACTATTTGTTGATAAATAATGCGCAACCATTAATCCATCTATTTTAGGTGAAATATCCGATTGCCCTTTTTCGAATCCTTCATTCATTTTATTAATCGAATAATATTTACTATTAATAGACTATTAAAGTAATACGCTGACGAAAACAACAAAATACTGCGCAAGCTATTACACCTTACTATATTATAACCGCTGGAGACTTGATTTGATACTATGCGAGGCGCGACGCGTTGTGTCATGACGTCACAAGCGGTCACGTGGCTGTTAGCGAGACTTGATATTTTTCGAAACTTTGAATGCCTATAAAATCAAAACTACTACGTATTTTTTACTACAACAAAAACTAGTGTATTTGTATACATACAGGCTTTACTGAGACAAAATTGCAAGCGATTTGGCATACCTAGTAACATTCTTCATTATGGTGTACATTAATCTCGCCGCTAAATTTGATCATGGTACATAGCGTTAATATTCAAAGTTCCACCATCATGACCTCTACATTTGGGAATTCACAATCGTGCCAATTTCAAGTCACTTTTTGCCTCGCGCTCTAGACACTTATGATTGTAGCATTGTCATCCTGTCACACAGATAGGAAACGCACCATTAACATCAAAGATGTTAATAGTGCGTCAGGAGAGACATCTGCTTGTTTGCTATGTAGTGGTGTATAAAACAAGAAGTATATATAACCGGAGTGATCCCAAACGGATACGACTTAGGAACTCCAAGAAAGGAGCCTTTTTTATTTTATTTTTTATATCATAAGATATCTCTCCGGCTCTCCTGAGTCAAGTGTTAAGTGCATTTATTTACATTACGCGACGTTGTATCGAGTTTATATGCGTATAAGCCCTAAGTGCTTCGATTCGATTGACATTTTCTTACGTGAATTGGGGGGTTGATGAAAAGAGACAACCATCGCTTGTAGATACCAAAGATGTTAATGGTGCGGTGTTATCCTTGTAATGTGGTCTTAATGCCACATGCATAAGTTTACCGGCTTCCTTACTCTACTTACCGAATCACGACAGTGACAAGCATTAACGTAAATACGACACGAATAGGTAAGGCGGTGGTGGCAAACCCAGTCCGAGACGGTGCAGAACTCTACCACGTAGTAGCCACGATAGTATTGAGTCGCATAGCCAATCGTTCGCCTCTTACGAACTGCCTGGCAGAACGGCAGATGGTCTATTCTTTAAAGCCGGGATGGCTTTAAAGAATAGACTATAGATCAGCACAGCCTACACTATCTTTAACATCTCACGATACATGTATTGCGGATGTCCATAAGCGCTTGTAATCATTTGTCATCTGGTGAGCTTTGTTATACGTGACGTAACCATTGATATAAAATATCTTTTACTACCTGATTCGGCAAACGTTATTTTGCCAACTTTGTGTATACTTTGCGTTTTTTTCTCCATTTTTCTACCTTTTGAACCTAACCTGAACCTCCATGAATATTTAAAAACAAAAATTAGCCAAATCGGTCCAGCCGTTCTCGAGTTTTAGCCAGACTAACGAACAGCAATTGATTTTTGTATATATATAAATGTCAATGGACGTAACTTATATTTTTATTTAACTAATGTTTTTTTTTCTTTTCCAGGTATGTAGCAGCAACTCTATCTGGTAAATACATTCATTTATAGTCACAATAACTATACTTCCTTTTTTTAAAATTATGATGGGATTATGATATCTATTTAAACAGCCCAGTATTTAAAAGGTAAGAGTAGTAGTATATCTATGCTTGTCTATAACTTAAATTTTGTATTGGTTGATCATGGTCTCTTTTTGAGGGATAGAACATTACTGCTTGGCATCTTGTAAAAAGAGAGACAAGGCTAATATTTATCGCTAGCATCATGACTAGGTACTTACTAGATTCAGTAAGAGTTCTTTAACGTCTTGGCCGGATTTGTTACCTCCGCCATGTCGCTGTCGTGTTTGAATTAGGAGGGTTATATAGCCGGTGTACGCGTACGCATGTGGCATTCTGGCTCCGCCACATAGATTACAGATCACTATTAACTTCTTGATTGATAGAGGGTGGTTATCTCTTTCGATCAGAAGAACCATCTGATTGTCTGCTATCTAATAAAATAATATAAGTATCTTCATGCCCGTATCCCGAAGTGCTAGGCAAAAGCACAACCAATACATCCACGATTAGTCGAAGATACTTAGTCCCACAATGTGATAGGTGGCAGACCTATTGCCAACTGGGCACTCATCCAATCCCGGCAAACATTGTTTTGTCAGAGAACTGAAAAAACTTATTTTTTGAATTGCCTGACCCGGGAATCGAACCCGTCATGTAGTCAACGCCGACACCGGATCCCTAGACCTAGACCACAAAGGAGACTAAATAAAATCTTCTGTTAAATAAAATAAAAATAAATAAAATCTATTGACAGTTTAACTGAATATTACGGTTAAAAGTGGTCAATGAATTTTCTTTATATTATTTAAACAAACATTTACACTCACGTTAAACGAGTCAAAGTTCTTGTAATTGCTATTGTATTGGATCGAAGCCACTACATACATATAAGCAATTTTCTGGTTTATACTAAAATACGATAGTTGCATTGATATTTAACAAAATTTAAAGCTGCCAGCTCGTTCTCTTTGATTAGACAATAACATTGATAATAATAAATATATTCTTTGCTCTTTTTGAAAACAAAATCTGCAATCATTTGGAAACTTCACGATCGTCAAACAATTTATTCAGATCTAATCTACGCTATTCATCTGACCGTGTAAATTAAAATTGGAAATTTGCTGATGCGAACACAGAATTAGACGCCTATCTCAACTGACTTAATTCTTCTGACATGTCCGATATTCATAAAATATTAAAGTAGTTGCATAGGCAAACTGGCAGACGTGCCATCATCTGATGGTAAGTGGTCGACGTCGCCAATGAACATAAACTAGTTTACCTGAAACTAGCCCAGGTAACTCATTTATGCGTTGCCTATCCTGAGACTTAAGATTTTAAGACTCGGTGTCAGTAATTACACTGCGTGTCTTGCCCTTCACACACACAACAAAGCTATTCCACGCGAGAATCAAGCAAGATAATGGTACCCATGCAGCTGGGAGCGCGGCACAGCGCATCCCTCCCACCGGTCGCACAGTGCATCCCTCCCACCGGTACAAGAACAATACTTTCTTTTGCTTAATCAGGTTAAAAAACCGGTCAATGATCATCTAAAGCCGTCTTCGTCTTCCAATGAAACCGGTTTAATGTACTTTGGTTGGATGGTTTCAAAGTTTATATCGGATATAGGTAAAAACTATTTTTGTATGTTGTATATCGCTGTATAACAGGAAAACTCTAAGTAACCTACTCAAAGTTAAAATTTGAGATAAAGACATGTCAATATTTTTCTTGTCCTCGTTTTATAATGAAAATGTTGTAAATGAGGTTTTCCTCTTTATGTGTTATTACGTGTGCCCGCGACTTCGTTCGCGTGGAAAAATTTCTAACCGAGATTTTACCCGTATAGTTTCCGTTCCCGTGGTATTTTCGGGATAAAAACTATCCTATGTCCTTTCTCGGCTTTTAAACTATCTTTGTGTTAAAATTCGACCAAATCGGGCCTGTGGTTGTGAAGAAGAGACAGACAAACAGAGTTACTTTCGCATTTATAATATTAGTATGGAAGTATGGACTAGCTGACCCACAAACGTTGTTTTGCCAAACAAATTACTTGTATTGAATATTTTGGTGAGGGGCACTTGAGGGGTTAATTGAGATAAAAACTATCCTATCTTTGAAGTTGGATCAAACAGTAGATTCTACAAAATTTCCTTGAAATTTCCCAGTCGAAACTACTGAAGTCTACTCTTCCGTCTAACTAACTAGTCCGTCGCGAACAAACAATGTGACACGTTATTTATGTATAATATAAAAAAAAGTATCTTCACGCCCATATCCCCGAAGGGGTAGGCAGAGGTACAACAAGTGCACCCACGATTAGCCGAACATACTTGGTCCCACAAATGTGATAGGTGGGGCCAGCCTATCGCCAACCGGGCACTTTCCAATCCCGGGCAACTTTGTGTTTCTCAGAAAATTGAAAAAACACTTTTTTTTAATATGCCCGACCCTGGAATCGAACCCGGGACCACGTGTGATCAACGCCAACACTGGACCACTAGACCACAGAGGCGACTAAATGTAAATGTAAATGTATAATATTATAAAATGTATTTATAGATTTGGTGACCAGATCCAGATCAAGATATAGTTTAAAGTGATAACATTGTAACAATAACTCAACATCACATAAAACTTAGCGAGCAATTAGTGAGTTTTATTTGTTAACCAACAATATATTTTAAGACGATATATATCTTAATGTATATAAATGACGTGTTACGTTGTTCGTCCGTGATGGACTTCGTACCTACTGAACTGATTTCAGTGAAATTTTGTTGATTTTGTTAAATCAATAAAATTTGATTCTGTTAAAGATAGGATAGTTTTTATCTCAGTTATCCCCCCCGCCTCTCAAGTACCCGAATAAAATATTTAATATAAGTAATTTGATTTTAAAATAATCTGAGAAAAAATAATAGTAACTTAACTACACGGTTGAAAACATTTAGAAATATTTGACTTTTTCATTACGTGATTAGATTTTAACAAGTGTTATCTTTGACAAAAAAAAAATAACAAAAAAAAACAACCAGTAACTTTCTCTACATTTCACAATCTTATGTCGTTAGTAAATTAAAATAAGCCAAATTATCCTTAATTTTATTGTAAGTCATTCAACTTTGTGATAAGCGGACAATAAATAAGCTCGTACGAAATTAAAATAAGAAAGATAAATGCAAATTAGAAAAGATAAATCAATACATATACTTGTGAAAAAATAAATAAATATATACTTGTGGTCCTATTTTTTCACTAGAGACGCTTTACCCGCGAGTAGATTAACATGTGGTTGACATAATTCAGTCCCTTAGGGTCCTCATTTCAAGCTCTTAGGATTTTTATTTTTAAAAATATTTTTTATAGTATAAGATAGCAAACAAGCAGATAGATGGGTCTCCTGATGGAAAGATTCAACCATCGCCTATAGACACCAAAGATGTTAATGATGCGTTGCTATCTTGTGACGAGGTCTCATGCCACATGCATAAGTTTACCGGCTACTTTACCCTCCAAACCGGAACCCGACAGTTACTAGTACTGACGCTATTGCGGCAGGAATGGGTAAGGCAGAACTCTACCACCACGATGCCACGATGCCACGATGCATGTACCACCATGCACGAGCCACGATGGTAGTGACTCACATAGTCAATCGGTCGCTTTTTACGACCTGCCTGGCAGAACGGCAGTCGGCTTATTCTTCAAAGGAGCCCGGGACCAACGCGGGTAAAATGGTTTATGTTTCACCTCGGAACTTTAACTATCTTCATGCCAAATTTTATTAAAATCGATATTGCAGTTTAGCCGCAAAAGCGTAACCGACAGACACACAGACTTTCGTAATTATAATATTAACACTACTATGTATGGATTTATTTGTGTTATCATAAAAACTCTTTAAACTAGTTACGTTTCATTAATCATATTTATAAGTTATTAGTTACTGCGCACAAACCTGTACACTTCTGCTATATAATTCTTAATAACCCAAAACTTTCTACTCACTGCTTAAATGTTGAGCTACCGTTTTCTAATACCGTAAAGATAGAATAAATGTTAGCACCATCACGCCCTTTTCATTGACTTAGAATCTAATACACCAAGACGTATATACAGGACAGCAAAGACTAGCCATTGCACATAATATAAGTGAAAAAATGAAAGGGGGATCTTTTTATGCGTTGAATTAGATATTATGAGAACTGGATTGATTGATTGCGGGAATATAATATAATTACATTATATTTACATAATTACATTATTTGGGTGTAATTTTAAATATATGCTTATTTTGTACCAATAAACCACTTTTTAATAAAATTTTCAGTTTCATCATTATTAAGGCTACAATACTATTTTTTAAAATCAACTAGTTTGCGTGAAGAAAAAAATAAATTCCTGACTGTTTAAAAAAAAGCAATGATTTAAAGTATATTCTATGAAACACATGTGAGAACAGTTTATATATTATAATAAAACTAGCGACCTGCCCGCGGTTTCACCCGCGTAGCTTTTGTTCCCGTGTGAATATCGGAAAGGTTTATATACTAAAACCTTCCTCAAGAATCAACCTATCTATTAAAAAAACCGCATCAAAATCCGTTGCATATTTTTAAAGATTTAAGCATACATAGGATCAGACAGAGAAAGCGACTTTGTTTTATACTATGTTAGTGAGTAGTGATAATAGAAGAGTTTTTAGTGACTTGGTATGACTGATCTAGCTTAACTTTTAATCGTCTTTGGTTTCAATACTTGTACCAATTGCGGGCTTATCCGTCTAGATTCAGCGAAACTTAATTTGGGAATTGGGAACTCTTAATAGATTTCTTTTTCTTACCAAACTCACTTTAGGAGACCGTTGTTATAAAGTTATTCGGCGTAATGACAAAAATGTTTTGCTCCCTTATTTGTTTTTGTGTCTTATTAGGTGTTGTGTTTGTTGTTTCATTCTGTTTATGTACTAATCTTTAGGGACAACTAGAATTAACACCATTTTAGCCGTACTGCCATTGTCATCTCACTTTCTGCTATACAAGTCCAAACAGGCCAGCTAAGATTAATATGAAGAATTGATACGATTCTCAGGCGCATCCCCTGTAACTAAATCGTTAGTACTTCGCAATGAATTGCTTAAAATTGCAAGGAATGATGACTCTAGAAGGTGATGTATAAGATAACTCGCGCAATTGGTCATATAAGTAAGTAAATATCTTCACGCCCGTATCCTCGAAGAGGTAGACAGAGGTACAAGAAGTACTAAAATATTGTAGAAGACCAAAAATGATTGATTTAAAAATTTCGAAGTTATGTCGAAAAAAAAACCCTTCTCAAAAATTTTAGCCAACGATTACACACGAATGGATTAACCGGTTTTGATGCAATTTATGTGTTGGATGTAGTTTCTTGAGAAAAATAGCTGATTAAATGTTTTACTCAATCGGTATATTAATTTGGAAGTTATAAAAAAACATTGTTTTTCCGGAAAAAAAATAAGGTTTTTTATACATTTCTCAAAATCTTCAGGCCCGAATTGATCCAAATTTTCAGAAAGTCTAACTTGAGTGGAATTCAATCAAATGCTATTTATTAACCGCGTTTCGATTGGTCAAGCCGTTCAAAAATTACGAGATGTTCACATTCACACACACATACATCATACATACATACATACTGACGTCATCGTGAAAATAATCGGAAAAGGTTCCTAGGACATCAAAATGTAGAGATCTGGTATAACTCAATTTTAGAAAATTGAGTACGTACGTAGCGGTAAATTAAAAAATCTTTTTGATATGGCTAGATTTGAACTAATGACCTTGCCTTTCGCCAGACTTGTATGTACTAATGTACTAGACGAGGCAAGTCACGTCACTTGTGTTCCACTAAAGTGCATGCCATGGACTGAACTACGTCAGAGGTCGTTAAATGAAACGCGTAAGCGCCATAACATTCGCGACGGTTACGACATTTTGGTCGCGAATATATATTGTACTCTTATCATACGCTGCAGCGCTGCTTAATTTTAATTTTGTTGAAATAAAAAAAGATCAACCAATCTTTTATTATTTCAGCGCTGCAGCGAGTGGTGATGAAATGAAACATAACTTCTACTTAGCATAGCTTCTCAAACATGTAGTACATTAAACTGTCTGCCTTTGGTCTTTGGAAGTATTTTTGTGTGCTTCCTTAGCTCTTAATATATTGCTGACACTTGTTTAGCTCTACCATATATTTACGGGTCGCAAATGAGGTGTCTGACGAGCGGCGATAAGAGCTACGCCAATCATATTTAGTGTTGAAGTAAACCGTGTGAGAGTGTAATAAAATACAGATGTATTTTCTTTCATTTTATGACAAACTTGCAGATAGTTCTCCTTATGGAAAGTGACAATCATCGCCTATAGACACAAAAGATGTTTATAGGGCGTCGCTAACCGTGTGGCGGGGTGTTAATGCCACATGCATAAGCTTATCGACTATCTTATCCTCCAAACTGAAACACAACAGTAACAAACATTAATGCTATTGCGGTGGAAATATGTAAGGCGGTGCTACCAGACCCGGTCTAGACGTTGCAAAACTATACCAGCTAGTAGTCACAGGTGGCAGTGACTCATTGTAGGCAATCGTTCGCCTTTTACAAACTAACTAGCAGAATGACAAGTTATTTATTCTTAAAGGCGACTCGGACCAATATGGAGGAAAAATCCTGATTTCACGAAATTGAAAATGTCCAATCTCGCAGATACCGGGATTGAAAATTTCTTATTTTTCATTCCCTGACTCCTGATTGCATACTCTGACTGGAGAAGATAGCAAATAAACTGATATCTTTCTTGATGAAAAAAAAAAACCTCAACCGTTGCCTACAGATACTAAATATGTACCATGTCACCTCAGGCACACGACTGCAACGTTTTGGTACAATTCAGACCAACTGACTCGCATTGGCCCGACTCGGATCGCATTTTACAGTGCAATAAAGGAAACTGGAATCTGTAAACAGGAGTAACAATTCATATTAATATTCTGAATTAAAAATATATTATTAATATTAATTTCCGTTACATTCACGTTCCGCGGCGGCTGAACGGCTCCCGACTCCGTACAATCTCCGTGATACTTGGCTCCGTCGGCATGCGTCGGAGTCCGTTCGGAGCCGTACGATCTTTACGGTAGTGATGCCCGATGTTAAAAAAATAACGATGTTGACATCGATGTCATGGCTGACACATTTTCAATAAATTTCAATGTTCACATAATATCACACATTTTCAATTAAAAAAAGTATCAAAGAATAAAAAAAAATATTAGGACGTAAAAAAACATTATAAGTTCCAATCCTTTTTGTCAATCGACTGTAAAAATAATGATTATGAAAGCGCAAGGCGCGTAACGACCACCCACTAGATAGATGTAGAACAAGGCAACGGTATTTTCCATAGTTTGGTTAGCGTTCAGAATTTAAGAAATACTGTGTGTAGAAGCGTTCATAGATTACGGTCGATAATGACATGTCCGAGACCAAATTCCGATTATGTATCCCTTCGCTGCTGACATCGATGTTACGATGTTTTTATTTAATGCAACATCGATGTTGAAACATCGATATTTTATGCTCCAACATCGATGATCATCGAGCATCCCTACTTCAAGGAATGTAAATAGACAGCAGCGGTGCTGCAAGTCAAGTTATTTAGGTGACGTACGGCTACCGCGGTATGCATGCCGATGCGAGCTGGTCGGTGTAAACCGTACCTTAGACGACGTACACATGTCCAGTATCTGGAAGCAACGGTTGGATTTTTCCATCAAGAGAGATTCCGCGGCATGCGTACGCGTCTGTTCCGGTGCGGGCCGATGCGAGCTGGTCGGTGTAAATCATACCATACCCTTTGATGCTATAGACAGCCGTAGTCATGGTAATCTTACCACTAAGAGTGCTGTCTACTTGTACGATGTTAAAAGCTTTAAAATATAGAAACCTGTGATCTACTGCTACGCTCTAGACTTAAATTCTATTTTCAACGGATTTCACAGGGACATTCAATAACTAGCAATGTGACATTTATCTTATTGAACGTCTTCTTCGAGACAAAACCTATCCCACGCAATGACATATTTTATTATACGTGTGACATTTTCCAACGTAAAGAACAAATATGTATTTTTATTTACCTAGAAATATATATTATGAGAAGAATCACTCTAAAGGACTGAGTTTCAAATTAATAACGAATTTATGCTTCTGTTAGGGGCACTACCTACAGTATTAGTACGCTTATCTGTGAGTCTATGAAATAACAAGAACTGACACGGAGACTACAGGTTATTTTTTTAGTAGAATGTAATTGTTTTAATCATGGAAAGAGACAAATATCGCCTATAGACACTAAAGATGTTAATGGTGCATTGCTATTCTGCTGCAACCACCGCGCTGATAGTGACATTTCTATTATAATACAAACTTATAATATATTATACCTGCATATAAGCCTTCCTTTTGAATCACTCTGTCTACTGATGAAAACCGCATTAAAATCCGTTGCGTAATTTAAAATATATAAGCGAACATAAAGCTAAAGCGACTTTGCTGTATGTAAAGATAAGTATAATAAAACCAGTAGAACGTTTTGACCATATATACCAGTTTATTAATATCACTTAGATGACGTCGTACATGTCGTCGTATGTATAATGTATATGTGTTGTTGCATTCATATATCTTGTACATAGAATATGCGTTATTACTCGTAGTGTCGTGTACATGTATTATGTCGTGTTACATGTTTCAAGCCATAATTCTACATTGGCTGAAAAATCGATTGCCATATGTTACGATCTTTGAAGATTTTTCTTGCTTCCCCCACATGTATCATCATTATACTTCATACAAACGCGCCACTTGCTGAGACTCTTGAGTCTTGACACCGCCTTCGAACAACACTCGATCAATCTAACCATATCATGCCAGCCTTTACTTACTTTTATTCATTTAAAAATTATACTGAAAGATGCTGGAACCTCAATCAGATGTATTAATTCTATATAATAACCAAGGTTGTTAATTTATTGAGAATTTATATAAAAAATCTATATTAATCTATATTAATATTATAAATGCGAAAGTTTGGATGTTTGGATAGATGTTTGTTACTCAATCACGCAAAAACTACTGAACGAATTTGAATGAAATCTGGTACACGGGTAGATAATAACCTGGAATAGCACATAGGCTACTTTTATCCCGGAAAAAAATTGGTGATCCCGCGGGATTTACCAAAAACTGTTATAGTGCAGCGGGCTGCACGCTGCAGCTAGTATAATAATATGTTTCACAGTTTTATTATATGTATCATAGTTATATAAGTTTTAAATATAGATAAGATACACCATAAATTATTGTGTCACGATGTCCAAACAATTTCAATAATGAAATTCCTTGTAACGAGCTGTTCGATAAGCGAAAGGTAGCTTGGCTCGATGCCACGTTCCCGCTTCTACCAGGAACCTTTAAGTGCCGACAAAGCCTTTTAATTATTACTTGGAATTACATTTTCTGATAAGGATTTTATGGACACTTTAGTTTAAATGTGAAACATTTTCGACATCATTATATCTGCAATTATTTTCCATGCAAAAAAAGATAAAAGTTAGAGGGGAATGTAGTTGTTTGAGAATTATGTGCGGCTAACCTCACTTGTTGTGGTTTGATAACTTGTTGGCTGGTGATCCAAGGAAAAAAACATGGTGGTTCAATGATTAGAATTACTTTATTAGTTAGTACGTGTCTCCTTTAATGAATAAACCATATAACATTCTACCAGGCGGTTTATAAAAGGTGAACGTTTGCCTGTACGAGTCACTAGCATCGTGACCGGTTGTTTCGATCTGTTACCCTAGAGAATTCGCCCTAGGGTGAATTCTAGGAAACGTATGTCTGAGAATTTATCTTAAACTGGATTAACCTAATAGGATTTTTTATCAATACTTACTTCCTATTTATCACCTCATAATGTACACTTTACTAAAGATTTTCTAATACACTTGATATAGAGCACACATGAAAACAATAATAATCGTCGACCTGATGAATGTATTAATGTCATTAATGATGATTTCTTATGTCCAAGGCACTAACCATCAGCACTACGTAAATTGTTAATAGGATTAACCGTACACACTTTTGGTCAATTTTGGGTTAAAGTTGTAAATGTAATAGAAAAATATATGTAGTGAAAATAATCTGTTCTTTTGTTTGCTTTATTGGCTCTCGAGGTTGGTCCTACTCCGCACCGTTTAACCGGGTTCAAAATATAACAACAATCAATTTATGTTATAAAAATCATAAGAATATTATAAATAGACAGGCTGACTGTATCTAGGGCGAAAAATCGCAATAAGAATCCAGAGTAAATTCCATTTTTAACCTAGCATAGGGTAAATTTTAGGACATATGTTTCCCGGAATTTACCCTAGGGTGAATTCTTCAAGGTAACAGATCGGAATAACCGATCGTGACTATTAATTGGTAGTACAACATCTTGCCTGCTTTTGTACCACCGCCTCATCTATTCCTGGTGCAACAGCATCATTGCTTGTTAATGCCGTGTTGATCTTTAAAGAATAAATTAGCCTATAAACCTAACACGGATAGCAACGCATCATTTAAGTTTGGTGTTCAAAAGCCATGGTCGTCTCTTTCTAGCAATGAGCATCTGCTTGTTTGATGTCTTAGTGTAAAAAAGTTACCTATTGACTATTGTGATCGAAAATTGCATGTGATTTTAAAAGGTGTAACCAAGATTAATTTGTTATCCTCATTTTTATGAACTTGAAATTTTGTGTCGTTATTGTGCCTACTATATGTAAAAAATATAGTCAATTTTAACATTAATCAATTTATTATCATAATAGGAATTTTAAATTCTACCTGGTTGTTAATTAATTTATTAATTATTATTTTATTTAAATTATTTATATTTCTTATTGAATAAAATTGACTTATTGATGATTTATGATTTCGATTAGTGATAATTATTTTCCATGCTCTATGATTAATATGAATGTATTTTTTACCCTTGTACAATTTCCACAAACCGAAGTTATCGGATTTTTCTTATTGCCGTAAAATTGCTCGACTTTATATAAAGGACTTATATTTGATAGAGAGCCTCGACAGTATTCGAGGTACCCCCTCTATATTATCTGACGCGCTCGAGTAAATCCCGAAATCCCCTCATGGACTTCCTTGCTATTAGACACCGCAATCTTGAAAACAAAAACAAGTTTATCTTTTAATAATTTTATGATTTAACTTTAAAGTAACTATGAAAAATTGTTAGAATGAAAAATAAATTTCTCTTAAAAGCTATCCGTATCTGAGATATTTTATATACTGTTCTGTTTTCTGTAGCATGTACAATCCCAAATCACACAATTAAATTTTTGGGGATAAAATAAATTTTATGATAAGAATAAGTATATTTTTGTTTTAAAGGGGATTAAAAAGGGGAAATTAATTAAATTTGTTATTATCCGCAAACTGTTCTATGTATCCTCCGTGATGGTACCGAAAAGATAAGACTCGCCGATGGTTCTGATCAAACGAAGACCCCAGCGGCACACTTATCCGCCCACATCCAACACACTTTTACAACCACGACCACGCCGGCACCAATCACAAAAGCATACAATTCGTGTACGTACTCAACGCACGTTTCACTTTGCAGCATGCACTTCATAATAGCAAATTTAATTGATTTCACCTTTTTAATAATGGATTTCCGCGAAGTAACGCCTAAATCAATAAAATATCTTAAAGGGGATTGATGAGATCGGCCTAAAAGGGCTACAAGAATATACCTCACTATCTGGGTTAGCTGGAAGAAATCTCTGTCGTGAGGGATAAGCTCACCTTTTGTTCATTGTTTTAAGTATCGCTTAATTTTTTTATCAACATGATATTTTTGAATTAAAATTACTACAATACGGTAAGCAGCTATGATCATGTGTTGCGTTTGAGGTCAAATTTGTATGGACCCTCATCATTCTCCTTCCTATCGATCCTATTAAAATATATTGAGCTGGATAGATTTAGTAAATATTAAAGGCATAGTGACAACGGAATAGTTGGAAAATCATAGTAGCATTTTTTTTGTACTGAGTTTAAATTGTCATGTTAAAGGTTTATTATATCACTTATGGACAAGGATACATCACAAATTCTTAAGGCATGATGTCCGGTTTCAAGAGCCGCTCGTAGAATCAAAGCTGTGCGACATTTCCGCCCCTTCGAGCAACCTTTAATTACCGACAAAGCATTTTAATTATAACTTGGAATTAAATACATTTTCCTGTGAACATTTTACGGACACTTATAAAAGTGTAACATTTCAACGTCACAGCATGATTTTGCTTGAAACATAATTTCTTCTACTTTATTTAATTAATAGCTTATGACCTAATTGTCCAATAAAAATCTTTATCTACGGAGTACGGACACCCGAGCGATATCTATTATTGAAGTACGTTGCTCACAAACAACAATATTTCGAAAACGCGATTAGACTCGTTAGTTCGCTGCTGTCGCCCGCACGGTGACTTATGCTTACGGCGACGCGCGTTTCAGTGATTTCATTGAGGTTTACTATGTAGTTACGCAATACTCCCATTTTATTATACTTCTATTGGTTACACATCACCATTAACTATCGTGTCACTAGGCATGGATCATTTAACAGTTAACATATTAAATTTCGTGCTACATTTTTTTAACAATTAACAACAGTTATTAGCAAATATTGTTAAAATTTTATGCATCACTAAAATTACCAATAAGTTCATATAGGATAATAATGTTTTAATAAATATTTGACCTACCTTGATTTATGATAATAATAACTTAAAAATTATAAAACTACTCCGGACCTTTTTGTCGCTAACTCGACGGCTTTGCGTTTTTGCTGCTTCTAATACTTATTATATATAGGCTACTACTGATATAATATAACATAAATAAGTAAGTGTTAAATATTAATTAATTTTAACAACATACCAGTTAACCTAATTTAACTATAATTTCCATGCCTACTGCTCACACACCTAATGCCATCAAGCCGTGCACTTCGAGCGTCGGCCCGCAGTTCGAGATGATCGCTACGGAGCGAACTGTTACAACCCTTAATTCCTTTCTATACTAAATCGCTGAGTCAAACTTTTATTTTACTATATAAGCCGTGCATTTCCATTGCACGGACAGTCAGTACTTGAACTAGTCAAATCGCTGCCCAGCAACGGACCTGGTTTCTGCCCGCCGGCTGGCCTTCAGTGAGGAGACTAGGGATAGTAGCATCCGCGTCGTAACCCCCTATAACCGCGTGCACAAATAATAGTGCGATCTGAGTGCTTAATAAAAGTGACGTGTAAAAAAGTAAAGTCGAAATAAAGTGGTTGTCTCGTAAAATAGTTTTTTTTAAGACTACAACGCGGGACACCCTAACAGAACGTCAAACTCACCCTGAGGAAGTACCTCATATATGTTCGAAACTAGTCGGAACCTACTCCGATAAAAACGTGAGTGCAGCCGTTTTTAATTATTTAGTTCGTAATGTCTCACGAAAGCAGAACTGTGGATACGATTTGTCTTTAATTAAATCTGTGTATTAAATTTGAACCTTAATCAATATTCAAGTGAAAATTAGTACAAAGCATTTCGTCTGTCGGCTGTCGGTTGCGGGAAATATTACGAACACGAAGCCGACATTGAGTGATGTTTATACGTGATGTAATGAAACCCCGCAATTATAAATGGGTGTCTAGGAAGACATCGTTTATTATACTGATGAGATGCGAAAATTAATTATTATTAGTTGAAAATGTTAACTGTCCTTGGATTTTTTTTTAATATGATTTAATAAAACATAATAACTACAATTTTTAATAATTAATTTTTAAAAACAATCCTATTTTGATGTTTATATTTGGCGATCCCTCTCCTTAAAAGATGCTGTGCCCGACAGGATCCATAATAATCAAAAATTTGCTTTATATTCAGGCTTTATAATTACATAGCAAAGAAGCAGATGACTTTCCTAAAAACCATTGCCTACAGATACCGAAGATGTTAATGTTGCGTTGCTCTCTGTAGAGTGAGATTTTAATGCCACATGCATAAGTTACCTGCTCCAAAGTAGAAACTAGAATACGACAATGACAAGCATTGAGGCTGTTGTGGCAGGAATAGGTAAAAATGCGTCGGTACCAAAAATCCGAGCGAGTCGTGGCGGAACTCCATCTATAAATAAAACTGAAAATGAGAAGGTTCAGAATCTGTTTGTACATTTTTTGATGGTATTTTAACCGACTTACAAAAACGGGAGGTTTGGAATCTGAATGTATTTTTTTATGTTGGTTACTTAAAAACTCTGCATTTAATACCCTATTTATTTTTTTGTTTAAGACACCGTACTTCTTGTTGGTTTTCATATAAATTTCGTAAAGATCTGATTCAAAGTTCCAGAGATACTGGAATTCGAAAGTCGTTTGTTGCAGTTTTACTGCGGGTAAATTATGTTTGAGTCTCTAGGTTGTGATGTTTTTTTCCAAGTTATGAATTGCAGATGGAATCTCATGAATAGCAAAGATATATTTCTCGTTACGTGGTACCACAATTTATTTCATTATAAGAAGACGGTGATAGTACATTGATATATATATATATATATATATATATATATATATATATATATATATGGATTGAATGGAAACATTGTTTACACCCAATAGACATTGCTTTAATGTCTTGAACTCGGAAGCCATAAGCGATCAAAATTTTAAGGCACAAAATATATTATGATAATATTACGTCAAACCATGTCAAGGCTACCAGGCAATAAGCACGATCTTTTATAAAAAGCATCAAGCCCCTTTTCAGCACTTGTTAATATTTGTGACCCAAGACTATTATAACGTCAAATCGGTCGGATATCGATTCAATATAATAAATGATTTTATTCAATATAATATATGTAATATTTTTGAAGCTATTTCACAGATCATATTAGGATTTTAATTAAAACTTCGTAACTGAAACTTATATTCATGTGTAATGAATAAGTTCAAGTAGTTCACAATTGGGAGTAGATTCAACAAAGCTTAGCCAATGCAGCGAAGTGGTACAATTAGAATGAGTTTGTTCGGTAACTCGAATTAATAGCAGTTCCAAACAAAGTTTTATTTATTCATAGAGAACTATAATAGGCTTTACTTGATCCGTGATTAATGTAATTGATGACAATTGTTGAAAACTGTTTGTCTTTTTATTCTTTCACTGTGATTCCGTCTCAAGTTTTATAAGGATTTCGCTGTTGCTCAGTTGATTAACTTTCTAGGAGTGTTATTTAGAGTAACAAATAAAAAGATCTAGCTGGATAATACATCTGGTAATTTTAGAAATTGTTCTTTATTTCAAATAAAAGGAAGGAGTTGTTTCTTTTATTAACTAAACTTTATTTATTTTGTTAGAAAGAATGACAGATGGAAGATTTCAAAACTGAACAGGATCGAGTTATGCTTACGTGAATAGAGTTCCAAACATGATTATCTATATCCTTTACTGTAGATACCATAGATTTCCTACCGGTTTTCTTGGTATCTATAAGTGAAGTGTTATTTTCTGATCCTTTTTTCAAAATAATAGAGAAATAAGTTTGTCAATTTCAATGTAAATTTTCGCATATCTTTTGAGTAGCTACCTTAAATTTGTATCTACCTTAAATTTGTAAAAAAACCTTTGAGTTTTTCACAACAAGTCTTTAGTTTAACATGACACACCCTCGTAATTTACAAAGCTTTTTTTTTTTCAATTTTATTCTCCAAAAATGGCTACCTGGCTACATACTACATATTCATTTATTTATTTTACACGCCTGTGTTTGGGTCCTCGACTCAAATATTATGTCAAATTCAAACTTAATTATTGACATAATTATTTCTTATTAGTATTTTTTTTAATTTCCGATATCTGTTTAGTTTTTAAGATATTTGCGGGAAAAATCCCATCTGTTTTTTAATAAATTCTTCATAACTTGGACGTTTTTTTATGCGGAGCTTTATGTTTTTCAATAACTTCCTAAATGAAATTACGAATCGAATAACAACACATTGGCCATAATTTTCTAAGAAGGCCAAGTATAATTCTATATAAAGGTACATGTAAACCTCCATACCCGACATGCTTATATGATGAGAGTCACGTAGGTTTAGGAAGCTAGGTAAATGTATATATGGATCTTACTGTTATTGTACTTTATCTTTGTAGTGAAGCGTAAACGCGATTGCGGCAAAAGTAGACAAGGTTGGACTTGGTCATTAGGGCCCTGGTATAAGATTACCATACATAAGTGAAGGAATCCCTGTCCAAGATGCCTAAAATGCCTATTTCTTCCAAAAAATGCCTGCCGAAAATATTACAAGGGAATCTTGAACAAATTATATTACCATTATTATTATTGGCAAAAAAAGCCAACTCAGTCCTCGCTTTGACCCTGTCTTCTTATTTCTTAAGTCAAAGCACGTGTGATAACGATGTTAAGCACAAACGTCGCGTTCGAAATGCTACAAATATACGCAGTTTTAAGCCTGTATTTGGACGTAGTTAAACAAAAAGGAACCAATCCAAATTATGGGCAAAAATGAATTAGGCGCACCAAACTGGTGCTAAACATTAATACTATCGGCCAGTAAAAAAACAGTTAAGCAAAAGCAAAAAATGCAAACGTCAGAATTAGTCCCTATGTATGGCACATTAAAAAAAATATATATCCAACTTCAAACTTCAATATTTCTAAAGTGATTTTGTGTGGATTGGATCCTTTTCGTGTAACTACGTCCATTTGACCCACGCCGGACGCACTCCTGTCTAAGCTTCAAATTCCCTTCAAATAAAGCAAATGTCTATCAGATGGTAACTCTACCAGGGCGGCTCTAGAGATTCAGGGAACCCAAGATTGGGTAATAGTAGATGGATACTATTTTATCTATTTTTTTATTTTATTTCTCTGTATCTAATTGTATATATGAACTGTCCGGTCTAGTTTACAGTTAGGTCGCAAGAGCTGGGAGCTCACATGCATTGGCCTCTCCCTATATACTGTCCTCCGAAAGTCAAGCTCATGAGGGCTTACGCTGGCTAGGACTCTACGGACAAACGCCACCTCCAGTATATGACAGTCTGACACAGGATGTAGGTTAGATTGAAAACTCAACCACCTTGTTGATGGTAACAATGGTAATGACACGTTATTATGTTTTTTCTCGTCTTAGATGAGATGTAAGGCAATAAAGCTGTTGGTATATTCTTTAAAGGGACAGGTATCAACATGGGGAAAGCTTAACGATGAAATTGGTTGGCATCTACTTTAATATGTAATATGTGAACTCCTCAAATCCGGCTTATAAACATATAACAACCTTCATCACGGCAATCCGCTTAGTAATTAACTGTCAAGCGTATTTGTCTTCCATAATGATTAGATAGTAATTTGGAGTAGGATTATCTGAATAGACTGGTATGGACGGATCGGAATATTAAGATATGTGCAGGTTTAACTCAGAAATCTCATATGAAATATTATTTTCTAAAGTTTTGAACTAGTTCAGTAACCTGGTAGTTATACCTGGAAAGTTTGCCGGAAGTATCGAAAATTGGGATTTTATAGATTTTGTTGTGCTCTTTCTGAATTTCAATTTTAATGCATCGCATGTTTGCCGTTCGTTCCGCCATTTTGAATAAATGGCGCATAATGGCAGTTTTTTGATACTGTCTCCGTCTCTATTCATTTAAAGATGATACTTATACACAAAATTAAACTTAAAAACAATTTCTAAAAATGTATGCCTGAACATTTTGTAGGATCATCAGTTTTGGCGTAGAGCGCCGCAATGTGTCTAATTCATTATCATTTTTAGGGTTCCAAAGTAAACTAGGAACCCTTAGGCCCCTCGCCCACGGCGTATTTTAAACGCGCAGATGACGCGCGTAAATCGCGCGCGGTTCAAACGAGATTTGAACGCAACCTTGTAACCTAAGCACATGGGGTGATCTTAAACCGTGCATCTACGCTAGGGGTCTTATAGTTTCGCTATGTTCGTCCGTCCGTCCCGCCGTCTGCAATCTAGCTCAGAGATTTTTAGTAATAGAAAATAGTAATTTGGCATGACGTAAAAACATATTAATCGCAGCAACAAAGTGGTAACATAAAATCTTGAAAAATATTTTTATTAGGGTAGCTCCTCTACATGTAAAGTGGGGATGTTAATTTTTTTTTGTGCATCCTACAGTGGGGGTATCGTTGGATAGTTTTTTTTTTTAAATATTATAGGTTTATTAAAATTTTTGATTAAGGGACTCGTTTGTAAAATATTAAGCCTTAAGGTGCTAATTTTTGTTAGTCAATTGCCAGCTAAACGGTTAGTTTTGGAAGTGGGAAAAAATCACGGTAGTAGTAAATATAATGAAATTAAACGGAAAACTATCAACTTTATGAGTAATAGTCGCCCTACTTATAAAATGTACTTGAATAAGTTTTTACAGGCGGTGAACCTGTGGTGTGGATATGCCCGTCGTTGACGCTAACTAGCTAAAATGTTCATAGTATGAAACAATAACAAGCCTCTTCTTAGTTCGCATAATTGTAAAAGGCAACTTCGGAACCCTGATTTTCACGTGGCCCGACACGCACCTTACCCATTTATTAATACTAGCGATCACCTGTGGCCGAAAATCTTGTTTAAAGATAACCGACGTAGTCAAAGAAAGTATTATTCATATTTGTATATTATAGTGTGTGTCAATGTAGTGTGTGTAATGTATATTCTTATTAATTTAACGTACTTCTAATGCATTTTACTTAAAAATATTAGGTTTCTGCAGTTTTCCGCAACATAAACTTTAACTGGCTTAATTTCATAATTCACCGTTCTCGTGATTGGATTAACAAGGTGTCCAAATTTTTTCTTTCACGTATTAATAGATAGGTTATAAATTAGCAAAAATCAAAGCTTTCCAGATGTTAAGAAACCACCATCGTATATAGACACTAAAGTTGTTAATGGTGCATTAACTTGAACATACATGCGGCGGGGGTGACATACCACGCTCATAAGTTTACCGGCTACTTTTACCTCCAAACCGAAACTGACAGTGATCTTCACAGGCGCCCCTGAGAGAAGGACATGTAAAGTTGTGATACCAAACCCGGGCGACACATCATATAAAACCTAATAGTTACAATGGTAACATATAATAATAAAACACAAACTTTTGACCAACTGTTGTTCTTTCACAAACTGCCTAGTAACAAGGCAAATTAATAGTCTGTTCTAAAGGGGTCTTGAATAATACAGAAAGAAAACAAGTAGAAAAAACTGCTGTTCACAATGAAGAGAAAGTTCCTTAATGCTAGTTTTAAATCAACAAACTTTTAAACTTCTTACAAATGGCAATCCCTTAGTAAAGTTCCGAAGGCAAGACTTTCTCTAACCACTTACTAACTTTAGAAGGGTCTAAGTTGTCATAATTTGAATCGTCGTTTATACGTATATTTGAAGAATTGAGGGCATCTATTCCCTTAATTTTATCTACTTTTAAATTGACTTCCCAAAAAGTAGGGAGTTCTCTATTCGGTTGTATTTTGCATGTTTCTTGCCTCAGAACTATTGATATAAAAACCCAAGATACACATTCAGTGTCTCAAAACCGTCTCTAAAAATCTAAAAATGCGTGCGTGCGAGCGTGAGAGTGTGCGCACGAGCGCACAATTTAAAATTGTGCGCCTAATTCAAATAGAATCGCGACACTGTCAATTTTTTACTTTTTGTACATTGCTTTGTAACAACAACTATAAATCTTGCGCTTAAGTTTGGATATGCAAAAACATATGTTTTTGCCATATCCATAACTACACAAGTGAAATTAGCGACAGTTTTGAGTGTCAGTTTTGTTCGAGACTGCATCTTGGGTTTTTTTATATCAATGCTCAGAATTCGGTTATTTATGAACCGATTGTGAAAATTATTATTTTTTTATTTGAGAAGGTATACCTCCTGTGTGGCCACATGTAATTTTTTATGAACATTTTTCGGACGACCTGACAGAAAGGCAAGTGAATTTATCAAAAAATGTCCTGACCAACACGGAGAGATATTAACACATATCAGTATTCATATCAAGTCACTTTGCAACTGACTTTCCGAAAAAGAGATTTTGCAGTTCGGTTGTATGTTTTACTAGCTGTGGCCGCGACTTCGTCCTCGTGGAAAAATTTCTAAAATAAAGTAGCCTAAGTTACTCCTTATTACTGTGGTTTAAAAAATAGACAGCCCCAAGGTTTTACCCGCATAATTTTCGTTCCCGCGGGATTTCCTTCCTTTCTCGGGTCTCAAATTATCCATTTTTCTCAGGTCTCAAATTTTATCCAAATCGGTTCAGTGGTTTAGGTGTGAAGAAGATACAGACAGTCAGAAATAGTTACTTCCGTATTAATAATATTAGGATGGATTTTTATTACGTAAAAATTCGACCTTATTTTTAAACGATTTTAAAAAATATTTTCAGTTCGATATGTGTCTCGTATGGTGAAGTCTCATGCAGGGCTAAGGCTCTAGGCGTAAAGGAAATTTGTTATCGGTTGTTGCGTTTTTACGGCGTTAAGATTATTATACATATTTATTTCCAATTTAAATGGAGTTTATAAAATACTTCAGTAAATATTTTGACCCCGGTTCCCTTGTGGGGAAGGTAGAGTGAATCGAACATAAACATTTGATTCCGATTCACCATGATTAAGTTCGTCGGTTAGCGGGATGTAAAGTGATGATAATGAATACAGTTTTTTATCAGTAGATAGCAAACAAGAAAATGGCTTTCCTGATGGAAGAAGAAACTATCGCCAATAAACACCAAAAATTTTAATAGTGTGTTTCTACCCGTGTTTCTGGATGCCAATTTCACATGCATAAGTGTACCGGCTACCTCCTCCAAACCGGAACACGACAAAAACAAGCAGTAACGCGGCAGCAGTAGGAATTGCTAGGGCGGTGGTACCTCATACCCAGACTAGACGTTGCAAAACTTGCAACCTAGTAGTCACGATGGCAGTGGGGCTGCCTGACATAATGACAGATGGTGTATGGAACCTAAACTCTTGAACCACGACGGTTTTAATTTATTATAGACGCTGCAAACGAGGAATAAGGAATGATTGTTTAAAATTCATATCCTAAAAAGATGAAATATTGTATGCTAACATTGGCATGTTAACTACTCGCGGGCGAAGTTGCGCGGATCAGCTAATCTTAAATGATGTTGTTAAATTAATACCTATGGCAATAAATAAAGCCAGTATTCTAAAAAGACTGCATTTATTGCACTTGGTATAACTTTAGTGCACAAAGCATTAGGTATTTCCGCCGTGTTGGTCCCGGCCTCCTCTGTAGAATAGGCCAACTGCCGTTCTGCCAGCAGGTCGTAAAAGGTGACCGATTGGCTATCGAGTCACTACCATCGTGGCTACTAGGTGGTAGAGTTCTGCATTGTCTCGCCCGTGTCTGGTACCACCGCCTTACCTATTCCTGCCGCAATAGCGTCAGTGCTTGTCGCTGTCGTGTTCCGGTTTGGAGGGTAAGGTAGCCGGTAAACTTATGCATGTGGCATTAGATCTCGCCACAAGATAGCAACGTACCATTAACATCTTTGGTGTCTATAGGCGATGGTTGACTCTTTCCATCAGGAGACCCATCTGCTTGTTTGCTATCTTATGGTATAAAAAAAATAATAATAGCCAGACATAGAGCAGGTTATAACATCGAAGGTACCGCCGCTGCTAACCTTGACATGGTATTGCCCTGTTCAAAATATTTGCAGAATTTAAGGGAAATTCAAGGATAAATACGAGCGTTATAAAATACTATCATAATTTATATACTATACAATATGTAATTTAAATATAATCATTTCATTATTTATTTTGATAATAAAGCGTACTGTATATTCAAAAAGCTTTTTTAACGTATAATAAAAAGAGTATTATAAGTTTTTTGAGCTATTGCCATCTGCTCTAATCATAACTTTCAATTTAATCTCACACAAAACGGATTAGATTCCTAGATTCTTTCTTTTGTGTTGGACAAATAAATCAAGAAAATGTAACTCGAACCGATAAGAGCTCTAGTTCCGATTCTCTCTTATTACTTCCTATGTTGGAGATTTTCATTAAATGCCGAACCAAAAGAACTTGTACAATGATTTAAATCCATCGCTTTAATTCAAGTGAATGTAATTTTGAAATTTATTAACCGCCTTCACAAAAAGGAAAAGGTTATCAATTCGATGTGTCTTTATATTTTTACCTTCCCACTACGTTAATAATTAAATTAAATTGCTGATTTTGTCCCATTTTTCGAAAATCGGGATTTTACTAGAGTTTCTCGTTTTGAGGTCCTAAGAAACTTGTACACCCATTTTAACGATTACGTCAGTACGTCTGTATGTATATGTATTTAAGTATGTATAGATAAACCTCTCATAATTTTTGAAATTTTGGCCGATCGAAGCGCGTTTAATAGTTATTGGCGTTTGATTTGGTTCCACCAGACTTCCTAAAAATGAGAACTAAATCAAAAATTAAAATCGAAGCTAGTGTTCAAAACTTGCTGCTGTGTTCTTTTTACATTATTTCGACATTTTTCAACCAATTAGTTTCGTAGTTAAGGCCATTCGAAAGATCAAAATCGGTCATAGTTTTCAAAAACAGCTTTTTAAGAATTAAAATACTATCATCATTTGTAATAAACTTTAGATTTTTGAACTCTTAGAGCTCAAAATTCTATGTTTATGTATAATTATTGTTCCTTTAATGTTAAAATACCTGAATTTATTTAAAAGTTTCAGGGAAAGAGTGTTAAACCAAAATATTTTATCTGCAAACTCTGGCGCTTACTGACTTTAAGTTCACTTTGCTTATGCCGCAAAATAAAATACGTAAGAGTATTAAACCTTATAATTAAAAAAAAACAGAGGAATTCGTACCACAAGTAGCTGATGTCAATGTTGTCCCTAATTATATTATTTAAAAAAAACATAATTTTTTATATCATAAAATAGCTAACAAGCAAATGGGTCTCCTGATGGAAAGAGTCAACCAACGCCTATAGACACCAAAGATGTTAATGGTGCGTTGCTATCTTGTGGCGAGTTCTAATGCCACATGCATAAGTTTACCGGCTACCCTACCCTGCAAACCGGAACACGACAGCGACAAGCACTGATGTTATTGCGGCAGGAATAGGTAAGGCATAGGTACCTGACCAGGCGAGATAATGCAGAACTCTACCATCTAGTAGCCTAGTAGATGGTAGTAACTCGCATAGCCAATCGGGCAGAACGGCAGTTGGTCTATTCTTCAAAGGTGCCCGGAACCAACACGGGGAAAATTACTATTCTTTCTACACCCTATAACCCTGCAATTAGACATCATCTCTTAACATTTTTTAATGGCTGTATTTAACATCAAAACTACCGAAAATTACAATGAATTACACAAATGTATACGATTCTTTTTATAAAAATCGTTGACGTTTTATATACATTGACAGTGAGGTTTAGTAATGGCAGATCGGCTACAAAGCCGTTTATGGTGACGTTACTTTCTTAAATGGTAACAAAACCAAGTGTGTTAAATTTGCATTGCGTAAATGTAAGGCATGTAGATACCAGTGTACAACTGGATGGAAACAAACTGGATCTGGTGGATTCCACTGCGTTTTTAGGTATTACTTAAGATAAGAAATTACAATGGCGACCCCACATTAATAATTTAGCAAATAGCTTAGTTCGGCAGCTTATGCCGTTAAAAAATGAAACAGTAAACTGATGGCGACACAGCAAGAATTGTATGCTTTAGTTACTTCCACAGCATTATGTCATATGTGATTATACTCTGGGGGAATTCTGCTGAAATGAATACTATATTTGTATTGCAGAAAAGAGCTATTAGGGCAATTTACAATCTTAGCCCAAGGGTTTCCCTGAGAGAAAAAAATTAAGGAAATCAATATCCTAACTGTTATATATTTTATATCATAAGATAGCAAACAAGCAAATGGTCTCCTGATGGAAAAGTCAACCATCGCCTATAGACACCAAAGATGTTAATGGTGCGTTGCTATTTTGTGGCGAGGTCTATTTTCACATGCATAAGTTTACCGGCAACCTTACCATCCAAACCGAAACACGACAACGACAAGGCAGTGGTGTCAGATCTGTTATATTCCAATATATATTTGAGAAGTTAATGTACGTTCGTAAAAATATTTGCTTGTTTAAAAAAAATGGTGACATACACTCACTGAACACAAGGAACAAAAACAATCTTGTGCATGCATCTTGTCTTCACAGAATAAGTAACTCTTTTATGGAGCAATGTATACACTTTTACAATAAACTTCCCGAAACTATAAGAGATCTACCAGTCAATTTGTGTAAACAACAAAACTGTGTAAAAAAGGGTATTGTAAAATCTCAGATTACATAATACATATTTAGAAGACAAACAAGCCTGGGATTAATTACTCCTCGTATCAATCTCATATACCTTTTTTATAATTTTGTAATATTTTTTATTGTAAAAGAAAAAAAAGAAATATGAAAAAAGACAAGCCCGCTGAGTTTCTTCCGCCGGATCTTCTCAGTGTGTGGCCGAGTTTCCGATCCGGTAGTAGTTTTAAAAAAATGTTGATGTGTCAAAATAACTTGGTGAGAGTTTGATTGAATAAAGTTCTTCTGATTTCTGGTTCAATAATTTTAATTACAGCACTGATATATTCGCACTTATTAGAAAAGAGGTGAAAACATTTTTGCATGTGCAACGTTGAAATGCATGCTATGTACCATGCACAGGGAAGGACATTCATCACCTAAAAGTAAAACTGTAAAACAAAACAGAATAATAACTTATAACGCAAATGAAGCCGCGAAAAAAGAGCCAATGTTATATTTCTCGAGCTGGCATTCTTATATAATTTTTGACAACGACATTATGATTGATCTGTTTGCTACACACACAGTCACACAATTTTATAAACCAATCAAATTCATTTTCTCGGCCAAGTTTTGCGGGTTAAACAGAAATGAAAAATTATTGAGATTAATGAAATGTACACTCGACGCATTGCGTAAAATGAGATAACGTAACCATCTGGAACGCATCCAATTTGAAACCAATTTTATGTTTGCTTTAACCTGTTCTAGAAATACAGGTAGATAACGAGCTGCTTTATATTTTCTTTCAGCACACATTTAAAGAAATGTTATAAGATTCCTGCTTCTCCTTCTTCAAAAGATTTTGTAGTTTCTCAGTTATATAAGATGCAGTAAGTTCAGATTCTGCTTTAAGGTTTAAACTTTTGAATTTATGAGTAACTAGCTGTGTCAGCGACTTCTTATTGCATCAGCTATCTGCCGGCGAAATACCTTTCGAAATCAGTCTAGCCGTTTCAGAGATAATTAATATCTCCGATTTCGACTTCGGTTCCGGTAAACCCACCTCCGTAACATCCCTACTCCAAACTCAATCAAGACAGTGATAAGACCCGACAGAGCAGTAAAACAATTCTATATTCAAAAATCTATTCTTCAGAAATAGCCTGGATCAGCGCGGGGAATGTCACTATTATATATCACGAATGTGTTGCATCGTAACAGAAAAAAAAAACATAAAAAAATGGAAGGACTAAAAGTTAAAAAGGCCCAAGTGGCTTCGTCAACACCACACATTGCACACTCAGATAAAACTTCGTAATATACTTGATTTTATTTGTACTCAACAGATATTTCATTTTGTAACCGAAGCATGCTCTTGGGAACTAGATAGATACTTATCAAATACGGAGAAGTTGTGGATTTCTCAACTGTAGATACAAGTGAATTAATAATAAATTATATTTTCATTTGTTAAAAGATTCTTCAGGATGTATTTCTTTTGTCCTAGGTTTGGTGAAAAAGCCGTTAGTTATTGTTTTATATATATACATTTTCTGGTAAGTAAATCTCTTATGGATTCGAGAGGCTTAAGGTGAAAGCGTGTAGGCGTGTATAAAAGAGTTGCATGCAATTAGTATTCAGAACTAATATTGCACCAATCCCCAAAAGGGAACTTTTTGGGAAATACAAATTTTTTCTAGATTCAAAGGGAAAACTTTCATTCGCTTTTACATTTTGTTCAATTCACTGTGCAAGAGTAACTCGTGAATGGAATATTGACGCCTCCTCAGGCAAGTATAAAACGATTAAAACCGATTTGGGTCAGAATGCGATTGCAATGTGTACAAATCGTTGAATTCTCGTATCTGATTTCATATCGAAAACCAGAACGTAACACTGAAATGTTTTTAAAATTAGCACGTATATTCTGAGTTTTAAATCCTTAAAGCTGTTGTTTTCATAAGCTTGGTATGTTACTAAACCAAATCTTAAGTAAAAATAACAATAATGCTGCTTTATAGGGACTCTGCTTCTTTCTTTTTAAAACAGTACTTTTTATAAGGACAGATATATTTGTAGGGAAACAAATTTTCGAACTCTTTTTTTGTGTGAAGGATTTTAATTAAATAAGAATATTTTTTTTCGAAATGATCTTGGACCAAATGACCGTTACTGTGAAACCGAGCCTTTTTTTAAAAGCAGAGTGCACAGCCAGTGTTTAAGTTAAGTGGGCTTAAAGCCCCCTCTTGAGGGTGCGTCCTGTGAGACCGAACCTCGACTTAGTGCGGCATGTTGATAAGTGGAAGAGTATGTGGCATCAGGATTTTAACTCGTTAATAACTCTTGAACAGGGTCTCAAGTATCAGCGGGTCGAAACAGTGGGCCAAGTCGCGGCGACGCTGACGTGTGTGTGTGTTTGTGGATTATGAAGTGTATGTAGGCTATGATTGGATAATAAGATCAAATAAGATAGGACCAGTGATATTTATTATTATTTATTTATTACTAGTTTTTATTACAAGAATTATCGCACTGATTTCTTTGCGAGGTGGGCAGAGTGAACTGAACGTATAAATACGGTTAGGACGAATAGATATTCCGATTTACTACGTCACGATAAACTTTACCAAATTCATTTCGATGATAATGGAAACTGCTACAAATTTTACCCTGCATTGGTCCGGAACCCCTTCGAAGAATAGATTATATGCCATTCAGCCAGGCAGTTCGTAAAATGCGAATGATTTACCTAACCAACGCGACTACTAGGTGGTATTGTTCTGCAACGACCTGACCGGGTCTGGTAACAGCGTCTTACTTATTCCTACCGTAACAGCAGTCAATGTTTGTCGCTGTCGTGTTCCAGTTTAGGGGCGAGGTAGCCGGTAACTTATGCATGTGGCTTTGCCAAATCGCCACACGGATAGCAACGCACCATTAACATCTTTGGTGTCTACAGGCTATGATTTCTCTTTCCATCACGCGAGCCATCTGCTTGTTTATTATATATGATATATAAAAAAAGCAGGAAATCTAAATTTGGTACAACCCAAAGAAAGAATCTAGTAGTCTCCTAATAATTTGAACCGTTACGCCCAGCGCTTAGCGTTACCTATACCAGAGTTCCTGGGTTCGAATCTCCGGTGAGGCAATTCGTTCTTAATAGGAATATGTCCCCGATTTGTCGATAGAGGTTTGCTCACGATGCCTTTGGGCATTCGTGGAAGCAGTCGTTGCACCTCTGCTTACAGTTTTAGAAATATAAACGTGAATACCGTTGTATTCATTTATTTTTTAACATGGAAAAATCGATATTTTTTCCATTTAATGCTTGTGAGCCAATTATACGAATTGAATCGATTCCCGGCGAAAATGCCGTTATAATAGGGTCTTGGGTGTGACGCAAGTATTGACAAGTGTTGAAAAGGGTTTGATGATTATTATAAAATACCGTACTTATAGCATGTAGCCTTGACATGGTTTGACGTAATATTATTATAATATTTGCCTTTAAGTTTGAAACCCTTATAGCTTTCGAGTTCTAGCCATGACATTAAATCAAAATACTATATATATATATATATATATATATATATATATATATATATATATATATATATATATATATATATATATATATATATATATATATATATATATATATATATATTTGTGTGTGTATATGTATGTCTTTGTGTCTTTGGACACACTATACACTAATTTTCATCTAGTTCTTGACTTACAAGGGGATCTTTAGACAGGCAATTATATTAATAACTAGCTGTTGCCAGCGACTTCGTCCGTGCGGACTTCGTTTACTCCGCACAGCACCTGGCCGCTAGGTGATAGCGTGATAATATGTAGCCTATATGTTGATTCGACCTTTTAGTAATATTCATGCAAAATTTGAAGTAAATCCATGCAGTACTTTTTGAGTTTACCCCGGACATACATACAGACAAACAGACAAAAATTCTAAAAATTATATTTTTGCCTTCGATATCGATTGTAGATCACGCCCCAAGTATTCTTTTAAAAAAGATTCAATGTACAGTTTTGATTTTTCTAAGATTTTATTATATGTATAGATATGTATTTCCAAATTCAATGGAGTTTATAAAATACTTCAGTAAATATTCTGACCCCGGTTCCCTTGTGGGGAAGGTAGAGTGAATCGAACATAGACATTTGATTCTGATTCACCATGATTAAGTTCGTCGGTTAGCGGGATGTAAAGTGATGATAATGAATACAGTTTTTTTATCAGTAGATATCAAACAAGAAAATGGCTTTCCCCAAGCCAAGTATTCTTTTTAAAAAATATTCAATGTACAGTTTTGACTTTCCCATGATATATGTATAGATTTTCATAAAAATGGATGCAAATATAGATTATAATTCTATTTAGTTAAAAACGTTATAGTATAACAATCAAAGAAAATCTCTTCATATATAAGATATTTGTATGAATCATCCAATAATATCTTAAAATACGACCAAACTTTAAATCTTTATCACTTTTCGCATCAGAGATGAACTCTCAATCTAATTTATTCGCAGCACGAGCGGTGCGCTGACAATTTTGAGATAATATAGGGACATAATTTGGCCCGTGACAAATTTCAATAAGGAAGACACTAAATTGGCAACGCCTTCGAGCAATTTCGGTGATAAAATCAACAATAGCTTATATTATGGAATTTATTGTATACTAGCTTAACAAAGGGTTTTGACAACGACTTATTACCATATATATAACATCCATGATTGATATACATACACACACACATATATATATATATATATATATATATATATATATATATATATATATATATATATATATATATATTTATATTTATATAAGTAAGCAAATTATTTGCTTGTGTTATGGGTGTTAGTCAACGATACTAATACATAGAAATACATATATGGGTGATTCCGTTCTAACTGTGATATTCAATGTCCTGTATTGTTTGTTCTCACAGGTCGTTAATTAATAATTAATTTATGAAATTTTTGTACTTATTGGAAAATAATAAACATATTTCAACATTATTTTCATATAATATAACTTGCCACTTACAGAAAACTTACAATATATCACTTAAATGTCAATACCGTGTCATGTCCATTTCTAGAATTTATTTATAAATTGTTAGTTTTTTTGTCGTAATAAATGATTTAAACTAATTACCTCATAAATTCTAATGTTTACGACAAAAAAAACTAACAATTTATAAATAAATTCTAAAAATAGACATGACACGGTATTGACATTATATCACAGTTAGAACGGAATCACCCATATAAATACTAAAATATATATAATAAACACCCAAACCCGGAAATACAAACATTTATGCTCACACAAATGCTTGTCCCCGTCGGGGATCGAACCCGAGCCTCGTTGATTGCGTAGTCAGGGTCTCTAACCACTCGACCAATATATATATATATATATATATATATATATATATATATATATATATATATATATATATATATAGTTGAGTTAATGAATATGGAAGATTAGACCTTTTCTCGTGTTGGTCCAGGATCCTTCGAAAAATAGACTAACTGCCGTTCTAGTTCGTCAAAGGTTATCAATTGGTTACACGTGTCAATATCATCGTGTACGTTCTGCAACTGTTCTGTATTTGGTACCAGCGCTTTACCTATTCCTGCCGCAATAGTGTCAAGGCTTGCCATTGTCGTAACCCAGTGTGGAAGATAATGTAGCCCTTAGAACTTATGCATGTGACATTATTATCCCTCAATATGGATGACAATGCATCTGCTTGTTTGCTATCTATATATATTTAGAATCAGTAGACACTTAATTTCACCATAACTCACCAATTAGACACTTCTCAAGCGTAAATCTAACAATTGTTTAGGCTACAGAGCGTACTAACTAAATACACATAAGCAAATACCACCAGAGTTGTAACTGCTACTGAGATTTTTCTTGAAAAATATATTTTATCCGAGGATAAAACCTGAGAACTTATTAATATCATCTATTTTTCTCCATAATTGTTCGGGCACCCTTTGAAAAATAGACCATCAGCCGATTTATCAGCAGTAAAAGGCAAACGACTTGCTATACGTGTCACTACCATTGGTGTACTAGGTAGTAGTAGGCATAGAAGTGGTTGCTACTTTTAAATCATTTTCGTTGGATGAAATTAAAAAGAAAAATGACTATGAGTTCACATGTGAAATTTCACTTGCGATGATTGTCACATGAAATTATCCGAACGTCAAATAACCGTAAGCTATTCAAAGTAAAGTATGAATTATAACTACTGCCGCTCCTAGATGAATTGGATGATATCATTGAATTTGAAATTTCAGACCGAATGTAGGATGCAAATGCGATATATGAAAATTCATTTCATAAGAAATTTTAGATGCTATTTGTGAAATGTGCCGTGCTTATGTGTTAGACTTCCGCAACATCTCGCCCGATTTCGGTACCACCGCATTACCTATTTCTGCTCCAAAAGCGCCAGTAAATGACAATGACGTGTTCGGTTTTGGTGAGTAAGCTAGCAGGTAATCTTACCCAAGCGGCATTTCACCAATAATGTCTTCTCTTTCCATGAGGAGAGCCACCTGCTTGTTTACTAATGATATAAAAAATATATAAGGGTAAACACATTACACTTTCGACCTCGCCACAGTGAGGCAAAAAGATAAACGTTTTCCGTTTTATTAAATAAGTCAGCCGTAACTTCTAGTACGAGTATTATCATAAAGCACAAGTTTGTGAATAGCAAGTAGAATTTTCATTCGGACCGTTCACTCATTTTATCATTTTCGGTCGCTATTAAAGAACGAATAAACTAAGAACTTTCATGAAATATTATGAAATTTTATGAGGTCTGGTTTTTTGTGCAAGTGTTTTCCATGTTTATCTGGGCTCTGTTGAAGTTGGCCAATTTGTCTTTCCAGCTAGGCAGTTCTTTAAATGTTAACATTTGGCCAAACGTACCATTGTCGTTGTAACTTTTATGTTTTTTTTATATCATAAGATAACAAACACGTAGATAGTTCTCGTGATGTATGGAAAGAGAAACGCCAAGACACCAAATATGTTAATCGTGTGTTGCTATCCATATGGCGAGATGGCAAGTTTACCGGCTACCTTACCCTCTATTAGTGATGACTATCACTTTTCACTAGAGTTGTCACCTTTGCTGTCATTTAAATAAAAGAGTTATATACACAGTGCTTTAATTTTTTATATCATATGCATAATATAATGTACGAGTATATATGTATGTATTTCTGTGATCTGACACTAGAGCGATTTTTCTCCCAAGGTTATGTACGATACGTATGCACTATGATGTTTAGTCGGCAATTGAACTGGCTACGATTTCAACGTTTCAAAGTTATTTAACAACTACGACCGCTATGAATATGGAGAGGTATTTATTATGGATAAAAACAAATACATCTCCTTTGTAAAGCCTTCTTGCTATTACGTTCTTTTTCCAAATCTCAGCTTCATACAGTTCCGTTATTCGTGACCCACTTTCAATGATACGAAGTTCTGTACGTCGCCCCATTCCATAACTCTGACCTTTACCATAGGTATGCCTCTTTTCCAATAATTGCACGTAGTCTCCACCCTTCACTCTTTCCACGCAAAATCTGGACTCACCTTTGAGTAAATATGGATCAAAGTTTCGAAATTTCAAGTTTCGTTGTTGCGAGCAAAATTTGTTAACATAATATATGAAAAATTCAGCGTGTGTTCGTAATTCTAAGTTATATAAAAAAAAAGTTGGCAACCTTGGTAGGTTAAATAATTTTATTATTATTGGACCAGCTGCTGCTTGACTAATATTGATAAAATTATTTTTATAATAATGGTGTCACTGAGTATTTGCTATCTGTATAGTTTCTTCCTGAGAAATTATGCGAGTGGATCACCAGTTTTTTGGCTGACCGGAGCATCAAGGTCGTTGTCGACGGTGCGTGCTCCGACCTTAAATCTGTCAATGCTGGTGTTCCTCAAGGCTGCGTGCTATCACCGACACTGTTCCTTCTGCATATCAATGATATGATGCGAATTAGCAACATACATTGCTATGCGGATGACAGTACTGGTGATGCTACATACTCCGGCCGAAGCAGTATTTCTCGGGAACACGTCGAAGAGTGCCGAAACAAGCTTGTGTCTGAAGTCGAGAATCGACTTACCGATGTCTCGGAATGGGGTCGCCAAAACCTGGTTACTTTTAACCCCAAGAAGACACAGCTTTGCGTGTTCACCGCAAAAAAGACGCCCTTTGTCGTATCACCTCGATTTGAGGATACTCTCCTGACAGCCTCAGCTAGTGTCGGAATCCTGGGAGTTGACATATCGAATTACGTTCAGTTTCGCGGTCATTTGGAAGGCAAGGCTAAACTAGCCTCCAAAAAGCTCGGTGTGCTCAGCAGAGCGAAACAGTACTTTTTGCCGGTCCATCGCCTTCAACTTTATAAGGCACAGGTTCGGCCTCACATAGAGTACTGTTCGCATCTCTGGGCCGGAGCTCCTCAGTACCAGCTTGCCTCTTGATGGCATTCAGCGTAGAGCGGTTCTAATCGTTGACGACCAGGCCATTTCGAAACAGCTTGACTCTTTGGCATTGCGCAGAGGTGTAGGTTCTCTCTGTGTCTTTTATCGTATATATCATGGAGAGTGTTCCGACGAGTTGTTTGGATTAATTCCTGCCGCCGAATTCCACCATCGGACATCGCGTCAAAACTTGAAGTTCCATCCTCACCATCTCGATGTCTGGAAATCCACAACTGTGCGTTTCTCCCGACACTTTTTACCTCGCACTACTCTGTTGTGGAACCAATTACCGGCAGGGGTATTTCCGAACAGATACGACATAGGGACCTTCAAGAAAAGAGCTTACTCATTCTTAAAAGGCTGGCAACGCAACTGCAAGACCTCTGGTATTGCAGATGTCCATGGGCGGCGGTGATCACTTACCATCAGGTGCACCTCTTGCTCGTTTGCCCCGTCTTCTATAAAAAAAAAAAGTTTCATCTGGTTAAATCAGACTTGAAGTCGAAATAGACAGTACCCACTGGTTTATCATAATATATATCTATATACATATAATAAAATTGTAGGAAAGTCAATGTATGTCCGGGGTAAACTCAAAAAATACTGCATGGATTTACTTCAAATTATGCATGAATATTACTAATAGGTCGGGTCAACATATAGGCTACATATCACGCTATCACCTACGGGGGAGCAATTGTGCGAAGTAAACGATGTCCGTGAGGACAAAGTTGCGGGCAATAGCTAGTATATAATAAAATCGTAGGAAAGTCAATGTATGTCCGGGGTAAACTCGGAAAGTACTGCATGATTTTCTTTAAATTTTGCATGAATATTACTAACAGGTCGTGTCAACATATAGGCTACATATTATCACGCTATCACCTACGGGGGAGGAGCGGTGCGGAGTAAACAAAGTACGCGCTGACGAAGTCGCGGGCAACAGCTAGTTTTAATAATAAAATGGAGATATTACATTTCCCTCGAAGACCCATTTAAGACAATTAAATCTTAATTTATTAGATATGTATTTGGCGTTGTAAAATTTACGGTTCAGGTAGTGAATGTTAAGTATTACTTTTTTAACGACTAGCGACCCAAGCAGAGAATCATAAACTTTTAATTAATCTTATTGCTCTCCGTTTATTGCACGTACCCGTAACATTGTATTACAAATTGAAATTTCTTTTTATCTTGCAGACTTTAATACTTGCTAGCACTAAACTTAGGCGACACCTATAAAGTTTCTAAAATATATCAGACTTTCCTAGCTAAATGCCCTAATCTTAAGTAAAGCCTCGTTTCACTTTGTGTAGTGCCAGTGAGAGTGTTTAATGCAGGTGCTTAGTACTAAGCAAAAAATACGTGAAGACAGCCATTGATCCCTGCGAGTGATTAGTAATCAGCGCCTATTCACTTTTACTACGCTGAATACTGACCACTCGCACCGATAAACGGCTGTCTTCACGTATTTTTTGCTTAATACTAAGTACCTGCATTAAACACACACGCACCAATCAAAGTGAAAACGGGGCTTAAATCTTAAATTCAGAACTGTAGTCTTAGATATGAAGGACAGTCTTAGATATGTGCGAGATCGATTAAGCAAAGTTCGCACAAAAATTAGGATTTACGTACTTCTTCAAAATTTACACAAAGTTGATAGCTAAATTTGGCCAATCATATTCTACATATTATATATGTTGAATTTGAGATTGTTTTTGTTACTGGTTATGAAAATGGCTATGATTTAATATAAAAATGTAATGATAAATCTGAGAAGTGATCTGGCTATTATTAGTGACCTAGTAGATTTTTTTTGAGATTAATGTTTTTCGGCGTTTGATGTGCTTTTAATAATTAATTAATTATTCCAGTTCATTAGTACTAACGCAATTTGAATATTGACTCTAGACATTGAATCAGTATTATTATGTGTAATAACCATCAAATCTGTCAAAAATTGTAGGTAAATTATTGTAATTAAACGTGACTTGTATTCAAATTTAATCAATAACGAGGAATGATCTAAGTTACATTTCTATTTGTGCAATACAATTTATTACAAGTAATTAAATTTAAAAAAAATAACTAAATTGCACGAATCTTTGTAATATGTATAATGTAATTCTAATTAAATAAAACAAATTCAACTAAAACACTTTTATGTGTATGTAATTATTCATTTTTAGAAATTAAAATGAATCGCCAAATGTATTATTGCTAAGCGTAAAACTCGAGAACAGTTGGACCAATTCGGCTATTTTTTTTAAATATTCCTCGAAGTCCGAGGAAGGTTTTCATGGAAAGAAATAGTGCAAAAATTGCGAGGAAAGTAATAAAAAAAAACTTTTACTATATAGAACTAGTTTCTAACTGTCAAATATTTATGGATTTTTAATCTGTTTAAGTTTGCTAAGAAGACTCGCTTCAGTCTTTCACAAAGTCCACTTTAATGTCAAAATAGCTCGCTCTTCTCAACCGTGTTTGTTCTTCACCTGTAGAGTTACATTGTACGTAATGTGTATTATGCATTCCATGAATTTAATGTTCGTAAAGTGGTGATCCTCGTAAACTGACGTTAATAGTATACAAACACTATTTACAGTTTTACTAAGGACTGTGTTTTAGTTTTCATTTTCGACAGCTTTAATTTGTACATAAGATGTACTGCATATGAAGAGGTTTTAATACTTGTCTACGCATTTTAGCCGTTGCTATAAACACATGTTCAACAGGTTCACATTATGTTTTATCAGTTTTTTTTATTATTTAAATAATTAATTATTTTAAGATTACTATTTCCTAACGCTTTCTTACGATTTCATTGTCTGTGGATTATTTTTTAATTGGAACTGTACTAAATGGCAACATTTTTTAAGTAGGTTTGTAGTTATATTTGAATAATGTCCAACTTATTCATTATGCTCATGTAGATGCAATGAAATTAACGATATTAGAAACTTCAATATATATGTATGTATTTGTTATTGACATTTATATATGTATTTTTATATGCAAGAATGTATTTATATATTATTTAAATTACGAAAATTTAATCTCGCTGTGTGATTTTCTGGTTAGTGGTAGCTGGTAGAGAATGCTTTATTCATTAAGCTCGCCATTTGTACCCTATACATTCTGTTATGTGGTTCAATATAGATAACTAAATAAACATGCGAACCTGTTCCCAGTACTTAATCGACTTGTAAAATAACAAGAGTATCTAAGACATCCTATGTCTCAGGATAGGCAACACATGAATGGAATACCTGGGCTAGTTCTAGCCCAGTTATCCCATTTTTGTTCATTCATTGGCGACGTGAACCACTTACCATCAGGTGGCACGTCTGCCAGTTTGCCTATCTCAATAACATAAAAAAAATTATCATTTATATTTAATATCAATTATTAATAATATAAAGATAATTGTAATTATTATTACAATTATCATTAAATAGTAAAGAGGTAGTTAATTGTCTTTGCGGAAAGAGATAATCATCGTCTACGATGCGATGCGTCTAAGCCCAAGCAGCAATTAAGCATGTTTAATACCCATAAAGCAGCTCATATATTACTTAAAGTTCTATTGCAGCTGTACAATGGTGTAAAAAGATGCTTTTATCAGTATAAGAGACCTTTATGAGTTTTTATACAGCCTAACGCTGTACAAGGCCTTTCTTAGAGTTTCGCGTAAGCTTTAGGCGTTATATCTGAATATTAATACACTACTGTACAACTTTAAGTATTTTGTAACTCATTAGGCTTATTTTAACACTTAAAGCTGTACATTGGCTGTATTATGTATAGCACGGGAATTTATTACAGCTTTAAGTGTTATTATAGTATCACTCAACGCTTATTTCTGTAAAATGGGAGATGCAATCACCGTTCTACAGCTAATATTTATGGCGTAATTGTAGACTGTTATGCAGCCAATGGTGTTAAAAAATCTGCATATACAGCTGTAGTGCAGCTCAAGGCTGTATTACTGATTTTGTTATTTGCTGTTTTTATATCTGCATCGTTGATATCATGTGGAAAAAATCAAGAGGAAGATTGAAAAGGAATATTTAAATATTACAAAATTACCAACCAAGTAATCGTGATGAAGATAAAGCTGAAAAATTACTAAATCAGGTAACCTACAATCGTCATTTTTATTAATGTTCAAGGAAAAGGGTTCCGTAACAAAAACATTAAAAAGTGATTGTAGGTTATCTGATTTATTATTTTTTAGGCTTATCTTCTTCATTAAGGTTGTTTGGTTGGTAATTTACAATATTTTAATTTTTTTTAATGTCATAAGACATCAAACAAGCAGATGGGTCTCCTGATGGAAAGAGTCAACCATCGCCTATAGGCAGCAAAAATGTTAATGGTGCGTTGCTATCTTGTGGCGAGGTCTAATGCCACATGCATAAGTTTACCGGCCACCTTACCCTCCAAACCGGAACATGACAGTGACTAGCACTGACGCTTTGCAGCAGGAATAGATAAGGTGGTGGTACCAGACCCGGTCGAGCCAATGCAGAACTCTATCCCCAAGTAACCACGATAGAAGTGACTTGCATTGCCCATCGGTCGCCTTTTACGACCTGCCTGGCAGATAGGTAATTGGTCTATTCTTCAAAGAATATATAAAAAAGAGTTAAAAAGAGAAATAAAAATCATTACACTGAAAAAATATTATTTTTATTTATTTATTTATTTATTTATTAAACACTTTATTGTACACAAAACATTTACAGTAAAAAATGAAATGATGTATATTTAAACAAAAGGCGAGCTTATCTCATATCGAGATTTCTTCCAGCTAACCCATATGTAGAAAACAGTAGACAAACAAAGACACTTGTGCACATATTATTAACACGGCATAATAATAAAGCATACAATTAATATCAAATGTGGCCGTAAAAGCTATTAACAACAAACAAAAAAAAACTAAAAAGAAGAGACAAAAAAAATAACACACTTTAAAAGACAAGAAAATAAAATAAAAAAATAATACAAAAATTACACAGTTAACTTGCTAACTACTTTCGCGTCAAATAATAATCATGTAATCGTGTTTTAAAGATGGATAACGATTCACTGGTACGAATGTTAGATGGAAGTGAATTCCACAGCCTAACTGCTTGAACAGAAAAGGAATTAGAGAAAAAATTAGATTTGAAGGAAGGGTAACGTAAGAGAGAACTGACATTAGCACGACAATTACTATTCGGGGAATGAAGAAAGTGAAAACGCTCACGAAGATAAATTGGGGACCTAGGGTTATGAAGAATATTATAAAGTAAACAAAGAAGATGAGTATTCCTGCGAAGACGTATGGGTAGCCACTTAAGTTGAGCACGGAATTCCGAAACATGATCATATTTACGGAGACCAAAAATGTAACGGATGCACAAATTTTGCATCCTCTCAAGTTTATCTACTAACCCTTCAGTGGCATCAAGAAAACATGAGTCAGCGTAATCAATTATTGGGAGAATCAGTGTTTGCATTAAAGTAATCTTTGTTTTCAGCGGTAGCAAATGTTGCAATGGCTTCAGAGAATGGAAAGAAAAGTAAACTTTTTTGCAAATATTGTTGATATGAGCCTCCCATGACCAGTCTTTAGAAAAAATAACACCTAAATTCTTAACGGTAGGCGAGAAAGGAATTCGAGTGCCATTGTAAACAATTGGAAGAATATTAACGTTATTTAACAATTTGTGCATATGTCTATTACCAAAAATAATCGCTTGGGATTTAGAGGGATTTACTAAAAGACCGTTTGAAGTTGCCCAAGCATGAATCGCATCTAAATCTCGATTAATGGCACTGACCGCATCATTTATATCCATGACACCTGCTTGGCAATACAGCTGAAGGTCGTCTGCATATAAATGAAATTTACTTGTTATAATTGTAGAGATGGCATCAATAAAACTCGTAAAAAGTAAAGGGGATAAGACTCCACCTTGAGGAACGCCCGCAGTGAGTTGTAGTGAATCAGAAAACGTGTCGTTGACACGAACACACTGCGATCGCCCTCGGAGGTATGAGTCAAACCTGGCAACAGCAGAGGACGAAAGGTTACGGGAGCGTAGAACTTCTAGTAGTATATCAAAATCTACTGAGTTAAAGGCACTACTAAAATCAAGAAGCACAGCAACTGTAAGTTTTTGATCATCAATAGAAGCACGAATATCTTCAGATACGTTAATGAGAGCTGTAACTGTACTGTGCCCTTTACGAAATCCTGATTGGAAAGAACTCAACAAGTTATTGGCTACATAGTAATCCGATAATTGAGTATGTACAATATGCTCTAATACTTTAGAGAGAAATGGGAGAATAGATATTGGCCGATAGCAAGATGGAGAAGAAGGATTAGAAACTTTTGAGAGCGGGAGAACATGAGCTGTTTTCCAAGCAGAAGGAAAGGTATTACTGCTTAAGGATAAATTGAAAATAGATGTTAATATTGGAATGATCATAGGGGAAGATAGCGAAATCATTTTGGAGGATAAAAAGTCACTACCTACAGCAGTGGATGAAATTGAGCGAACATGCCTTATAACTTCCTCATCGGTAACAAGTTGGAAATTAAACTGGGGAAATGGTTTTAACGGAATATATGATAAGTAATTTAATGTATTGGATTTAGTGGCTATATCCAAAGAAATAGGAGGGGTTGAAAAATGTGAATTGAGAGAATTAATATCAATATTACTATTTGAAAATGGAGAATTTCTGCCAACACCAAGGGTTTTTAGAAATTTCCATGCTTGCCCTGAATCAGATTTCGCAATAGTATCATGGATATAAAGACGTTTGGCTGCGCGACAAAGCTGAGTACACCTGTTACGTAGTTTCTTGTAATTACTAAAATTACGTCCGGAAGGGTACCTCTTGTAGTGACGATTAGCTCTATCACGCTTTAACATTTCAGATTTTATATCATTGTTTATCCATGGAGCGGGATTATGCTTTATTTTTATTTTTTTGATAGGAGCATGGACATCAAAAATATTAAGTAACGTTTTGTTAAAATACTGAACAACATCATCTATATTATTTCCATTAAATACCGGTGTCCAATCAGCAGCATTGATATCACGAGCTAGATTATCAATGTTACAATTTTTATATGAACGACAAACAGAGTGACTAGTAAATCGTTTAGGAACACGTACGCGATAGGACATGTATAACAGATCGTGGTATGAAAAGCATGAAGCTGTTTGCCCATGTGAATTAACGTGTTCAGGATTGGATACAATTATTAAATCTAATAGTGAAGGAGCTGTGTTGGGAATTTTATGAGTAGCGGATAGGGGCAGAGAATATAAATTATAAGAAGACAAAATTGAAAGTAACTTGCGAGCACGAGAATCGTCCTTAAGAAGACACGTGTTAAAATCACCAAGGAGGAGGACATGGTCGTAAAAAGGTCGTATCTCGTCAAGAACCGAATCCAATGCTGGAAAGTAATTGACGTTAAGAGATGGGCTGTAAAGTACAGATAAAAGAACCTTCGTGTGGTTGAGAATTATTTCTGAAAAAATGTATTCAATAGATTCACTGTATTCACTTGGAGAAGTGACAATTATTTTATGGGGAATGGTTTCTCGTAGGTAAATGGCAACACCTCCACACCCTTTACCTATTCTGTCAATTCTAATTAATTTAAAACCTGGAATAGAAAATTGAGAACTGGGGAGCGATGGCTTTAGAAAAGATTCCGAGATGAGAATCGCGTCTAGCTTCTTATTATCACCAAAGGTCATCAGCAGATCCTTGAAATGGGCAGGAATACTCTGAGCATTTATATGCACAACGTTGAAGTCATTAGGATACTTGGCAAAAAAAGATGATAATTGTTCAGGCAAAGAGAGGTCTGCAGATTCACTATCGCTATCTGCACTAAAAAAACCATCACTGGACGATGAACAAGAAAAAAAACTATCGTTAATTAACACGTTATCATTCATGACACGAAATCAATAAATATTCTTGTATGTATTAGGTTATTTTAAAATACCGTTACAAATAATAATAATAATTGTTAATAACTAAAAAACTAAGTATTTAAAAAAAAAAAAAACTACAGTGAATGCGACAAAACACACCACTCTTATAAAGCAACTATCACTAAACACAAGGAAACCACATAAATGTATATATTGACAAAGATTACAGAAAACATTAAATTAATAACTTTTAATCTTATGCTATATCCCAAATGGTAAGGAAATGTAAAACGATGACATTGTTATTTAACAAAAATTTAAAGAAAAAAAAATACGACATTAACTACATTTAAAACGAAATTAATACAAAAAATTAAAATAAATGAACAAAAAAAAAATACATTTAGCATGCCAGGAAGCATAAAAATATCTTATAACGTTTTATATCCGTGTATTCTAACTATGTAGTGTAAGTGAACTGTGAACCAAACGAAAATAAGATCCTGTATTAAATAATAAATTTTGTAAGGCAGTACACGTATTGAATCATTGGTCTAACATTTTGCACGGGTAAACAAGGAGTACCGTCATATAATCTGGTTACGTTATAGACCAGCTATATACTGTGGTGAAATATCATAAACTTAGAAGTTTTTATTTTGTGTGTTTAAAAAAAACCGTTTTAATGTAATTCTAAGCAAAATTTGCGTGTTAGTATAAATCTACCGTAAATAATAAATAAAAGTAATGAGTACCTAGTGAAAACCATTAGACCCTCACGTTTCATAGATATGAAATTTGAATATCACATATGTACTGCAATTTGTGCCATAATGCATGATAAATTTTAGTGACCAAAAATTTATTTATTATACATTTATACGGTTAGTGTATTATGGCTTAATATGTACTGGCGAGAATTTATATAACAATAAAGATGAAAAATTAATTATGCATACTAAGATCGAACGTACTAGCATTTGTTAAAGCTAACCTATTTACGCCTGGTTCTTCGTGTATCTTTGGATGAAGCTGCATCACTGGTACTCGGTATCTGCTGCACAACGGGATTTTGCGATGGAAATCGTATTTTGATAGCCTCAAATTCCGACATTAATTCTACATTGCACCTCGTCTTGTCAGGCAGTAAAATAGTGATTTTACTATTCATCGTCCAACAATTTTTCACGCCGAAGTGTTTACGAGCTTCCAAGAAAATTTGATGCCGAGATTTTGTTAAAAACTCAGATAAGGTATAACCTGAGCCTTTTAGGGCAGTCTTATTATTCCAAACGAAGTCACGGTGATGGAGTTCATTGAACCTGACTAGGATTGGCCTCGACCGGTCTTTCTTATTATGCCCAAGGCGATGACAAACCTGAATATCGCCACTGGTGAAGTCAGTAAGATTCATCCGGGTGCGTATTATGTCGGTGACCAAAGTTTTAGGATTTTCATCCTCTCTCTCTGAAACACCATGAACTAAGAGGATCTTCCGTCTCAAAAAAGCTTCCTGTCTATCCATTCCCAAGGACAAAAGTTCCATTTGAGCTTTAAGTAAAGATAAAGTTTTCCAGACAAATGTTTTAAAATTGGAGAAATCCTGTGACAAAGCAGTAATATCAGGATTACCCGGATTTACCTTTTGGAGCTTTTCTTGTTTTTCGTCGTATTCATCCATCCTGGACTTAAACATTTTAATGACCTCTTCAAGGTTAGAAGCTCTTTTCAGTGACAAATCCATTTTGTAGTGCTTAGTGTAGTTTAAACAGGATAGTTCAAGGAGAGTGATATGTGTATGCCACAAATATTAAAACATTGGCAAGTAAGTAACTTCTAGTATTTAAAATAAATTAAAAATATTGAAGAGCTTAATTTACGTGTGCTTCAATGTCTATCCGGGAAAAAAAAAATATTTTTTTTATTTTTAACTTGCTACTATACGGAGTGTTACAAAAGTAGTATAGTAAGCCGAAAGGGGGTAACTCAGAGGGTCATTCTGAACAACTTTTGTTCAACGATTTGTGAAAATTCGTGAAAAACAATTTTGTTTTTCCATTGTGAATAGTCACGTGACCAACAAAATTTCTATGGAGAATCAATATTTTTTTCGCGAATTTCCAAAAGTCGTTAAACAAAAATTGTTAAGAATGACCCTCTGAGTCACTCTCTTTCGGCTTACTGTACCACTTTTGCAACACCCCGTATATACTTACAATCATTTTAAAAATATTATATACTTAGATACAATTACAGGCAAGAGAGTATGTGTTTCTCTTTGAAGAACTAATAATATTAAATCACAAGCACGAAATAACGTATTCTTCTTAAAAATATTTTTGTGATAGACCAATCTTTAAAGGGCTAGATTTTTCGTTCTTGATCAACTTAATTATATCATTGGTTTTCTTGGCCATTATAATTCACCTTCATCCTCCCACAAACTGGATACGATGCAAATACAGTTTTGGCTTCTCTCAATTGTTTTTATTATTTGATAAGGCATATTTCCCTGAAAAATAAAGTAAAACATGATTGAAATATATATCCCATAAGTTATAGTTAACAATAAGTTGGTTTAGTTGTAAAATCAAACTACCGACATCAATACATCACAATAGCGAAATCAAGTGATATATGTTTTGTATTTAGGGTTCTTCAATTTTTGACGCATCTCTAAACATAAGTTAAGTGATTAAAAGCCAATGACTGTACAATAGATTTATATAGGGACTTAGTACAGCCTAAAGTGTATTTGGACGGTAACTAAAAGCCAATAGCGGTATAATAGAATAAAAAAGAGATTCAGTACAGCTATTTGCAGTATATCACCCTCCAAATACACTTTAAGCTGTATAACAAAGCGTCGCCATTTTGTGTATTAAAAACAACATTAAAGAAATATATTGTTAAATAAAAGATATATTTAGCAATAGCTAAAGCTATATCGTGACAAGCAACTTATATTATGATCAGTATGCCTTTATATACAATATTGTACCATAAATATTTGTATATTCTAACCTTAAACACAAACACTTACCATATTTTGCAATGATTTATTTGTGTTATCTTGATTATTTCGTTGGCGCGTGAATATTTTGAGAGAAAACATACACGATTTGACAATGATTTTGAATTTGCACTTTGAATACACCGTTCAATACTGCTCCAAGTCCAAGAATTTATCGTTTATTAATATATTTTTAATTATGGCGTCTGCAGATACGTGATATAATTAATGTTATACAATATCAAAAACAGATTGTTACTTTTATCATTTTCAAACACCTATTAAGAACATTTAGCTGTACGAGAGAGTAAATTTAGTGTTACAGTTTCTTTATACACCGAATAACAGCCTTTGTACAGCTTATAACAGCTTGTACAGCTATTGTGCAGCCTATTTAACGCTTAGCTGTACAAGACAGTTACAAGAGAGTATCCTTAGTGTTATAGTTTCTTTATACACCAAATAACAGCCATAGTACAGTTTATAACAGCTTGTATAGCTATTGTGCAGCCTACATAACGCAATAAGCTGTATAACTTGGGGCCATTTTTGGTGTTATATCGGCTGTAGAAGCGCTTCTACAGCCTTTGTACGGCTTAGTATACTGCTTTAAGTTTAAAAATGAACCTAAATGCAACCTATATACAGCTTAACGTGCTACTTGGGAGATGCGCTTGATAGCTAAGTTACCCTCCTAACCGGAATACGAAAGTGCCTGACAAGCACTGTCAATATTGCGACAGAAAAATGTAAGGCGGTAATGTAAGGAACCAAATCAACCCCCCTATTCACGTACTCGTAATTATGTCGATGCGCTTAGGGCCTCACACACATAAACATGATAGAACCTTGAGACGTTCTACGAAGCGGCATATGTAAGAAAATTTATAAGAGTGTGAAACGCTTTGACCCGATTGCCGTTTTATTACGTGAATTAGGTCCCAGGGCGCGACATTACAGGGCTCTAGCACGTAGTAGTCACTGTAGTAATGACTAGTAGCCACTATGTTAGTGATATGTTTGACATTGCCCAATCTTTTGCATTTATCGAACTGCTTGACAGAGGAAGACTATTTTTTTAGATCTACACAGGGACGGTGACATGGTATTTGTTTTTATTAGTAAGTGTATTTATCGGTTAATGTTATTAGTATTATATGTATATATAAAAGTATTCTTGTTTATTTGTTACGCTTTCATAGCTAAACCACTTTTTTGATGAAGTTTTTTCCTATCTTCGGTGATCTTGATGAAGTTTGGCATCGAGCTCCCGAGGTGAAACATACGTTAATTTTTATTTAAAAATCAACCCTTAGATATGAAAATAGGACTAACTATATTATATTTATCTTCTCACGGGCATAGCTACACATGTCTGCTGGAAGTAGTCCGCTATTGCGTAATCATAAACCACAGTTATCTATTAAACCATGGTTCAATAGTTAACTGCACCAACAATTGCTATTATCGATAATCTTTAGGGTCTAATGAATCCTTTGAATAACATTAACATTACATATGTATATGTAAATCAAAACGCCTCTGTGGTCTAATCTGTGTCGGTGTTGATCACATGAGGTACCGGGTTCGTTTCCTCGGTCGGGCAATTCAAAAATGTGTTTTTCAGTTTCTGATATAAACAACGTTGCCCGTGATGGGATAAGTGCCTTAGCCCTCAGGCCTTACATTTGTATACTTGTTGTACCTCTGCCTACTTTTTCGAGGATACGGGCGTGAAAATACATTTTTATATATATGAGTTACAAGACTATCTATAAGGATCATTTATAATAACTCCACGCGAAATACCTTTCTGGGAAGGCAGCAAAAAGAAGAGACGGTTATTTAAAAACGGAATAGGTTAAAGTATATTTATTTGCAAATGCCTTTATTATGTAATTGCAAGTAATTTTTTATACCATAAGATAGCACACAAGTAATGGCTCTCCTAAAGGAAAGAAGGACTTTGACTATAGACATTAAAGATGTTAATGATACGTTGCTGTCCGTGAGTCGGGTGTGTTGTTTGAAATTTATCGGTCGCCTTGGCCTCCAAACCGGAACACGACAGGGACAAGCAGTGAGACTATTACGGCAAAAACATGCGGTAGTAACAGACTCGTGCTAGACGTTGCATAACTCTACCACATAATAGTCACGATGGGAGAGAATCGTTCGCCTATTACGAACTGCCTGACAGAATGAGAGTCTATTTTTCGAAGGGGGGCCAACAATGGGATAGAAACTGTATCGTTTTAATAACCGCAACATATTATGTAGCCCAAATCAAATAAAATTTGCATATAATAATATTCCAATTTGTCATATTAAAATAGACAAAACCACGTCGCGTCAGCAGCGACGGCTTCTTTGTGTCGCCCTTTTTACTGAGTCACATTTTGTGTTGCCATAAATAATAAATAAATATATCATTTAATATTAATTATTTTGATCGGGAACGAGAAATATTTATTTATTTTTTAAATTTTAATTGGAATAGGAGTTAGTGTTACATCTCACCTGTTGGAAAGTAACGACGAAAGACGAAAGTGGTATATGCTCATCTAGAAGAGACCTGTTCAAATTGTTCTTAAAGGTTTCAAAACTGTATTTGGGAGGAAAATAGACCACGGCAGTTCGTTCCAAACCTTGGCGTCTCGAACCAAAAAAGAGTTTTCAAACCGTTTTGTTCGATTTTTTGGTATATCTGCAATGTATGGATGGAACTTCTGCCTACGTCTAATAGTTTGATTGAGGAATGATGAGAATCCATACAAAATATCCATAAAATAATGATTAATAGTATAATGACACATATGATTATAAGAATTATAAGAAGCAACTAAATATTGCTTTTGACGATTGAAAAGTGATTTTCACTGTATAAATTTTACATTCCGGTCTTTTCAAACAAATGATGCCTCTTGGTTTGAGAAGAGATGTTGGTGCTCTGAGTGTGCTCTATCGACTTTCGAATGGAGTGTTCTGAAGAGCTGTTTAGTTTGATACCAGGTACATCTATTCGCCGCTTCAATACTCGCCAAGTCCAGAACTTTCATCCACATTGCCTTTACTCATGGTATTCATCAATAGTGCGATTTATTCGGACCTTTTTGTTCGCCCCTCCGAATTATGAAATGAACTCCTTGATTCTATATTTCTTGGGCAGTATAACATTGTTTTTTTTTAAAGGCGGATTAATTTATTTTTTAACTGTCGACAGCGCTTCTCTTCTTATGTTACTGATGTCCATGGGCAGCATGACTACTTCCCATTAGATAGATAACCGGTTGCTCGTCTGCCAGCATATCATATGAAAAAAAAAACCATAACCCTTCAGTAAACAGCATTACAAAACATTATTTTTTTAAATATAATTAAAAAATAAATTTTGATGAATGTATGTATCCATGAAAAAGCCATCTCAAAATTTAGAAAGTCAAATAGATTTAAATCTTTACGAAATTTATTATGCAGTAACTTGAACACCTTTAAGAAAAGTGGCCCAGTTTTCGATAAGTTCTTTAAGTAATCGCCTCATCGAATAAGTTTTCAAATTACCTTCAAAATTGATTTTCTTCCTCATAAATCTTTAAGAAGCTATTACAAGTTACTTTAATCAAACGCTTCATGTTCAACTAACGTCCTTTGTTAAACGATGTTACAATGAAAGCATGCAAAAAGTCGTTTGTTTTGGTTTTTAAATCAAGGAGCTATTAAAGGAGAATGATGAGGGTCCATAAAAAGTTCGCCTCGAATGCAACGTATGTTGATAGATGCTTATCGTATTGTATGTAATACGTAGGTCACACTATCAGTTTTGCGTAACTTAAAAAAACAACATATTATAACCAAAATATTATGTTTATTGCTTTTCAAAATAATCTGCTTTACATTTTAAACATTTTTCATGCGATCGAACCGTTTTTTAAAACAGGAAGACCACAGATCTGAAGGCATGTTTTCTACGTGCTGATTGAATGCTATCACTGCCTCTTCGGAGTTAGTAAAAGTAAAACCTCTCATCAAATCTTTGATTTTGGGGAAAATACAGAAATCACAGGGTGCTAGGTCGGGGCTATGCGCAGGATGAGTGACGAGATGTACTTTTTCGGATGCTAAAAATGACTTTGTTTTGTTGGCCGTGTGTGAAGCGTTATCATGGTGTAGGAGAATGCGGCTTTTGGGTCGTCTTTCGCGAATTTTTTCAAACACTCTGGGTAAACAAATGGTAGAATACCGCTCGACATCAACACTCTTTTGATCTCAAGTGGAATTGTACAGATGGGACCCGTAGCTGAGAAAAAAACGCGATCATTTTTTCTCACTTTGTTCGCCTGTTCTCATTTTCAAACACCCATTCACAAGATTGCTGTTCTTTTTCGGGTTCAAAATAATAAATCCACGTTTCGTCTCCTATGACAATGTCATAAACAGCATTAGAATGTCCATGGTCGTACTTCAGTAGCATCTGTGAGCACCATTCCACGCGAGCCCGCTTCTGCTCCGCTGTCAGTTCATGAGGGATCCAACGACAACAAAGTTTCCGAACTTTCGATTCTTCGTGTAAAATTTTCTGAATTTGGCTCATACCAATCCCCAATAGTCCTCGAATTGTCTCATAGGTAATCCGGGAGTTTTCTTCAATTAACCGCTTAACAGTAGCCACAATATTTTCCTTGACGGCAGTTGAAGGCCGCCCTGCCAAAAAAAAAAACTCGACCTCTCTCAAATTCAGCAAACCATCGCCTCATGGTGCTCAAGGTGCTTCTCTCCCAAAAGCATTTTGAAGACGAGCGGCACAGTCTTGCGGAAAAGAGAACTTTTAAAATCATAAAAAATCATCGCTCTAAAATCTTTTCGACTTAATTCCATTTTCGTTGCGTACTGTTACATACACCCTTTATAGTCTTAGTATATTGCTGATTAGCAATCATAACTGCAAATCATCAATAAAGTAGTATATAAACAGATGTTTTTCCAATTTTCAGTTAGTTAGATATTCTCTAGTCTAACCGCTGCCCAGCTACGGACCCGGTTTCTGCCTGCCGGCTGGCTTTCAGCAAATAGACTAGTGCTATATCCCGACTCCGGGTCGTTATAACCCTACACAAGGGAATCGCGAGTGAATAGTAATCCAAGTTGTTCAAGTTCCAATAAAAGTGTAAAATATTAGTAGTAAATAATAAACTTCTGTTCACAAAAGTGCCTTTTTTTATAAGTGCCTGAGTGACAGAGCTAACAGTACGTAGAACTTTGATGTGTGATAAAAAAATTGACAAATCATTTCCCGCCAATTGTTTTTCTTTTTATTACTAAGAAGGTTGCAACGTTTTAAAAATGTAACATTCGAAATTCAAATAGTTCCGATTAGCTAGAAGTGCAAACTTTTAGTGTGCCTCATTTACATCATTAATTTCTTCTGAAATGTGTCATGTCGATTTAGTACGTTTTTGTATCTCTTATATTTGATTTTAACCGATTAAAAGATGAACAACGTTTGTTTACAATAATAAAGCAGAATATTTATTGGCACTCGTTCCCAGATTAAAACAATTTTTTTTTTTGTTTCTGTGATATGTACTAAAATGCCCGATTGCGCTAAACGTGACATAAAGCAATCCTAAGAATGTCTTAATTTTAAGTGTTACCTTCATGGGTAACACTTAAAATTAAGATTTTCTTAGTTAGGATTGCCTTATGTCAAGTGGTATGATTCAAAGAACCAAGTAATTTCTTTCCTTTACTACGGCTAAATAAATTTATTTTTTACTAGCTGACCCGGCAAACGTTGGTTCTGCCTTTTTAACTACTCATATTTTTTTCTATATTTTCTCACCTTTTAAACCTTCCCTGGACTTCAACAATTAATTCTAAAACCAAATTAGCCAAATCAGTTCAGCCGTTCTCGAGTTTTAGCGAGACTAACGAACAGCAATTGATTTTTATATATATAGATGGTAACTAAATATATACAAGATCACTATGGTAATGGAAACGGTCTCATTTATAACGTATATTTTACGTAGTAAAACTTCTCATAATTGCAATTCAGTTTCAAATGTCTAGGAGTGTGCCGCTGAATAATGGGTGAAGCTTTAATGAATATGTATTAAGTTACGGATTGGTTAATGATTGAAAGTTTTAAAACAATCTAAAGTTTTTGTTTTTATTATTATTTATTATGTTTTTATACTAATTTTGGATAATGGAATGCCAACATTATTCATTGTGTTTGATACTGATGAGCGATGAGTCAAGACTGATGACACTTTTCAATATTATACCATCAAAATTCCTTCGTGTTGGTACGGGCCTGCTTTGAAGAAAATACCAACTGCCGTTCTGTCAGAACGGTTCTCACAGTGACACGTATGTGTCGCTGCTGTCGTGACTACTAGGTGGTAAGTTCCGCATCGTCTCGCCCGGGTATATGGTATCACCGCCTTACCTATTCCTGCCGCAATAGCGTCAATACTGGTCGTCAATAGTGCCGTGTTCCGGTTTGGAAGGTAAGGTAGCCGGTAGACTTATGACTGTGGCATTGTAGTTCTGTCACACGAATAGCAACGCACCATTAACATCTTTGGTGTATATAAGCCATGATTTCACTTTCCATCGGGAGAGCCATCTGCTTGTTTGCTATCTTATGGTATAAAATATATGTTAAAAATATATGTTTGCTCGTGTAACAATCAAATATCATCACTATACTTCCTGTTGTTGATCTGGGTCCTTTATGCAAAAATCCCATTTGCCTTTCTGCCAAGTAATATGGTATAGGCGAAGCGTTAAAATGACGTTTTGATTAACTGAGGAGAGTATAACGAAAATATTTTTAGAACCAGTGTAAAAGGTTATGTAGTGATTCACGCGAGTACAATACTAATTTTGTATACTCCATAACACTCGTAACTTTGGTGTTGTTTATGGTGATTAGACACCATCGTTTTCCGGATTATACTGGAGCCGCACTTAACTCTACCGTTCTAAAGCTTCGTGCAATGACACGATAAATGCATGTGCAAAATAGTAGTTAGCTAACAGGTATACGTCTATATATGTGTGTTTTATATATATAAAGGCACCGTTTACATACTTTCTGTTTGTTTTGACTGGAGGAGAATGCCAATAGACATTATGTACGCCTTGTGTACAATTTTATTTAAGGTGTACAATAAAGTTAAAGAAATAAATAAATGGAGATATGACCGGCTATTTTTGCATACATTCCGGACTGCAGGTGCCCTAGCGCGCATAATTACTTCGGAACGATTGACGCAAGTTCGTCTCCAGCATTAGAGGATAGCACAGTAGGTAAAATAAACATGCGCAAATAGCACCGCACCCCAACCCGTAGATAATAACACCAGTTGGGGATGTGTTTCAGTTTGGAGAGTAAGGTAGCCCTCCTCATAGCGCAGTCGGATAAAAATATATAACCTATTGTTTCTCCTAATATTTAAAGACACCTCTCCTAAATCAATCAAACCGATTAGGCTACAGAGCGGGGCAAAGGAATATATACCTACAAGAAATATACACACATACACTCGAAAAACATAACTTACCATCTAGTGTAGTCGGGCTAAAGAAATAGCACATTGTAATGACGTAATTACAGTGTTTGTATGGTTCATAATATGAATTCATCTTCTATCAAATTCGTCATAGACATTTTTCTTAACATTAAATTTTCTTAAAAGCAACAGAAATTAAGACCAACAAATAGCCGTTAGCCGACATAATATCAAACTATCATACGCAGACTTTTCATGTTGTTCTTTTGTACTTGTAATTACATTGCTGTTTATTAAGAAAGAAAATAAAATTTCTTACAAAAACAAAATCAAAGTGAAAGGAAATGCAAGTTACACGTCGCGTCGTATAAAACATTTTTTCAAATTTTGTTTGTAAAAGAAAAGTCAGCGTTTTCTTTTCGTTTTATTATTTTTATGGTAAAAAATATCTTCACGCCTGTAACCTCGAAGACATAGGCAGAAGTATAACAAGTGCACCTACGATTAGCCGAAGATACTAATCCTACATTGTTATAGGTGGCAAGCCTATCGCCGCCAACCGGACACTTATCCAATCCCGAGCAACCTTGTTTTTATCAGAAAACAAAAAAACACATTTTTCAATTTCCCGATACGGGAAATGAACCCGGGACCTCATGTAATCAACACCGACACCGAACCAATAGACAATAGACTACATAGGCGATTTATATTGTAACTAGCTAGTTACATACAATAATACAAAAAGCGAAGCGAAGCAGCTTCGCCCGCATTTTTGTATTATTTGCCCGCATCTGTATTAAAATATTTTTAATACAAATTTCATCCCCTATTTCAGCCATTTAGCAGATGATTTTTTTTAAAATTGGTCTTTGTTTGTCATTCCTTTTTGTACATTGCTTTCTAAAAACAACTATAAATATTGCGCTTAAAGTTGGATATGCAAAAACATATATTTTTGGCATATCTATAACTACTTGTGTGAAGTTCGCAACAGTTTTGTGTCAGTTTTGTTCGGGACTGTGCATCTTGGATTTTCATATCTCTATGTTATAAAGAGGTAAAGATTGTAAATTTGTTTTAAGAAAGAACCTACTGAAATTATTTAAAAAATATATTCACCAATAGAAAGCAACATAATTGATTATTCCTGAGTGCATGCCATATAGGAATAATATTGCTTTCTATTGGTATTGTTAACTTCTATAAACAACTAATATCCTATACTTTAAAAGAGCAATCCATACAATTATTATAAATGGGAAACTGTGTGTGCTCTTTCACAGCAAAACGGAGCGATGAATTAACGTGATTTCTCAAGTTTTAATTGAAGGGATGGAGAGTGACTCAGGCTACTTTTTGTCTCTTTCTAACCCTCCACTTCCCTAAAATAAAATAAAAACGCGAGGGAAGCCGCGGACAAAAGCTAGTTCTTGTATATTTATATGTAGTTGGTTTTTTCAAAACTGCTCTAACGAATATGACCAAATTTTGTATTTAGGTAATCTTTTACTATTAAAATCGATTTAGTTGTCATCTCCCTGATAATCCGATTTCATATGAAAAAATACATCCGACCGAAACTCAGTCACCCCAGTATTTCCGGGTTTGTGTGCTTATTAAATATATTCCAGTATTTATATATTTATTTCTATATATTAGTATCGTTGACTAACATCCATAACACTTGCTTACTTTGGGGTTAGATCAGTAAATGTAATTTGTCCCGTGAATATTTTATTTATTTATACATGTATTTATATTGGAAAAAAATAGAAATAAACCATGTTGTACTAATTTATACTCGTAGTAACGAATAAGTTAACAAGGTTTAAAAATTACCCTTGCAGTGATTTTATTTCATTGGTAAGTAGTAGGTATTTCTATGTGTGAATGCAAGCTATGCTGACAATCTAAGAAATTGCTTTAAAAGGCGTATCTATTTAATCCGTGATTGCACCAGTGCGAAGTCGGGACGAGTCGCTAGTATATTATATAATTACGTAGCAAACCATCAGATGTCTCCTAATGGAAAGAGACAATCATCATCTTTAGACACCGAAGATATTACGTGTGCTTTGCATTCTGTGTGAAGAGACATATTACCTTCTCGTTACACAGAAAGCAAAGCACTTGAATGCAACACTTGCAGAAAAAAGCAACCACATGAATATATTCATCCTCTACTTAGCCCTCCAAACCGGTATACGACTGTGACAAGCTTTGACGCTATTGAGGAGAGCATAGAGAAGGCAGTGGCATTAAACCAAAACGATACATTGTGAACTTTAACACCTAGTGGTAACGATGGCAATAACTCATAAGTCATATATCGTTCGCCTTTTACGAACTGCCCGACAGAATGGCAGATGGTCTATTATTCAAAGGGAGTCCGGACCAACACGGGCCTCTGTCAAAGAATAGCACTATGCAATGCATTTTCTTTGTGGGCAATTGTAACATAAAATCGATTTTATTTAAAAATTTAGGACATGCAAATACATTTTTGCCGTTTTTTAGTTGTATAACATTGAATGATTGCAGCTGCTTGAACTCTGTCAGATTTTAGACTATTTGTTTTATCCCGTAATAACGGGTGACTCGTAGCTTTTCAAATAGATGGATTTAGGTCATGCTTTTTGTTTTTACTTTACGCTAGCCGAGAGATGTTGCCTGTCCATTTATTCAAATTTCCCGGAAAAGTGGTTTCCCTTAAAATTTGAAAGAAAACTGATTGATTCAATTCTTTGTTTTACAGAGAAACAATTTTTTATACTATTGGATAGCAAACAAACAACATAATTCTCCTGAAAAACAAGATAGTTGTCCTGATGAAAAGATAAACTGTCGCCTATAGACATCGAACATGTTAATAGCGCGTTGTTATCTGTGTGGCGGGATGGCAATACAAAATTTTCCCGTGTACGAACCCTCCAAATCGGAACACGACAATGAAAAGCATTAACGAAATTGCGGCAGGAATAGATAAGTCGGTACCCTAGTGTACAAGACGTTGCGGAACTTTACCAAAAAAACTTTATTTCTCTTTCTAAATACTTAGATTATCATAAACATTTAAGAATAGTAAAATTTCCCCAGTTTTTTTATAGTATAAGATAGTAAACAAGCAGATGGGTCTCCTGATGGAAAGAGTCAACCATCGCCTATATACACCAAAGGTGTTAATGGTGTGTTGCTATCTTGTGGCGAGGTCTTATGCCACATGCATAAGTTTACCGGCTACCTTACCCTCCAAACCGGAACACGACAGTGACAAGCATTGACGCTATTGCGGCAGAAATAGGTAAGGCGGTGGTAACTGAGCCGGGCGAGACAATGCATAACTCTACCACCTAGTAGCCACGATGTTAGTGACTTGTATAGCCAATCGGTCGCCTTTTACGACCTGCCTGGCTGAACGGCAGTTAGCCTATTCTTCAAAGGAGCTCGGGACCAACACAGGGAAATTGTTGTTCCCTAGTGATTTGCTTGCTTTTTTGTTTTTTTTTCTAGTGTAAATTAATCCTTAAATATACAACATGTCTTCAAAAGAGCTGTTTTTAATAGTTAATTCAAGTTTTGTAATGACCTTTGTGAAAACCAATCTTTTGATCTCATCATATGCATATTTATAATGTTATCGACTCTAGGAGACAAGAGGGACGGCCCCTTTAATATTCATACATCGACAAGTTATAATCGTAGCTATTGACCTCCTGACGGAAAGGTCAGTGTTAAGGTTAATCGACGCTTGTTTTTCAGTGCTATTTTCCAACACGCAACATGTAACGTATATAATTAACGTAGATATCGATAAAGATTAATTAAATTCTACCTGCACCAGTCCACTTAGGATATGAAACATTATATATGTCGTCCATGAGAAAAGAGAGAGAAAGAGATATACTCTAATAATGAAGGACCACATCATTGCATGTTACAAAAAATATGTCTTCGGTAGACAACATTTCCACTAACAAGTAAATGTTGCTATATCATGACTTGACGAACTGGCTATTACTGCTCGATTCTTATACCAGAAAAAGTCTCATTTTAGCTACGAGTTGGAACATTTTCCACGAGGCGTAAGCTAAACATATTCCTATAAATGTCAAATTACCAAATGCCATCAATATGATCTTTCATACAAATTCTCATCTAATATTTCAACTTTTTAGGGGTAGCTTTTACAAAAATAGTGGCCTAGCTATATTAGATCTTCAACTATCACCTTGCCAAATCTCATTAAAATAGGTCCAGCAGTTTTAGCCGTTAAAGCTTGACGGACATACAGACTTTCGCATTTATAATATTAATATAAACATGTAAACAAAGTGATCTATGTTAAAAATTATGGAATGACAAGACATGAGTATCGCCAATGTTTTTTTAATGTTGATAAATTTTTTTAGTGTTGATAGGGAAGCGCTTGACTTTTTTTTTATAGCAGAGGGGGCAAACGAGCAGATGGTGCACCTGATGGTAAGTGATCACCGCCGCCCATAGACAACTGCAATACCAGGGATATAATACCAGGGATTGACCACGATGTCGCCTGATCGCAAGCTAAGGTGTGGCCTAAGATGGATCGCGCTTCCCTAAAAGGTACCCGTTCACTCTTCTCTTGAAGATCCTCAAATTGTACTCGGCGGGGAACACATACCTACTCGGGAAGCATGTTCCAGAATCGCTTTGTCCGTATACATGGAACGTCCACTGTATGGCGAAGCCTAGATAAAAGTGTGTATGATAAAATTCCGCTTACTTAAGTTAAACAATCGTGTCATGTAATCCTTTACTTAAAACGACTAATTCTTGTATGTTTGTATGTAATTGGTTACTCTGAAACAGTTTAACGATTTTGACGAATTTGTATGATGTAGTCTTTTAAAATTGATTTACGTAAGTGTCATCACTGTAATAATACTTTAACGTGAAAAAAATATTATTAGATCAAAACTCGGTCGCCCACCTAGTTTGATCCTGCTATAAACTATTCAAAACTTTTAGGATTGGTTTCAAATAAAACCAAAAATAAGGTTTTAAGATATCATCGACTTGTTTGTTTTCTTGGGTTTACCAAAAGACCAGGAATGCCCGATATATAGAACGCAAGAATAATCTCTTCAGAATGTAAGGCGTTGATCACAAATAAAGAATAATAGTGATTCTGTTTCAGTAATCTTTTACTTTCTTAGATTCAAGATTTTTAAATCACAATTTATTTCTACGATATCTATTTTAAATCAAACATTAGATGCAAAATAGACCAATACATTCCGATATATGGTACACCATTGTACTATAAACTCTTGTAAGCGTTTGGAATGGGACAGAGATAAAGCCAAATGGTACAGTACCCGGCGATAAATATTGCACATCGACCTTTGGAAAGAGACAATCGGCTAATTTCGGCTTCGTAGAGCGTTATCTCTGTCGCACAAAATACAAACAGTCCGGTACCTATTAGGAGCTGTTAAAACAAGTGATTTGCTTCTTTTGATATTTTTATTCTTTGTATAAAATACACTATTTTTTCTATAAGTGATGGCTTTAGGTTGGGGTAAAATAAAATAAAAAAACATTTTTACATTATGTTTACGTATTTAATTATTTTGGAACATTACAGCTTTAGTGTACATAATAAACACCATTATACCTATTGCTAAAATGAGACATTGCAATAAAAATAATAATAATTCTAATTCTCAATTACTTCCATTTCACTATCTGTGCTCTCAAAGAGGTCAATATCACTGTCACTATCAGCCGTATTTATTACTAATCTATCAGTGTAATTGTCTAAACTGTGTTGAATGCTTCTATATTCATTCTCACATTTGATTGCATGATCGCAAACCTTTTTCCACTCTTCAGCGCCGATCATGTTTACTTTTTCAGTCAATAATGTTTTTACTGTAGTTAAGTTCATACCCACATTTCTAGAGGCTACATAGCCTTTCAGTTGAGACCATATATTTTCAATTGGATTAAAATCCGGATGATATGGTGGCAATCGCAACAAAGTGTGCCCATGTTCGGCAAGTATTTTGTCCACAGAAAACTCTGTATACCTCTCCTTGTGCTGACATATAATAGCGTAAATCTGGGTTTTTGTTAATTTTGGATCAACTGGAATTTCATGTCTGTTTAACCAGTTGATCATTTCCCGTTTAATGGTGTTTGAGTTGGGGGTTCTCTCAACATACTTGTTGTGATAGGGTGCGTTGTCGATAACTATAATTGTCGATAACTATTAATCCAATTGAAAATATATGGTCTCAACTGAAAGGCTATGTAGCCTCTAGAAATGTGGGTATGAACTTAACTACAGTAAAAACATTATTGACTGAAAAAGTAAACATGATCGGCGCTGAAGAGTGGAAAAAGGTTTGCGATCATGCAATCAAATGTGAGAATGAATATAGAAGCATTCAACACAGTTTAGACAATTACACTGATAGATTAGTAATAAATACGGCTGATAGTGACAGTGATATTGACCTCTTTGAGAGCACAGATAGTGAAATGGAAGTAATTGAGAATTAGAATTATTATTATTTTTATTGCAATGTCTCATTTTAGCAATAGGTATAATGGTGTTTATTATGTACACTAAAGCTGTAATGTTCCAAAATAATTAAATACGTAAACATAATGTAAAAATGTTTTTTTATTTTATTTTACCCCAACCTAAAGCCATCACTTATAGAAAAATTAGTGTATTTTATACAAAGAATAAAAATATCAAAAGAAGCAAATCACTTGTTTTAACAGCTCCTAATAGGTACCGGACTGTTTGTATTTTGTGCGACAGAGATAACGCTCTACGAAGCCGAAATTAGCCGATTGTCTCTTTCCAAAGGACGATGTGCAATATTTATCGCCGGGTACTGTATTTGCAGTGACATTTTGAATTGTTGTTTTCAATAGACATTCAGTACGATTGTGCTGTGGTTTTTGCTTACGAAAACAATGCCCGGAGGCGGTTTCTAAATTCTGATTTTAACGAATTTTGCTAGTTTACGTCTACAATTGTCAAACTGTATGACAACGTAGAAGTGGTCGCGTCTGTGGTCTAGTGGTCCAGTGTTGGTTTGATTCCCGGGTCGGCAATTCGAATTAAAGAAGTGTCCGGTTGGCGATAGGCTTGCCACCTATCACATTGTGGGATTAAGTATCTTCGGCTATTCGTGGGTGCATTGGTTGTACTTCTGATAACCTCTTCCGGGATACTGGCGTGAAGATACTTTTTATCGTAGAAGACTAATGTATAAAACATTACCTTATAGTTTTTTTAAACCTTCTTAAAAAAAGGGAGAAGGTATTCGTAGGACAATTCGTAGGAATGTTTTTTTACATGTGTTACCTGGTTATTAAAGCCGCCTTTACCTATTCTGAAAAATTATCACGTGGCTTTTTAAGTAATACTTTTTGAGAAGATATGATTAAGGGCTCCATATGTATAGGACATTAGAGGTATGTTGTAGTTTTACCGCCTTTAAATATTAATTGAAACAAATAACAAATATCTATCTATAAAGAAAAATAAAGATTAATTAAAAAAAAAAACAAAACTAGCTCATTATGGTATTCGCTGCTGAACAAAGTCTTCGTCAAATTTCTCCACACCTTCTTCCGTGATCAACATCCTTCAGCTTTTACTAAATTAGTATGTGACCAGCCATCTAATCTCTTTTAATGAACAGTCACTAAAGTCGCATGATGCTACAGAAACTTTCAAAATAATTGATAACTTCTACACTGTTAATTAGATAATCGTGAATAAATGTTTTAAAAGTAGACATAATTATATTTCACCTTGTGATTTTACCCAACAACTAATAAAAAAATAACCTTGAAGCTAACACTCGTTTTAAAACATTTTTTTAAAAAGTTGTCTGTAAAGTTGATTTACGGATATCGTACGTAACGTTATAAAGTCATAATAAAATAAGATCGTGTCTCTCTACCGCTTGTTCCGCACTCTCGCTTGCACGCTCGGCTCAGGCGAAACGTGGCAATGAGTCGTGCATTTTCGTGCGTGCAGCCGGCATTCATCGATTTAAAAAAGACCGTCAAAATGAAATCACAAATTTATTTACTTAAAAATATAAATATTTGAAAACTTCTCATTTGTGTTATTCCGTTATTTACAAAAAATAAAGCAGTAAAACAGCCACAACCGAGTTTAAATCCTGTATCTCTACAACCCTCAATCAAATCTTTATCAAATTTATATGGGACTAAACGGGAAGTATACCCTACTAAACAAAAAATATTTTTCCAAATCCATTTATAAATGATCGAGTTCTGAGGTAATAAATATAAAATAAACTATAGCCGAGTTGAGGACCTCTTTCTTTTCAACCGACGGAAAACTGGAGGTTATCAGCTTGACATATAATATGTATGCAATATTATTTATACTTTCCATCGTCGGCACTTGGTGAAACTCCGTCATAATTATTGTTTTAAATTTTACACTTGTACTGTTTCACAATTCACTAATTATATATAATATATACTTTTTTATTTAAATAGCCAACCGGTTTCGCATTTCACTATTAATATTGGTAGGATTGGATTGGACTGTTAGTATTTCAGTATGATAATCTATTTAGGCGTCTAATCACGTGTAATAAATTTCGTAAGTGTATGTATGTTTGTACGTTTGTATGTTTATCCACGAATTTCTCGGCCTCTAAAAGCCATATTGAGATAATTCTTTTTGATTTAAATAATATATATTCGAAACTTAGGGACAAGTCCAAATTTCATCAACATCTGTTTAGTACATTTTGAGATATGGGTATAGTTGACAGAATTTGACGTCAAATGTTTTCAAATTGGAAATAATTACATTTCACTTAACAAATAATGAAAAATTACTTGCCATCCAAATCTCAGAGCTTATTAAAAATGAACACGCAAATCTGTTTTTCCCCCACACAATTTTCTGTTATTGGATTGCGAAAAACAATACGGCCGAATCATTTCCTCCGCCCGTTTAATCTTTGATTGCGTCGGAACTATCGTTGAACCAAACTGAATATTGAGTGCTTTTATATTTTTTGAATTGATATTTGTTCCCTTCAATTTTTATTGGTTTAGTTATGTTTGGCCATCGTGGTGTTTAATAATCAAAACGCAATAAAACATTCAAGAGTTTTTATTTTTCAGTAAAACAAAGTTTTAAATCAAAATTCTTCACTCCTCTTTGCATTTTGGATATAATGTAGTCTTATTTGTTTATTTAATGCTTTATCGTACACAAATAAAAGAGAAATAATACATAGAGACTTATTAAAAATAGACTACAATGGGCGAGCTTATCCCCAATAAAAGAGATTTCTTCCAGCCATTTATTTTCAATAATTATTGAAATGTTAAAGTAGTGTACAATCATCATAAAACTAGATACATATGAATATAACAGTCTTGATACATTAAATTTAGCCACATAATATTTAAAAATGAACAACAATCGATGGAAATTTAAAAAAAAAAGTACTATGTAGACCCAGCAAGAAAACGTTCTCTTAGACTCATTTTGAAAATTGGAAGAGATTGACTCATACGAATCTTGGGCGGTAGTGAAATCCATAACCTGACAGCTTAAACATGGAAAGAATTTTATAAAAAAAATTAAATTGTGTGGGGGACAATTTAGTAATATAAAAAAAATATGTTAAGTTTTTTTGGTCGGCAACCACCAGCAAGAGTGAAAAAAATCATGTATTTTATTGTAATTACTCAAAAACGGTAAAAGTTAATCAAAAAAGTATAGAACTTATAATTTCACATCAAAAAGGTTATATGACTTTTTCTCCTCTGGTCAAAATTAACAGAGTTAAAGAGGTTTTTAAGTTTAAAGGAACTTTATCCTTAAGATAAATCTCGAGCTTTTTTCTTCTTCTTTTTTATTATAGTGTTCTGATTTGTTGAGGGAGGGAGGGATTATCTTTCTTCTTATAGTGTTCTGATTTGGAGGGTACAGTAGACCATAAACTTACGCATGTAGAAACATCCAATCCACGAATAGCAAAAACATAGGATCCTTATACAACGATAGATCCCCTTATACAAAATGTATCGTCACGTATCTATTTTTGTATTGATTTAGAAAGAAAATGAAAAACACGTACGTATAATCTAAGTTTTAACTGAAGGGTAATATCGTGTCTAAATTAGAACGAGACGTTTCACCAACATTATACATAATAACCAAACTTTTAACGCGTGATACTTTGAGAATGTGATTAAAGTTTCGCTATTCAGTCTGGAGTGATGCACTACGTTCAGTGCTCTAACTTTAGATATTACGTTTGCTGTGTTCAAATAAACAGTGCCAAATTGCAAGTATGTAGATTAAAACTGTTTGAAATGTTTAATTTAATAGCAACCTACGCAGCTTCGCGCGCTAGTAGATTAACATGTCATCAATATAATTTTTAATGCAAACTCTCTTCCCCCCTATCTCTGCCCCTTAGGGCTTGATTTAAAAAAATAAAGCTTGTCTATATTTTATTGATTCAGTTGTAACTTTTCGCAAATCCGTAATTAAATTTTGAAATAAATTTGCTATTCTCCGCGAACTTTTCTATGTGACTTACGCGATGCCACCGAGAAGAAAGACAGTGGTTTAAACTCACCGATGGTCCGGACTAAAAAGAAGCCCCATCACAACACAAAATAAATAACAGAAGACAGTCTACATACGAATAGTGTTCGAGCAACGCACACATAGGCACCTCTCACGTACGCGAAATCTCGGAGATTTTCGGTTCAATTCGAGGGCGGATGCCGCCCGCGAGACACGTACTGCGATTAATTACTTTTTTGTGCAAAAATGGAACCACATGTAAAAAGTTATTCATTCTCATTATTCTGTGCCCACAACCACCACACTTTCACCCACATCGGCAACAAGCACAAAAGCATACAGTTTACGTCCTCAACGCACGTTTCACTTCGAAACTGAGGAATTTTCAGGGGAAACGAACATAATATGTATGTACACTATTTATTTATTGTTTTAGCCCATATTAGTACCCACATCTTCAACTACCTCCATGCGAAATTTCATCGAAATCGATTCAGCGGTTTAGCCATGAAAGCGTAACAGACAGATAGAGAGATAAACCGAGGGATAGACAGACTTTCGCATTTACTAATATTAGTATGGATATGGATTTTTATGTTCTTGATGGAAATAGAAACCATCGCCTATAGGGACCAAAGATGTTAATGGTACGTTGCTAACCGTGTGGCGGTATGGCAATGCCACATGCATAAGTCTACCGGCTACGTTACCTTCCAAATCGGAACACGACAATGACAAACATTGACATTATTGCGCCAGGAATAGGTAAGGCGGTGATATCAAATATCCGGACATGTTGCGGAACTCTACCACCTGGTAACAGGTATAGCCAATCGGTCGCCTTTTACAACCTGCCTCGCAGAACGGCAGTTAGTCTATTCTTCAAAGGAGCCCGGACCAACACGGGGACAAAGTACAAATGCTTTTATGTTTTTTTTTTATGTCATAAGATAGCAAACAACCAGATGGGTCTCCTGATGGAAAAAGTCAACCATCGCCTATAGGTACTAAAGGTGTTAATGGTGCGTTGCTATCTTGTGGCGAGATCTAATGCCACATGCATAAGTTTACCTTACCCTCCGAACCGAAACACTACAGTGACAAGCACTGACGCTATTGCGGCAGGAATAGGTAAGGCGGTGGTACCAGACCCGTGCGAGGTAATGCAGAACTCTACCACCTAGTATGTTTAATAATAATGAAATTTAACTAAATGTCGCCCACGGAAAGTATAGAATATGTGTAGATGTATTCTATGTTCATGTATATTATTTTTTTATAGCTGAAGTCTGCTGTCGAACTTAAGAGATTTTATTGTTTAGTCTATTGTCAAATTTCGAAAACAGGGCGACCGCTAGTACCAAATAATTTGCAAAGAAGCAATCATTTCAGTCATTTTTACAAAGTATTTCTTAAGAATTAAGAGAGTGATTTTGTATTATAGCTACTAAAAGTCTACGTTTTACATTGACTATCTGCTACAGGAGATTAAATTTTAAAACAGTTATCTCAAATGTTGACTCGAATAGCTGTGAACTTTGCTATAAAATTGTTGAGATACGACCGACTTTAAGTCAATTGAACACGAATTTACTGTCGCATTCTCTAGACAGTTGTATATTTTACAACGTCTCTGCCTTAGAGTATAAGTTATCGTAGAGTGGAATAGTGAACATGATTACTTACGTAGATATTGATCACCTATAATATTGATTATAATTTTCGTCATTTGTTAGCTGTAAATCATGTAAGATTATTATTTCTTACAATGAACAACACCAACATCAGACTTATTATTTTTTAAATTTACTTAGAAAAACGATACGGAAAAAAATTTAATTTACATCAAAATGTATGACATATGTAATAAATGAAATTACTGCTATATATATAATGTAGATCATACGTAGTTTTTGCTATTCGCACACGAAAAAGTGAGATACATGGTTAAATGGAATATTTACTCTTCATCCTCGATACTTGGTGAATATCTTTCATAACGATTATTTTAAGTTTGGACATTTGTACTGATTCATAATTGTGTGTTATTATTTACATTAATTAAATATCCAAGCAGTTGACTGGTTAATTGTTTACTAATATTATGTATAAATTGGCAAAAATGCGTTGCCTAAAATATATTTTACTTTTAGTAAATTTTCTATTTTATATATTTGCTACCTCTTAAGTTAACTTTAACTTACTTTTACTTAAGTTAAACTTTGTTATTTTGCATATCTCTTATTGTTGCTTGATGCAATAAGTTGTGTGCTCTATTTTAACATGAACTCCAAGCTATCTATGAAACATGTAAGGTTTCTGGCAGTGCTTTAGATTCCTGTGAACTAAATTACATTTCCAACTTACAGCATTGTAATAAGACGTCCTTTTTACATTTATTATAGAGGACTCGTGCTCTGTCTAATATTTTCTGGATTTTATAGAGGTTTGATATGAAACTTTGTTTACGGCAGGTGACTTAACATAAATAAGTATATTTGTTTTGTAACAAAAAAATAAAATTACTGAGTTATTGATCCTACAACCCTACAGCAGTACAACATATTTTCCGGGATAAAAATTTCACCTTAATCGATCCAGGCGCTTTGCGTCCAAACATCCAAACATTCACATTTATAATATGTATGAATGCAAAAAAGCAAAATGATGTGGTGGTAACAGATAATCCCCGTATCTATAGCTGCTAGGCATATTCACTATAAGTCGATTTTTGGTCAGCGGATATTTTCACAGCTTCCAAGCTGAAACAAAACTAATTTAAACCCAACTAATTATATATTTATACGGAGCCTAGTTGAAGCTGCATCATATCGATGTTTTTAAATACTCTGGGTGTTTGTGTCCATTGTCTTTTTGTGTTCAGTTATGTTAATTAAATCATACATACCATTATAATTCTAAAATAATACAAAAGTTTGTGTAAATGCTAAACGCCTCAGGTGAGAGAATAAGTTCCATATTTTGTGATTTAAAATAAAAAGCCTTGCCTTGCTTGCTCTATCTTACCATATATATATATATATATATATATATATATATATATATATATATATATATATATATATACATCTAGTTAATGTAGTAAGTTGTTGCAGGACTGAAAGGACTCATCCAAGCAAAACAACGTTTGCCGGGTCAGCAAGTAGTCTATATTCATAACATACGCTGTACAAGCACGCTGGTTTTGAAGGCTCATGATGCTGACCTCAGGATAGCGCCTGAAAAACTTGATCGCGGGAAATTAGTCTTGGATTCCTTGTGTCTCAGACTACATCTTCCCCCTCAGCCCTCGCTTCGACCCTGTCCTCTCCATACGCCTTATGATATGGCTAGACTTCGCCGTTATACGATGTCGCTGTGTGTAGCCAACTACTTTGCTGTATCGCGACACGAATCTGGATACGGTCTGTTTTATGCTGCGAATGATTACATCTCGCTTTTACATCGGTGTATCATAAGTTGAAGTGAGGCAGACTATTGTCAACGGAGTATATGTGGCCACCTAGTTCCTTGTAGCACGAACACAAACCTTCCGGTGATGTGTAGCCGCGATACTATCGAGGCATCGATGTTATAGAGTAGGCCATCTCTGACCGATATCGGCCGCACGCCTGTCTAATCCACAAAATGCCTATTAAATGCGGCGAATGCCTATCATATAGTAACGCTATGCGGAGAAACTTTTGCGTACCAGGTAATATAATTTTTTATTGTATTTTACAAATATTACAGGTTTGATTAGTAAAAAGTAAAATAAGTAGGCATTGGTATCGATAAAATTGCTTTGTTTAGCTGCGTACATCCGCGCACGGACTTATTTTTCCCTGTCGGATAACAAATGAATTGTCTCAAGATAAAATGGTAATTTGTCTTCTAAATGAAGTTGCTACATTTCGGGAGCCGTCCAATAAAGAAAATAATATGCCATTTGTTGTGGCTTTATTTTCTGAGGCCAAAGAAAATAACTCATTTGTGAAATATACGTATTCAATCGGAAAGTTAACATATAGGTACGTTGATTTATAAAAACCTTGTTTCTGTACGTTATGATTTAGTTTCGACTAGTGCTCTGCTTTACCGACAAGAGCTCGTAAAATTTTAGTAACTTGCGCAATGAGCTCTTAGAACAGCTAGTAGTCACGTATATACAATCGGACGCCTATTACTACCTGCCCGGCAGAACGTCAGTTGGTCTATTATTCAAAGGTGATCCGGACCAACACGAGGTAAATGAAAAAAAATACTCATTGAGATGGAGTTTCACCATTCCATTTTATTTAGTCTCGAAAGTAACAAACTACAAAATTAAATCCTAAATTTTATTTTGAAAAGTCAACATCGCAACGACGTACTGTAAATACTTTACAAATTATATATGGAAGTTTCATGGTCCACAACACGAGGCTAGAACGGAAGTCGGTCGGAACTTGCTTACGAGGATGACGAAGGTTTTCCGTTACCCAACAAACCAAAATAAGTGGTAAAATATAATATATGGGACTTCTTTTATTTGATATTTGTGAAGTGAAAACTTTAACTACGTTTTGTGATTGTTTCTTTTTTTATTTCATAATATAGCTAGTAAGCAGATGGGTTTCCTGATGGAAAGAGTCAACCATCGCCTATAGACACCAAAGGTGTTAATGGTGCGTTGCTATCTTGTGTTCACCGGCTTAAGGTAGCCGCCAAACCGGAACACGAATGTGACAAGCACTGACGCTATCGCGGCAGGAATAGATAAGGTTGTGATACCAGACCTGGGCGAGACGATAGCCAATCAGTCGCCTTTTACGACCTGCCTGGCAGAACGGCAGTTGGCCTACTCTTCAAAGGAGCCCAGGACCAACGTGGGGGTCTTTTGTCCATTCGTAATGGGTTCAAGTGACCGTCACCCTAGTAACGTAAACCAAATTCATACTGTCGCGAGAAGTGTTGCTTTAGACCAGCGTTTTTTCCATTTGCCGGGTCGCGACCCGGTACTACCGTGGTAAATACCGAGTTGCAACATTTCCCCCTTGTTTTAATAATATTACATACTATCGATCGACGATTGTTAGATTTTGGCTATCTTGCATAAATCAATGAAACTGTTAATCAAAAAAACTGTTATAATACCAGTAGAGTGAGAAAACGCAAGTTAGTTGAGGTAAAAATAAATAATGAATACGACAAAAGAACGAACAAGTACTTGATCCCTTCAGTATTTAATAAAATGTATTGGCTTTTAATAACTAGTAGCAAAATAAGTAAGTCAACGTTAAAAAATAAATTAAAAACAGAACTGCTCACGGAGTTTTCTAAAAGCATCCAATTGCACAATTAACTAAACTTGCTTTCGCTTGTGTAGTTATTTGTGCAACGAATAGTTTTATAAGTTAGTGTTATTAATAAATTTGTTAAAATACTAAGTAATAGTACATACATATATATAATATATGTATATACTATTAATTAGTATAGTATATATAATAAACAATGTAAACATGTTTGGTCCAAAATAAAATTAAAATTTAATAACTTTTTTAATGCCTGTTGTCACAACTTATAAATGTGTTTCCCCCGTGTTGGTTCCGGTTTCCTTTAAGAATAAGCCAACTGTCGTTATGCCAGGCAGGTCGTAAAAGGCGACCGATTAGCTATGCGAGTCACTACCATCGTGACTACTAGGTGGTAGAGATCTGCTTTGTCTTGCCCGGGTCTAATACCCCCGTTTCCTATTCCTGCTGCCATAGCGTCAGTGCGTGTCACTGTCGTGTTCCGGTTTGGAGGGTAAGGTAGCCGGTAAACTTATGCATGTGGCATTAGACCTCGCCGCAAGATACGTACCATTAACATCTTTGGTGTCTATAAGCGACTGTTTCTCTTTCAATCAGGAGAGCCATCTGTTTGTTTGCTATCTAATAATAGTATATAAAAAAATCGTATGGCTCTCTCTGGCTTTATTTCTCTCTCTCTCTAAATTATCAGTTCGGCAAAATACGGCGATGGGTATTCCACTCACCTCGCTAACTGACGAACGAACCGAAACTACTACTACTACTAATTACTAATTACTAGGTGGTAGAGTTCTGCATTGTCTCGCCCGGGTCTGGTACCGCCGCCTTCCCTATTCCTGCTGCAATAGCGTCAGTGCTTGTCACTGTCGTGTTCCGGTTTGAAGGGTGAGGTAGCCGGTAAACTTATGCATGTGGCATTAGACCTCGCTACAAGATACTAAAGCACCATTAACATCTTTGGTGTTTATAGGCGATGGTTGACTCTTTCTATCAGAAGAACCATCTGCTTGTTTGCTATCTTATGATATAAAAAAAAATAACTGTTTTTACACTGCCGGTGTGGAATTTTTATAAAAAAGTAATAATTTTTTGCCCGGTTTGTTGGCATTATAGTCGCCTTCCAATTTCACGGAATTATTCGCTATACAGTCGATTAATCCTTTGAGCATGATGGTTTACTTTAATACACAAACACAGGCAGAGCTTTTATTTTTTTGTCGGAATATAATAGTCGGAAATAAAGACCGGTTAAAATACGCTATATCTCGCTACGTTAAGCATGTTAGACTAATCCTGACATAAATATTGCATATCGCGACTAATCCTACAAATTATATGATTTAAATATTATTGAAATTACTCTATTTCACTGTTAAGCCAATTTATTTCATCACCTTTGATGAATGTTCAGTTCTCAGTCATTATAGAATAGTTATCATTACGCCCAGTGGCGTAACTATACCATCTGGGGCTCGTGGCAAATTCTTTTAATGGGGCCCTATCAGTAAAAATCGTCAGGTTGTACTCAGTTTAATTTTAATAAACTTCGAGATTTTCAGCGTAATCCCTCTTGGGGCCTCTCAGGGTCCCTCTTGGGTCGGGGGCCCGTGGCATTTTGCCAGCACTGCCACCCTATTGTTACGCCACTAATCACGCTGTAGGCACAGTGAAACATATGTTACTAGACGCTTTCCGCGTCGTGCGACTTAAATTGTCTAACGATATTTCAAATAGTTTGAAGAATTCCCCAAATTGATAAAACAAAACATAATATGTGTATTTTTTCTATATACGTGAATACGTGAAGAGAAAACTTTGGACTCCTTTTAAAGAGCATTGCGCGAACAGTGGGGTATGAAATTTGGCACAGTTAAAGTTTACATATCGGAGGACTGCAGAAATCTAATTTTTTAAAATAAAATGCCTTAGAAATACATTAATTTAATAAAAATAAACATTACACACACTATATTCATGTGACATACATGGTAATATACACACATGGATACTAAACTGTTTTCTTTACGGCTAAAGTCAATTGTCAAACATAGATTTTATTTTTTAGTCTATGGTCGGTAAAAATATCGTAAAAAAATATGCTACCATGTGCTATTTTATTGTGACGAATAAAAAGCTAAGGCTTAAGGAATACCTCTCTTTTATTTCATTGGTATGTATTATAACTTTGTATTTCTCTGTGTAAATGCAAGTGACACTGATAATCTAAGAAATTACTTTGAAAGGCGTATCCGGTTTGATCCGCGGTTTATATAATCTGACAAAAGACAAAGGAAATGACTAGAAAATTTTGTAATTGTAGCTGAAGTGGCAAAAATAGAGCATTTGTGTTACGCTGACGAAGTCGAGGGCATGTTATCAATTAAAAGCTGAAAATAAAATCATATAACAAAAAGTAAAATGTAACATTTTTTATTTAGACGTAAAAACTCCTTTTTCATTTATTCACAAATCTAGAACTAAAATGAAAACTGTTACTGACATTATTGCACCAATTTTCAGACGACTGAAAAGCACTCGGCGTATTAGAAAAAGCCATTGTATCCACTACAGTACCTATTTGATGTGGCTGTCTGTCAGTACGAACAAAATAATGAAGGCTGCATTGTGTGCCTTGTATGAGGCAATCTCAACTAAACTGCAACCCGGCACAAAGATGCCATATTATTATGGATGTAGTATGATTAAGGTTTCCACATCTTTGCTGTATCTAGGACAGTTTCTGTACTGTTATTTGAGTTTAAAATTATAAGTTAAGTGCGTATTAAATAATTATTACGATCAGGGCTCTCATCTATTTCATGTATTTTTTTAGAATAAAATAGAAAACATTTTCTTTCCAATAATAGACCACTTGCCGTTCTTTCAGGCAGTTCGAAAGAGGTGATCGATTGGCTATGCGAGTCCCTTCCTTCGTGGCTTCTGTATTATCTCACCCAGGTCTAGTCTGGTCTCACCGCCTGAACTATTCCTGCCGCAAATCAGTGATTTTTAGCGCCGTGTTTCATTTTGGAGTCTCGGTAAACTTATGCATATGGCATTAAGGCCCCGCCACACGGATAGCAACGCACCATTACCTTTGGTGTCTATATGGTTGTCTCTTTCCATCAAGGGAGCCATCTGTTTGTTTGCTATCTTCCCCGTATTGGTTCAGGCTCCTTTCAAGAATAGGCCAAATACCTTTCAGCCAGGCAGGTCGTAAGACGCGACTGATTGGCTATGCGAGTCACTACCATCGTGGCTACTATGTGGTAGTGTTCTGTATTTTCTCGCCTGGGTCTGGTATCTCCGCCTTGCCTATTCCTGCCGCATTAGCGTCAGTGCTTGTCACTGTCGTCTTCCGATTAGGAGGGTAAGGTATCCGGTAAACTTATGCATGTGGCATGAGACCTCGCCACAAGATAGCAATACACCATTAACATCTTTGGTGTATATAGGCGATGTTTGAATCTTTTGCTATCTTATGATATAAAAGCTTGATATGAATAAACATTTTTATACAAAATAAGTAAGAACGTGGTTTTAACAAACATTTTTTGGAGGTCAGATGTACAAAATTTAATTAGAATTATTTAATACAGGAACTTATAACAATAAGAATTAGTCATACATTTTATTAATGACTAGCTGTTGCCCGTGACTTCGTCCGCTCGTACTTTGTTTACTCCGCTTCTTATTTCGTAGCATGATTTTATATAGCATAACCTTCCTCGATAAACAGGCTATTCAACTCAAAAAGAATTATTCAAATCGGTTCAGCACTTTCCGAGATTAGCGCGTACAGCCAAACAAACAAACTCTACAATTTTGTAATATTAAAGTATAGATTATGTCACTGGGTCACTGTAATTTTATTGCGGTAAAAAAGACATTTCAAATACCATAAATTTCGGGAGTATTTTTAGTAGTAGGTAAGTTTTGTAGAAACCTTGCGTACGCCAGTAGAAATAAAATGCCAAAAGTTCCTATAAATCCCATGTGTGTCAAAAAAGTTATTCAATATCGAACCGGCAAGTAACGTGTTTGTATACTGCAGGGATTTTCATATATTATGGCATTTAGTGCTCTCTGTCTACCCTGTATGGGATTTGACGTCAAGATATGTATGTCATGATCATTTGGCTAAGCGACCATGGTGAGGAAACTGAGATATATCGGGCTCAATATGCTGAAACTATTAATAAGTTATACTGCAATTTGCGTGAAATGTGGTTTGTAAATTTTGGTAACCCCATTATTGTTGTGTTAAAGTTATTATGTATGAAGTTTGGTTTTAAAATGATAGTGACCCAAATTATATTGGTTCGAGCAATTCGTCAATGTGATATAATCATTTGCTTGGATCAAATGCGATTATTATTAATGACGAATCGATTTTGAATATGCCATAGATATAAAATTTATTCCTTTTAAATGCAGCTCAATTTTGTTCAATCCTAACGATTAATGGAACAAAGGGATTATAGAATGCGCTTCTGGAAGTTGATATCATTAGGTATTATACAATTTAACCTATAAATAAATTAGCCGACTTTCTAATTGAAAGCTATGAACTTTCACAAAGATAACCCTCTGGACCTACAATAACTTCTTACATTAATAAGTGATTTTATGAAATTGGTCTCCAGGGAAGTTCCTTTTATATTGTACTTGTACTGTAAGGTTTTGAAAAGGAGTTCAATCTTAACACAAAATTGAATCTATCCCTCAATTATTTCGATGTTATCAAAGAAGTTTGTGTTTTTGGTTATTTCATCATGGATGAATTTACGTGAGATTTGAAATAGAAAATCGTATATGTCTAGACATTTCAATGGACATTTGGCTTGGAAAAACATATTATTAAATGTAATATTTACTGCCCCATCGGTCGAGTGGTTACGCGACCCTGCGACCCTGACTACGCAATCGACGGGGCTCGGGTTCGACTCCGACAGGAACAAGCATTTGTGTGATGAGCATAGATGTTTGTATTTCTGGGTTTGGGTGTTTATTATCTATGTAACAGTATTTATATATGTATTTCTATGTATTAGTATCGTTGACTAACACCCATAACACGAGCAAATAATTTCATCAAGATCAGCAAGTGTAATTTGCCTGTGAATATTTATTTATTGATTATTAGTTTTCGCGTGGGGGTCAGAGAAGACTATGAAGCGAAGTGCAGGATTTTGTTCTACTAATTGCTTTTTTTTATATCATGAGATGACATTTCTAACGAAACTAAACATCCTTTGCTTATATATACCAAATTAGTTAATGGTGAGTTGATATCGATGTGGCGAGATGATAATGCCATATTCATAAGTTGACCGGCTACCTACCGGAAAATCGCTGTTAGTAAACAATGAATTTTGATATGTATGTGCGGGTGTCCGCACTAAACATTTTTGTCGGATAATTAGGTCAAAATTTAAGTACCCATTATACCTATTAGAAATGAACTACCTCTTTCAGTATGTTATAACCTTTTACCAATATATATATATATATATATATATATATATATATATATATATATATATATATATATATATATATATATATATATATATATATATATATATATATATATATTTAAAACTGTGTTCCCATCTACGTAAGGATCTTACTTGAATAAAGAATTTACTTGAATAAGGTTGTAAATTGTTGTTAAAACATATTTTAATAGTGGTGTTGCTGATATGCAAAAATATATTGTAATGTTAAATTGTGATGCCTACGTCGAGTCGCAAAAAAACTTTGACAAACGAAATTTATTGTAAGGTGCGTTTAAACCCGGCATGAATCAATAATTAAAACGCAGTAAAGCTTCAACACCGAATTTTCAATTCCTTCCAATTTCAACCAAGGATTTGGAAATTGGTTGTTGAAGCTTACTAACGTACCTAGGAAAGCATGATATTGCAGTCCACGTGATTCTACCATCCGAGACGAAGGCGAGGGTGATAATAAGAACGCGGGTAGCAATGTCACTTTTCCTGCTGTGATGCGTATAGTAAGTACTATTTATTTGTCCCAGTTTGATTGAAAGTTCATATTACATAGTTCTTTAGATTATTTACAATTACTGGACTAAAAGACGTTTGAGAAATATTAACAACTAGCTGACCCGCGCAGCTTCGCCCGCGAGTAGAGTTTACATGTCGTCAAGATATCTTTTAATAAAAATACTTACATGCTAAATTACATGAAAATCGATCCAGCGGTTAAGGCGTGAAAGCGTAACAGACAGACAGACAGACAGACTTTCGCATTTATAATATTAGTATGGATTAAAACTTTAAAAAACTTTTGACATTGTAATACAAAAACCACACAATTACACATGTGCAAGAAATTTAAAGCAAAACTAATCAAATTGATTTGTTTAGGATCAGTTTCGGCTTTGAAAGTAGGGCCGAAATACGAACTTTCAATCCAGGTGTGATAAAAAAAGAATTTTCCAAATTGGGTACGTAAATATAAGTAAAAGACCGAGTTCGGTTTTTGGCAAGTTTGTTTAAAATGAAGATAAACACTATAAGAAAAGTGAATAAATCACAAAACACTAATTTCTTGTATGTTTGTTTATTCGCATACATTTCTGAAATAACCGAACCATGTGTTGATAACTGGTCTTACGAAAATAAAAGATATGTGGGTATTTCAATAAATCGGATGTCCGACAAAATCTTTTACTTCATTTAAAAATCTCTAACGACTCGACCAACGGGGCGGTCCGCGGTCATCCTCAAGCACTGAACAAACAACACACAATGATTCTGACTTATTACCTACCTATAAACATCTCTAGAATTGTGTCACCTCGTATTTATGATGTATTATGAATACGAGGTGACACAGTTTTAATTCATAATTTTTCTGCATGTCATTTTTCCGTCAATATCTTCAGTGTTTATAGAGGATAGTTATCTTATTAAGGAGAGCCGTTTGCTTGTTTGTTATCTTAAGGAGAGTCGTTTGCTTGTTTGTTATCTTAAGGAGAGCCGTTTGCTTGTTTGTTATCGCATGAAAAAAAAAAACAACTTTAAATTAACCTGTTTGCCTTGGGAAAGTGTTTAACTAGTTTATCTATTCTATGAAAAATACCAAGTGCGTTAGTTCTGTAAGCTTAAAAAAATTAATTATTCCGATTTGGAGCACATTCCACCAAAGAAAAACATTTCTCGAAACCGATATCGTTATTCAAATGGGAAGCCATATGAATTTGGCAGAGCCCCAGCGGAGCATCTATTATGGATTATCCGTGTAAGCCTTTTAAGATTTAATATTCTGTTTGTTTGGAATTTATTAAGTTATTATAATTTTTGCACGAGTTTGTTAAATTACTATGATATATGGTCATTACTATATTGAGTTGCGTGAATTTTGGAATAAATACTTTATTTTCACGGATTTGTTTGAATAAAATAAATTAATTCCTTGCCTTCATTATCTTAATTAACGACCGCCCGTGGCCGAAACTCGACCATAGACTAAAATATAAAATCTATTTTAGGTTTGACAACTGAATAGTATACTTGAAAGAGAATAGTATGTATGTGTGTAGGTATATTATCATGTATGCAACATAAATTTAGTGTGTGTAATATTTATTTTTATTAATTTAATGTATTTTTAATGCATTTTATTAAAAAGAGGTTTCTGCAGTCCTCCACAATGTAAAATTTAAATGTGCCAAATTTCAAACTCCACTGTTTGCGTAATTGTCTTAAAAAGAGATCCAAAATTTTCCCTTCACCAACTGATGTTAGCCGTAAAGACAATAGTAAGTATGTGTATATTATTATGTATGCAACATAAATATAGTGTGTGTAATGTTTATTTTTATTAATTTGACGTATTTAAAATGTATTTTATTTAAAAAAATTATAAAAAATTATATTTAAAAAAGGTTTCACAATGTAAATGGTGCCAGATTTCAAACTCCACTCCTTGCGCCATTGTCTTAAAAAAGGGTCCAAAGTTTTCTCTTCACGTATTAATATATAGATGACACATAATTAGTCACCTCAAATTCATCGATCCACTTGTTTATTTACTTGGCAGTTTCTTTGGCTTTAGTTAGAACGCAGAACTTAATTAATCGAGGTCCAATTTCGGCCCGGGCTCCGAAGGAAGTAGTCAGCGTCGACGTCAGTAGCCGAAATCCTAATTTATAAATTTAGATGAACAAGCTTTTTGACCAGAATTTCAGTGTCGCTGGATTGGCTTCTGAGGTCTTCTTTATTTTCGAGAGGATTATTGGTTATACTACTTCTCTTATTTCATTAGCATTGCAGATATCACGGTTCGTGGAAATTCGCAAATTCAAATAAATACCTTAATTTTTAGTTGTAATAACAATATAATAGTAGCAAAGTAACGCCGTAATCTGTAATCTATCTTCTTGAAAACACAAACGGCTCAAAAACGCGTACATATATAGAATTTACTTATAAAACTCGACGTTTCGGCTGTTACATTGACCGTGGTCACTTCGACACACGAGTTTCTTCCGTCGGCCACGGCGGTATTAATTTTCATCTACCCCTTCTGGTCTAGCTTTTTCGAACTTAATCTACGCACAACACTAACCGTATCTTAATCTGTATTCGTTTGCAGGTGCAAAGGCCGTATTCAGTTAACCACTGGATTCCAAACGGCAGATAATTTAAATCCATCGTCACTGTTGAAATTATAGACCAGTAAAAAATTTAACGAAACCATGATCGACCAGTTTTGGCGCAATGAGTAAAAATGTGTTCATTAATACTTAAATAATGATATTATGAAAGAAATTTTTATTAAAATTAAAGGGAAAGGGATGAAAAAAATAAAAAAATGGTTGAAAAATGCCTTTTTTTTAAATAACTTAATAACGGTAAGAAATAGAAAAAAGTTTCAAGTAAAAGTTGTAGAGAAAAAAATTCTACACAAAAAGTTCCTCTTCATTTTTTTGTTATCTGCTTTAGTTTAGCTACAAAAAATAAAAATTAAATTTGTAGTAAAATATGTAAAAATATATAAATATGGGAATACATGTGTAGTAGTGTTAGTACATACTAATGTGATGCGCGCGCTACATGGTACAGGGCCGTAATAATTCTGGTAAGGTTTTATAATTAATTACAAAGCAAATTTAATTTTTATTTTTTGGAGCTAAACTAAAGCAGATAACAAAAAATGAAGAGGAACTTTTTGTGTAGAATTTTTTTTCTACAACTTTTACTTGAAACTTTTTTTTCTATTTCCTACCGTTATTAAGTTATTTAAAAAAAGGCATTTTTCAACCCTTTTTTATTTTTTTCATCCCTTTCCCCTTAATTTTAATCAAAATTTCTGTCATAATATCATTATTTAAGTATTAATGAACACATTTTTACTCATTGCGCCAAAACTGGTCGATCATGGTTTCGTTAAACTTTTTACTGGTCTATTATGTATTTTCTGATTTCAATGACTTTCCGTACCATATGGGGAACATAGTGTCGTTTAGTAGAAAGAACCTAAATTCATTCAAGTAATTTATCTGATAATAATTAAAAGTTAAAAGTTAAAAGTAGCCTTTGCATTATAGTATTGGATCCCACTATAAAACGATTTTAACCGAGCTGGTTAATTGATGAAATGTATTTTATATCCAATAAAATATGCCAATAAATATATTGCAAATAGGTTGACTGAAAAATTTCAGACCCATCAGATGGTAAATTTCAGGTACCATCAGGCCTTAAATATTCCTGCTGCAATAGCGTCAATGCTTGGCACAGTCGCATTCCACTATAGAGGGTAAGGTAGTCGGTAAACTTAGCATATGCCATTACTATCCTTCCATACTGATAGCATCTCTGGTGTCTATAGGTGGTGGTGACCTCTTTTTACCAGGAGATACATCTGCCTGTTTCACGAGAGTCATCATTTGTCATGACATAAAAAAAGGAATCAAAAATATTCTAGTTTCGCAAAATATGTTTTATAAAAATATGTTAGTAATTTGATTAAAAACTAATGACGCAGTAGAATCTGACATTTTATATATTTACTCAATTACATATATTATTGTCAAGAAACATTAACATATTTATGTCAATGTCAAGAAACCATACAATTAATTGTATTCTTTTAATACTACGGTGACTTTGAATCGACAAGGACGATAAGATAAAATAACTAGGTTAGAAGCTTTCTGAAAAATTGAAGAACCTTATTATATAAGTGGGTATTACGCTACCGTCTATAAGTTATATTGAATAAGTTGCAAATAATTTTACAAGCAACATTTTCACTGGCACGAATTTAGGTTACGAACTAAATTACGACTAACAGAACGGTATCCTCCCACACTCAACAAAATTATTGGGTTGACACGTATTAAAGTCCTACCTACTCTTTGTTTCATGGATGTTCTTATACAAGTTAATATTATGAAAGAGAAAGGAATAAAGGCTGCTTAATAAACCACAAAACATTATTTTAACTTGACAAACAGAGTTTCGTTTTAATTATCTTATTGTTACTGAATATCTCAAAATGAGCTAGCATGATCTTTATACATTTTCCCCTTCCACTACACATGCTCGTAAGATAACCATAACTGTCGCATAAAGCGGTCGAGTAGGTTTTTAGTTAAATCGTAACAAACAAAAATCAAATCTGTCTTATTTATAATATTAGTTTAGATTAGCGGTAGGCTTAGATTAGATTATGAATGATTGATACAATCGAATTACTTTACTATATATTAGTTAATTATAGTTTATTTACTTTAGTATATATTATTACTTTACTATAATACTAATATTGATAATCGATTGTGATTTTAGTGACTTATTTATTTTCATGACCGAATGATTTTACTAATTTCCGAACGACCGAATCGAAAAGGGTTTGTTGTAAAAAGTTGGGACATTCGGAATCGGGAATTGAAGTCGCATTTTGATTGTTGTATAGAACAGATGTTTCTTTTGGTTCAGCGGTATAAGTTTCAAGTCTTCGTTAGAGAAATATTAACAGTAAGTTTACTTATTTTAGTTTCTTATTAATTTCTTAAAAAATCCGCAGGAAAATAGTTAAGGAAAGGCAATTTACCATGGTGTTTTCTTTCGGTTGGCCAGCCTGTCTCGCTTTGCGTCGACTCGATAACGAATCACGAATACCAATTAAATTAGTAACCTTTAATCTGTTATAATCGAGATATTTCGAGATTTCTTCATAATCGAATGATTTCGGTAGTATATCTCATAATCGCCCATCGCTTGTTTAGATTGATTTGCGAAGGAAAATTAGATTTATCTCTTTAACTAAGTTTATTAATTCAGTAAGACACTTAAAGCGCGGCCGCAGTCAGAATTCATTAGTAGGAACCAACACAAATGTTTTATTGGTCCTGTTTTGTGACTAACTCAGGACTAGTTGACAAGTTCTGACACTTGATATCGCCTACATTTCAACTTGATGCTACGTGTCGTCGCGTTTATATGGTGAAATTGTCTTTTAGTTTTAGATCGATTCCGTTGGTTGTACTACTAATTTCGTTAACTTGGTCTGTGTTTTGTAACATCTTGCACTTAACATAGCTAATAATTGGACTGCGAAGCTTCTTCCGCGAGAAGATTAGCTGGTTATCGATGTAAGATAGAAGATTGATGAGATCGGCCAACAAGTCCTACAATAATACAATCTCAGCCGAAATTTTAAAATAATGTACATTAAGCATAATATATTAGAATTCAACGGACACTTTTTAATAGCAAGTACATTTTAAAAAGGAACATACTTGGAAAATCATGAAACTAATTAACATGAATGCTTTTTCTTATTTTTAAATCAAGCAAAATTTTTGCTTTTCTGCTGTAAAGTTAATATTTTGTTTTATTTAGGACTAGCTGTTGCCAGCGACTTCGTCCGCGCGGACATGGTTTACTCCGCGCTGCCCCTCCCCCGTAGGTGATAGCGTGATAATATGTAGCCTATATATTGACCCGACCTGTTAGTAATATTCATGCAAAATTTGAAGAAAATCCATGCAGTATTTTTTGATTTCACTCCGGACATACATACAGACAAACACACAAACAGACAAAAATTCTTAAAACTATATTTTTGGCTTTGATATCGATTGTAGATCACGCCCCAAGTATTCTTTTAAAAAAATATTTAATGTACAGTTTTGACTTTCCTACGATTTTATTATATGTATAGATTAACCAAACAAGTTCGAGTAGGTAAGACGCCAAATGTTAAATAAACTAATGTATAAAATACAACAAAAGGGGAAGTATTTATTACTACCGTCAAAATTTATAACATGGCTTTATAAACAAGATCGTAATATCTTAAAATCTTAGTACCTTTCAAAAAAACACTAGTGTCGTCTGTTCAGTGGTTATTATCAAAATTATTTATAACTAGCTGTGTCCGCGGCTTCGTCCGCGTGGTTTGACTAATTAATATCGATGAGATACAGAAATGTATTATACCAACATATATTGCGACGTGATTGGCTTAAAATAGTATGTACTTATTGTGAATTCAAAAAATCATAATTCTTATAGGTTTTTCGTGAATTGTAGTATAAATGATCGTGATACAATTTATATTTCAGGAGAAATTAATTGTTTATTACAAGCGCCCATTAACACGCGATGGTTTCTAGGCGATCTTTGTATGGACCTAAATCATTCTCATTTTTTACAATCTATATCCTCTATTACGTTTGAACCTGGGCCTTCAATTATCTTTGTCGACAAAGTTTATAACACAATCGGTTTAGCTGTGAAAGCGTAACAGACAGACAGACGGACAAACTTTCAAATTTATTATTATAGTATCGATAGATAGACACCGGATTATTCCGGTAGACTTAGAAGACTTCGCTCGCTTTTTCAATAGTGATCCCATAGGCGAAAAAGAAGAAGACTTTCTGCCATTCTGTCAGTTCGTAAAAGGCAAACGATTGGCTATACGTGTTATTACCATCGTGACTGTTAGGCCTGCATCATCTCACCCAGGTATATGGTACCACCGCCCTGCCTATTTCTGTCGCAATAGCATCAATGCTCGGCATTGTCGTGTTCCGGTTTGAAGGTTTTGGCTAGCTTAGACTTATGCATGTGGCATTGCCATCCCGCCATACGGATAGTAACGCGTCATGAACATCATTGGAGTCTATTGACAATGGTTTCTCTTTCCATCAGGAGAGCCAACTGATCGTTTGCTATTTTTAACATGTGCTTCTGTGTATACTCTGTGTGAGTATACACAGTAGCACAAAGTAAACTGTAAATACTGAAAATCAATAGTATTCAGAAAAACTTTTCGCGTCAATAGAAGATGAATAAAAGTGACCTATCTCATACATCTAATGTTACAGACATAGACCTAAAACTATCTTTAAATAAACCATTTCACCAGTTTAAACCATCGCGTTAACAAATTCCCAGATCATGTTACCTAATTTTGTTACGAAACATTTTAATAATGAACCCAGTAGACGACGGAGGTAATTACAAGATAAAATGCCTTGGTCGTTAACAGTATCATTTTCAATTGACCAAGAAACGGAGGTTATTTGTTTGATATGAATTATGAATGTATGTAATATTTTTGGAATTAGATGATATTTAAGTATGGTGATCTATACGTATACCGAATTTTATAAGTGTATGTATATATGTTTGCATGTTTTTAAATCAGAAATCAGAAGAACATTATTCAATAAAACTTTTTAGAAGTTATTTTGACACGTCAACATTTTTAAAACTACTACAGGATCGGAACGCGGCCACACACTGAGATCCTTTATTTTAATTTATGTTTATACGTTTGTATGTTTGTATCTTCGTCTACGAATTTCTCGGGAACCAAAAGCTATATCGCGATCATTCTTTTTATATTATATCAGATATATTCTAATTTAGCGAACAGTCTAAGTTTAATCAAAATCGGTTTAGCAATTTGAGATATTTGTCAGTGTAACTTTTCAAATTCAATTATTTGCTTGTGTAACTGTACTGTGCACCATGTATACTGAATGTCAACAGTGGCAATTAAAATCTGTATCAAATAGGCAGTGATGAACAAAATACCCCGTAAAAAGTATTTGGAATACAAAATACTTTTAAATTAAGTATTTCAGATACGAAATACAAAATACTTTCGAGAAAGGTATTTGAAATACTAGATACAAAATAGGTATTTTATAAATACTTTATAAAATACAAATACTTTTGTAAGAAAACAACATTTGAATTTAAGTTTTTTTTTTATTATAGCTCTCATTATACGTAGATCAGCAGACCAATTATTGTAATTTTAAGTTAGACTTGAGTAAAACCAGCTCTTCAAACATCTTATCCGTCATCTCCCTTCGATGTGGCCTCATGATAATAACCCCAAATGAAAAGAGTCGCTCCACAGGGTCAGAGCTCGGCAATCAAAATACAGACTATAAATCAATTATAATAGCTTAATAGCCGATGTCAGAGAGAAAGAGTCGCCATCTACCAATTTTTTCTCACATTAATAACGGCACGCTCAGTTCTACGCATTTATTTTATAAATGACACCAAATAATATATTTTTTTGTCAGAAAAAGTATTTTATCAGAAAAAGTATTATATCAGAAAAAGTATTTTATCAGAAAAAGTATTTATTAAATACTAAGATACTAAACAAAAGTATTTAAATATATGATAAAAAATCCTTTCTAAAAAAGTATTTTAGATACAAGATGAAAATATGTATTTTGTATCTTGTATCTGTATTTCAAATACTTGTATCTTAGATAAGTCACATGCCTGCAAATATGAATAGGAGGAGCCAAGATCATGCGTGTAAATGTACCTAGACATAACCTTTAAATAATAAAACCCAAAAACACCTAATTTAATTTAACCGCGTTAATAAAACCCAAAAATATCACCTAATTTAGTTACAAAATTGCATTAACTACAAAAGTTATGTGGCCACTGGACATTGCGAAAGGGATGCCATTAAATGAAATGGTACCATAAATCTCAGCTCAGTTTGTTGATGTGTTAAGTTTGGTGGTACAATGAGGATCTAATTATGTGTTATTGTTGTTTGACAACAGTCTGTTATTTGGGGAAATTTAATCTCGACGATATTTCAAATTTTTTAGAGATTTTTTTAAGTTGATACCATAATTTAATGTCTCTGTTTAAATTCATCCACAAACTTATATAAATATATAATAACCTATATAAATAAAATTATTGGTATGTTTATCCACGTATTTCAACATAGCGGATACATCTATCTTACTCATGTTTATAATATTTGTAATTATTTGATTGGAAATTGAGTTGCAGCTAGTTTTTTTTTTTAACTGTGCTGCGATATAAGATATATAAAGTATTTTTCAATGTTATCTGATTGTATACTTTATATATGTAATAATATCTATTTTTATTGTTTACAGGTAATGCAGCAATTGTTTGTCAACTGAAAATATAAGCTTAAACGTACTTACAGTAAGTATAAATGTTTCGCTACTTTTTAGAAATACCTGTTATTTGATCATCACTACATAGTATAAAACAAAGTCGTTTTCTCTGTCTGTCCATATGTATACTTAAATCTTTAAAACTATGCAACAGATTTTGATGCAGTTTTTTTTAATAGATAGATTGATTTTTGAGGAACGTTTTAGTATATAAACCTTTCCGATATTTCCATAAGAACAAAAGCTATGCGGGTGAAACCGCGGGCAGGTCGCTAGTTTCACAATAAAAATACAATTCACTTTTTTCAATAAAAGAACGAAACTTTCAGCTGAACTATTTTCTGTATCATATTAAGAGGGAAAAATATTATGACAATATTTCTTACTTCAGAAAGATTCTAGGTCAAGACGCAAAACCGCCGTAACTATTGTTCTGGAAATAAGCCAAACGCAAAGTTACGGTGTCAAAATGAAATGAACGGTTGAATCGAGGAAAACAACTTGTATCATACGAGGCCAAGATGTTTAGATGAAATACGATTATGTTCTGAAAGATCCGCATTTTCTTGTATATAGAAACAAACATCTAATTGATTAAAAAATATATTCTTTGAATTCTGAATCACGTAAATTCAATTTTCATAAGGTTAACTAGTTTTCGTGCTTGGCTTTGCACGCGTTAAACTATATTTTAATAACTAATTTTGTAATTTAAAAGGAGAAAGTTCTCAATTTTCTTTTCTTTTATTTTATATCATAGGATAGCAAACAAGCAGATGGGTTTCCTGATAAAAATAGTCAACGATCGCCTATAGACACTAAAGATGTTAATGGTGTGTTGCTAACTTGTGGCGAGGTATGCCACATGCATAAATTTACCGGCTACCTTGCTCTACAAACCGGAACATTACCGTGACAAGCACTAACGCTATTGCGGCAGGAATAGGTAAGGCTGTGGTATTAGACCCGGGCGATTAATTAATCAATCTAAATTAAATTCAATTTAATTAAATTCAATTAAACGAAATCCCTTTTTTAAATATGTCCACTGACTACTTCAAGAAACCTAAACCGATTTAGAATATATTTTTCGCCAGCCGGTCGAGTGGTTAGCGAACCCAGTCGATGGGACTCTGGTTTGACTCCCGACAGGGAGAAACATTCTGGGTTTATGTGTTTGTAAATATATTCCTATGTATTATTATCATACTCCGTTTTGGTTCGGGCTCCCTTTGAAAAATAGATAATGTGCCGTTCTGCCAGGCAGTTCTTAAGAGGCGAACAATAGCTATGCGAGTCACTACCATCGTTTCTACCTAATTTCACTACAATCGTGGCTACTAGGTGGTAGAATTCTGCATTGTTTCGCCCGGGCCTGGTCATACCGCCTTTTCTATTCCTGCCGCAATAGCGATGGTGCTTGTCACTGTTGTGTTTCGGTTTGAAAGGTAAGCGGGAAAACTTGACGGGGTCTTAATGCCACATGACGCACCGTTAATATCTTTGGTGTCTATAAGCGATGTTTGTATCTTTCCACCAAGAGAATCATCTGTTTATTTGTTTGTTAATATGATAAAAAACTAACATCTATACTGTTAGACACAATAAACAACGCACAAGTCCATTGTTTATTTTGTCTAACAGTATAGATGTTCGTTTTGTTATGATATTAACTTCAGTTCACAACCTATATATTTTTGGTATGTTGCTCAACCAGTTTCACTTTTTAAGCATCTTCAAGATGTAATATACTAAAACCGAGAAGCAGAGGCGCCGAATAAGACAGTTGAATCACTTTTACATGCACAGCCCCCCAATTCACGTAATTGAGTCAAAGCGCTTAGGACTTTCACACACATAAACACGATAGAACGTTGAGACGTGCTACGACGCGGCATAATATGTAAGAAAATGTGTGAATGTCTTAAATGCTTCGACTCGCTTGCCGCTTGATTACGTGAATTAGGCTCCAGTATAATTTTTGAGAGCGTTACCTCAATAAGCGATTGAATTACAATGAATCTAAAACATCTGATTCCAGTTTATTTATACTGTCCTTATCTATATTTGTTCGTTGTTGTTAACAATATCACTATCACACAATAATAGGTGCATAAATCACACAGGTGCGCCACACCTTGCTGTCTAGTCTTGTTGATAATAGTCCAGTAAAAAGTTTAATGAAACCATGATCAACCAGTTTTGGCGCAATGAGTAAAAATGTGTACATTAATACTTAAATAATGATATTATGAAATAAATTTTGATTTAAAATTAGGGGAAAGATATGAAAAAATAAAAAAAGGGTTGAAAAATGCCTTTTTTAAATAACTTAATAATGGTAGGAAATAGAAAAAAAGTTTCAAGTAAAAGTTGTAGAGAAAAAAATTCTACACAAAAAGTTCCTCTTCATTTTTTTGTTATCTGCTTTAGTTTAGCTCCAAAAAATAAAAATTAAATTTGCTTTGTAATTAATTATAAAACCTTACCAGAATTATTACGGCCCTGTACCATATCGCGCGCATCACATAAATATGTACTAACACTACTACACATGTATTCCCATATTTATATATTTTTACATATTTTACTACAAATTTAATTTTTATTTTTTGTAGCTAAACTAAAACAGATAACAAAAAAATGAAGAGGAACTTTTTGTGTAGAATTTTTTTCTCTACAACTTTTACTTGAAACTTTTTTTTGTATTTCCTACCGTTATTAAGTTATTTAAAAAAAGGCATTTTTCACCCCTTTTTTTATTTTTTCATCCCATTCCCCTAAATTTAAATCAAAATTTCTTTCATAATATAATTATTTAAGTATTAATGAACACATTTTTACTTATTGCGTCAAAACTGGTCCACCATGGTTTCATTAAACTTTTTACTGGACTATAAGCGCAGTTGCTAATAATACTTAACTAATCATTGACAGTTTTTTTTAAGATGCTAATGGTGCGTTTCTATCTAATTGCGAGGTCTAATATCTCATTCATAAGTTTACCGGCTACCTTACCCTCGAAACCGGAACACGAAAGTGACTACTAACGCCATTGCGGCAGGAATAGGTAAGGCGGTGGTACTAGACCCGGGCGGGACAATGCAAAATTCTACCACCTAACAGTTAGTTTAAAGATATAAACACATATGTTTTTTATATCTTTAAAAAAAATCAAAAATGTTTATTTTTGTACAAGTGCATTGTTAATTGTCTCTAACAGTAATGCAATTTCACCAAGGTACTGACGATGGAAATTATAGAATAAACATCTATACTCTTCCCCGTCAGGACTTGAATCTGATCCCCATCGATTGCGTAGTCAGGTCACTCAAGCAATGAGGCGGTCAAATACTGCTTTAAATTCATATAAACACGTAACAAATTGAAATTCCACTCCCACTATCTCGATCTCTGGAAATCTCTTCTGAAGCAAATTATTGGCGGGGCCAACGATTTTCTCATAAGTGGCCTTTGGAAATCGAGCGTACTCCTTCTTGGAAAGCTGGTAATGCTAAACAACAAGACCTCTGATGCTATAATCTTTATATATATATATATATATATATATATATATATATATATATATATATATATATATATATATATATATATATATATAATTACGTGCCACGTTGTTTGTGAAACTACTGAACCGTTTTCAATGACATTTTTCAGATATCTACTGTTTGGTCTACAGTTTTTATCTCAATTAACCACCCTCCTCAAGTACCCCACCAAAATTCGTAAGAAAAAAAAACGCTTGCTGGGTAAGCTAGTAATAATAATAAAATAATAAAAAAGCTTACTTAACATCTGTTAAATATCCTGTCAATTTCTCAATCTTAAACAAAATAAACAGTCATTGTACCAATGCGATATTGTTAAATTAGAGTTACTATGGATTTGTCTTTTGTTTTTTTTTGTGTGAAAATAGAGAATACACCTTCTTTTTAAATAGAAAATGGAGCAAACAAAGGGAAGCTCACCTGATTGTAAGTGGTCACCGCCGCCCATGGACAACTACACTGTCAGAGGTCGTGCATTTGCGTTGCCGGGCTTTTCAAAATGAAAAACATTTTCTTGAAGGTCCTTAAGTCGTTTCTGTTACTACGAGTACTATTTAACATTCATTAATTATTTACAGGGTCTATGTATCTATTTTTTTTAAAACACAAAAACTACATAACATCTCAATTTAAGCGACTACATAATATAAATTAGATATTGTGAAATTTTATTATACCTACCACTTCTTAGCATTGCTTTTATGTGTGCATTTAAAATATTTGAATTTGTTTTTCCCCGCTGTAATACAGCGCTACCTATGTAACTTGAACAATACTAATTACTGAATATTAAAGTACAGCGCCATCTGTGATTTTGCGTCCCAACTACTATCGACATCGTAGCTCGGCCCTCTACGAAGCTGCTACGTTCTACAAAATTGAGAGGTAGTTTCGGTTTGTGTCTTAGTTTAGTTTAAGTTTCACTTGTTTTCCGCTATAGAGAGATACCTATTTTAATAACCCATTTCAATTTTTAGTAAAACAGTAATACACCAGAGGTAATATTACAGTAAGTAACAGACTGAATTAAAAATTCTACGTAGCTGTTTCTAATGTGAATAATAAAGAGTTTTGCTCCTTCATAACTGGTTAACTTCAAAAATAGCCCGCTTACCTATATTTCCATATAACACTTACTTTATATAAATTCCACTTGTTTTCCACTAGAGAGAGTTACCTATTTTAAAATTTCGTTGCATATTTTTCAATATAAGTAAAAGACTGGATGAAAATTGTTATATGAGCAGAGGTTGACTTCAAAAATAGCCCGCTCAACTGTACAGAGAAGTCTCTTGATAACACCAGATGGCGCAATAATCATTTATTACTTAAATGCAAATATTATGAAAAAATATGAAAATTAGTTACCTGTCGAAGATAGAAAATATGGTTGTCTCGTCAAATCGAAACTGTTCACAAAAAATCAGCTTGTTATTAATCAAAAAAAGTTTATTCGTGGGACCACGGTCTATGAAGCTTGCATTAACCTCCAAAAATGCAGAGTTATAGAACTTACAGATGAAATAAAATTCATCAGGGTATTTCTTAAGCCTTAGCTTCTTAGTCGGCGTGATAAATTAGCATGGAAAATCTCAAATTTTCAAGATACTCTTAATACATCTCGCCTCTGTGGTCCGGTGTCGTTGTTGACCACATGAAGTCCCGGGGTCGATTCCCGGGTCTGGCCATTCAAAAATATGTTTTTTCGGATTTTTGATAAAAACAACGCTGCAAAGGATTTGAAAAATGCTAGGTGGCGATAGGCTTGTCAGCTATCACATTGTGGGATTAAGTATCTTTGGCTAATCGTGGGTGCACTGCTTGTACCTTTGCCTACTTTTTCGGGGATACGGGCGTAATGATACTTGTTATTTAGCGTGATAAAGTAACACAACATGGCAATTCTCTATTTTTACACGATATACACACTGTAAAGGTTGGACACTTGCAAGGTTTTGCTCATAAGAGTGGCTCTTAAGATATGTTCCCCGCCCAACATCGTGTCTATTGGCATTTGTGTGGTTTGTGGTAACTTGTCATCAATGTCATATATTACTACATTTTTCAGCTCCAAAGGTATTGATTATTGAAAACAAGGAAGCTTTTACAACGCTTCAATAAAACATCAGCAGTGTCAAATAACAACAATGAAAATTACATTAAACTAAAGCAAAAGCACCTAATCCTAACCTACAGTGCCTCGTTTCTATCGAAGTATTGTAACGAAATAGGGCCTAAGTGTTGGTAACAATTATACCATAACTACTTTTTGGTTGGACGTGAACCTTGGTATTTATATTTAAAATATCTACTACCGTAACCAACTGTTGTCTATCAAATAAATGAAGTTTTTTAAGTATTATCCACTTCGCTTGACCTCCCCGTTGGTTATGGGGCTAGGACTCTATTCCCGACAGAGACAGGCATATATATATATATATATATATATATATATATATATATATATATATATATATATATATATATATATATATATACTACTAAAGAATATTACGTCCTGAAGATGCTTTAAAAAGCGAAACCGATCGATTAATCTAAAATTATATGTCTATATTTGTAGTAAAATTAAAGTACAAGTGATTATAACCTTGTTTGGACTTATAAGATTGATCGAGTACTGTCCGAAGATGGTATCAAGAGTCTTCGCAATCGGCGTGTGTGTATGAAGAGAGTGATGAATGTGGAGGAAGCGAGACAAGCTTGCAAGGATCGTGATGTATGGCACTCGGTTCTCTCTGCATACCTACCCCGTAAGGTATCTGGCGTGAAGATGTGTACATATACATACATCTGTTATTTTAATAATCATCCCAATATCTATTTATTGATACGTGAAGAAAAAAAATGTACCTTTTGCCTTTTTTAATGTGACATTTGACACAGTTAAAATTTAAATTGCAGAGTGCTGAAGCATAATATTTTTAAATAGTAAGTATGCTTTGGAAATATGTTCATTAAAATAATAACAATAACCATTACACACAATGTTCAAACAATAATATTGTTCATATTATTTATTACACGTATATTATTTTCTCGATTTCGGTAACGCAATACTCTAGATAGCAAATTTAAAGAGATTTTATTGTTTAGTCTATGGTAGAATTGGTAGAATCGGCCACAGGCGATCGCTAGTTTAATGAAATAATGTGGATATGGATTTTAAGGCGAGGTCTTTTAACGCCCGCCAATACTAAAGAAAGTGCGCGGCGCGGTATGTTCTGAAACCGCTGGAAAACGGTTTAGTTTTCGGATAAGTAAATATAGGACTTCAAATTAAAACCAAAATTTAGTACATTCTTTTTTGTATTTAAAACTAAATGTCACCATATAAAAATCACGTGGAATATTGAAAATATTATGAACAAATTACTTGTTTTAGATATTTTTTTAGCCTGTCGAATTTTTAATGATCAAGTGAAGGACATTCTATCATGTAATGACTTAGCACATTCTTTAGATAATATCTTCAGTTATATCGTGTAATTTTTGTAAAACATTTATTTAACAATCAATACTTAAAAATGTGATTAAGCAAACCAGTTTCCCGTTTGTCTACGTGCCTCGCCTTAATCTTGGTTTACTTGATGTCGAACGCAGGACCACCATATTATATTGGTTTACTCTTTGACCACCACATTGATATAGTTAAATTGTGTGTGAAAATTTCAAGCTTAGTGCTTTGACATTTATTACGGCAATTTAACGCAGTAACTGTCAAAGTTTGGAAACTTTAGACCAATTTAATTCTATCTGCAGCTAGATAGTTTTGGTTTTCCGCTGAAGTGTGCAGAAGTTATCTCTATGTTGGTTATGTTTGTAAGGGTAGTTATAATAAGTTTGTGTTAAAATAATAATTGCCTCAATTAGTGCCATAGGAATTTAAAGATTTTCTACTGACGAAATTGCCATCTGAATGACTGAAACCAACTGAAACGATCTGAGGGATATCATACTGATATCACTTTTCCGCTCAGGATACCTAAACAACGTGTGTGTTTTGTGCGAAACAAAAATCTAACGAATATCTCGTTCATTATTTTGCCTTCTTGAGTAATTTATACCTGCGACAAGAAAACTTTTATCGTTTTATACGTATTAGACGTAATAGAATAAACGAGATAATAGTTCTTACTTTCTGACCCGGAAAACGTTACACAAATTACTTGTATTGAATATTCGGGTAGGGCACTTGCGAGAGAGAGAGAGAGAGAGAGAGAGAGAGAGAGAGAGAGAGAGAGAGAGAGAGAGAGAGCGGAGGGGGGGAATTGAGATAGAAACTACCCTGTCTTGTAAGTTGAACCAAACAGTAAATCTTATCTACAAAATTTCATTGAAATAGTTTCAGTACCTAGTTTAGAAATCTATAGCGGACAAACAACGTGACTTGTAATTTGTATATATTAAGATATATACAAGAATTGCACGTTTAAAGGTACATAAAAGGTATACTAGGCGAAATAATATATTATCTTTTTGGTCTTAGCATTAGTGCGGAAATGATGATATATTCCTTTTATCTATTATCTAATGAGGTAGATCCTCATTGTATAATAGATATGTAGAATAAGCGGTTCTAAATTCTAATACTAATATGGTGAAATTACTTGCGCACTGAGTCTGTCATTGCGTGAAAGCCTAATGACGTATTGTTGAATTTCAATACTACAGTGCCGGAGTACATGTAATCAAACAACAGACAATTTGCTTAATGAACCGGTGCACTTAGGCTAGGTACTAAATGGAAATGATACACCTGAGGGTTGTATGCATTCAATAATTTCAGTCGGTAAATAATTGTCGTAAAATACTCGGAGAAATAGCATTTGGCTTTCAGTAAGTCTCATAACTGAAATTTTAATGGCTTAAGAAGTAGTCAAACATGTGCAGAACATAAACCTAAATCTTGATTCCCGACTACCTTAGTCGGGAATATTTTATTTATAACAATGAAAAAAATTAAACTGATAATCATTATTCGTTCCTTATAAAATTTCTCGTAAGGATATGTTATTATATTGCAAAATTAGTTTTACATGAAAATATAATGTAAAATTTTTGATCTAGATAAATAACAATATTTCATTGAAAGTAAATTAAACTTCTGGAAAATGTAGGTCTTTAAAACACACACACAAGCTGGAATCCAGCAACCAATATAGCGACTTATTTCCTAACTGCTAGTTGAAAATTCGAACCCATTATATAATTTTAGTCCAGATTAAGATATCGATGTGGAATGAGAAGTAATGTAAAGGTAAAGAAGCAAAACGAAAACTTCAAATTATACCCGAGTAACAGAGACTTCGCTCTACAAATAAATGAGTCGGTTATGCAGTATTTCACTCTGGGAATTGTACTTAGTTTTCTTCTCGAAGTTTTTGTTTTATTGTCAATTTCCATTTGGAAATACTCATATTAGAGTATAAAGTTTGAGGTGCTGAGGATGACAAAATTAAAGAAATATAGTAATACTGTTTTTTGCTACAACAAACCTAGGCCATGTGCTGGCACGACACGACACTTCAAAACTGCGAAATTTCATCAGTTGTCCTAGACTTTTATTTTTATAATGTAGATTTCTTTGAAGAATAAAACGGAAATTTGGGATTGATGTTGGGTCATGATATTTTTTTTGTTTTTTTTTTTTTGAATAAGGAAACATGTCAGTAATATCGTAAAAATTTAGTAGTAGCTTATCCAGAATTATGGTGCATAAATGCAAATTAATTTTCCAAGCAAAATCGGTTTGGAATATTTCTAATAATAAAGCTATTATTAATAATATTGTACTGATAATAAAACTTTTTCATAGATTTTAGATCACTTTAAGAAAATCTATATTATTCGAAGAGTATTTCCTGTATCTCCAGAATACTGCATCAGATCTCTCCTGTTATACATCCCCTGTGGCTTCATATTCTAATGAAACCACATGGGAAGTATAACCCTTCCAATCAGAAATAGAATTTTTAAAATCGATTCATAAATGAACGAGTTCTGAGATAAAAAACATACAGCCGAATTGATAACTACCTCCTTTTGGAATGTCAGTTAAAAATGGGTCGGCTTAACTATATTATACACTAATCTACTCAGCTACATTTTTGGTGTGCAGACACGTATAATATTAAACTAGCGACCTGCTCGCGGTTTCACTCGCGTAGCTTTTGTTCCCGTAAGAATATCGGAAACGTTTATATACAAAAACCTTCCTCAAGAATCAATTTATCTATTAAAAAAAAACCTCATCAAAATCCATTGTGTAGTTTTAAAGATTTAAGCATACATAGGGACATAAGGACATAGGGACAGACAGAGAAAACGACTTTGTTTTATACTATGTAATGATGATTACAGCTAGCTACTCGACTAAAATACGAGCTTAGTTAGAACCAGGCTTTTCGGCGACATGTCAACGAATATTTTCGGTGTTTTGTAGTTAACGTGTAATTATAGTATGTAAATATTCGTGGCGCGATTTGTTGCCTTGTGGGAAAAAATCTCATATATATGCTGTCAAGCACTCGTAATATATGAACATAGACTAAACAAGTTACTGCCGTCCTAATTTTGTGTCGCAGGATTACCAGCGTTCACGCAACTATAAACAGTAAGTGTGTTTTAGGATAGGCAAGAAGGTTCTCCTAAAGGAGTCTATGAGTGCTAATATCCATACTGTCTACACTTCGTGTATTTATATTATGTTGTTTTACTCGGTTATAATTTATTATTATTAATACCAACCGGTTTCGCGTTCTAACGAATCACCAGGACAATAAATCAATATTGTTTGTTAAAGTTGAAAATTACAGCAGGAAAAATTAGGGCGATGGATCTAGGCCCAATACCGAAACTTAATAATAAGTTTAATCAAAATACTGATAAAAATTATCAGTAATTAATAATAAGTTTAATCAAAATACTAATAAAAATTATCAGTAATTAATAATAAGTTTAATCAAAATACTGATAAAAATTATCAGTAATTAATAATAAGTTTAATCAAAATACTGATAAAAATAATCAGTAATATTTTAAATATTAAAATATATTAGCAATCGCCCGCGGGTTGAAATTTGACCGTAGATTTGATTATAGACTAAGTCAAAATCTCTTCTATGACGATAGATTTCCACCATAAACAAAATGTAATATAATATTGTAACAAATTCATGGCAGAGTGTGTTCTTTGATTATATAATGTTTGCTTTCATACTCGTCCATTCACGTAATTGTAAAAATGGGTACGAGGTTTTTGCTTCTCATTTTAATATATAAACGAATGCCAATTGCTAATTTAACAGTTTGAGTTGAATTTATAGCCATTAAATTTCATCGACAAAAGTATTTCGAGGGATTGGGAAAATTCTGAAAGAAATATAATAAACTTCGTTAGTAGATTCGTTCGTTCGATTCGAGCGGCAATTATACCGTCAAGATGTCACAATAATGAGACCGTGTGTTATTGCAACCGTCTTCCGCTATTGTCACATTTTGTACGCAGACATTTGCTGATATATTTCCAAAGATAACGACAACATGTAGGTCGAACGTTAACAATAAAAAAGTGGGTTTTATAGACCGTAAAGATAGGTGATTGTTGGGTATACAAAATAATTGTTAATATAAGAAATATTGTTAAAATTCCCGAGTTAATATGTTAAAATGTACTTTTTTGTATCTTTATCTAGTGGCGACGTGGCGAAATGCCACATAGTGTAAGTTAAGAAACAATCGCCTATTAATATACATCAAAGATGTTAATGGTACGTCGCCATCCGTTTGACGGGATGGCAATGCCACATGCATAATTCTGCAGGCTTTCATCTCGAAATTGGAACACGGCAATAACAAGCATTGATACTATTGTGCCAGGATACTTAAGGTAGTGATATCATATACACAGGAGATATGATGCAGAAATCTACCACCTACTAGTCACGATGGTAATGTCAACCATAGCCAATCGTTTGCCTCTTCCGAACTTGTAGATTGTAAGATTGTATAATTTTTCAAAGGTGCTTCGACCATGATCTTTTTTGCACAGTCTTGTCGTAAGTTATCGATTTTCATCACCCGTAATCAACTTTTTAGAAATGATTCGGAATTGTTACGTTTCAACATAGAAACGCAAATGGAAACACGTTGCATTAGATTTCTCTCAGTGAGATCATGTGGTACCCAAATGTCAAGTTTGTTCTCGCACACAGACTTTTGTAAATGACATAAAACTGTTTTATGATCAACATCTAGTTCTTTAGCAATGTTGTAGCTACTAATATGTCGATCTTGTTCCACTTCCTCAAAAATGGCACTGATTTTATCTGTGACTGGGCGTCCAGAGCGAATCTCATCTTTCACACTAAAATTTCCAGACTTGAAACGCTTGAACCACATTTGTGCTACTCTTATTGATACTGCATTAGGTCCGTAAACCGCACAAACTTTATTCGCGGCGTTCGTCACATTTTAACCATTTTTGTAATAAAACTTTAAAATGTACTGAATTTCTTAGTCACATACGTTTATTTTGCTTGTTTGAAAAACAATTGAAAAATGGCGGGAACTAGTTTTTTATTTATTTATTGCATCTTCAGAATGTCACATTTTAATGGTATTAAAACCAGCCAGTTATATTCAGTATAGCCAAAGAGGCCGAGGAACTGTTTGGATTAATTCCTGCTGCAGAACTTCACCATCGGACATCGCGACAAAATTCAAATTTTCATCCTCACCATCTCGATGTCTGGAAATACACAACTGAGCGATTCGCGAGGCACTTCTTCCCCCGCACTATTCCTCTGTGGAACCAATTACCGGCAGGGGTTTTTCCGAGCGGATACGACTTAAGGACCTTCAAGAAAAGAGCCTACTCTTTCTTAAAAGGCCGGCAACGCAACTGCAAACCTTTTGATAGTGTGGTTGTCCATGGGCGGCGGTGATCACTTACCATCAGGTGAGCCTCCTGTCCGTTTGCCTCCTTTTCTAAAAAAAAGGTTTGTTAACTAATAATAATACATTCAAAATACGAAAATACTTTTGCTCCGACCTATTATATATTTGTTTTTGTAAAACAGTAGAAGTTCATTTTAACATAACAAATGGAGCTTCACCAACGTACTTCCCGGGATTTAAATATGTTGTTTTCAAAGTGAATTATCGCTGTGAATGCAAATAAAGTCTCGCGTCTAAGTCCTGGAATTATCATAAATAATCGCGGATGATAAACATAGGAAAAATATTTTACTATTGTTATCTTCATAAATTTCGATTGCCAAACATCAAATCTGAAATTCGAAAATAAATAGCTTTAGTAGCGCGATTTCAAAACGTAGTATCGTAATTTTAACGTGATTTGTAGGATTAGTATATAGATTATCTTATGTTATGAAATAGGGAAAAACTAGATGGCACTTTGTTGCTGTGTGGATCCAGCACATATTGAAGAGTATATCATCCGCCTTCCTGCCAGACAATTATTAAAAGGTGAACAATTTCGCCCAACATGCGCGCCCAACAAAGAATAAATTAGTCGAGTAGATAAACCAATATTTCATTTATAGTATATCCCCGTATATTTCACTTATAGTATATTTTTCGCCGTGTTGGTCCCGGCCTCCTTTGTAGAATAGGCCAACTGTCATTCTGCCAGGCAGGTCGTAAAAGGCGACCGAATGGCTATCGAGTCACTACCATCGTGGCTACTAGGTGGTAGAGTTCTGCATTGTCTCGCCCGGGTCAGGTACCACCGCCTTGCCTATTCCTGCCGCAATAGCGTCAGTACTTGTCGCTGTCGTGTTCCGGTTTGGAGGGTAAGGTAGCCGGTAAACTTATGCATGTGGCATTAGACCACGCCACAAGATAGCAACGCACCATTAACATCTTTGGTGTCTATAGGCGATGGTTAACTCTTTCCATCAGGAGACCCATCTGCTTGTTTGCTATCTTATGATATAAAAAAAAAATCCATTTTGTTCATTACGCAACGCACCTATGCGTTTCTTTTGTGTTTAAAACTGACGAATATTGCTAATTTTCATAATGAAACTCTCAATACAATGCTTTACTAATTTGTTTGTTATATATAGATTACGATGATACAAGTAAAACAATTACGTCCTAACGGAGTGTCAAATTTGATAAAATTGCGTTATGTTACAGGCGGTGTAGACAAAATGGCTACACACGGCGGCATCTGTACACAAAGATAAATGAGTTTTATGAAATACATTACCGCGAATTTCAAGAGTCGTCATTTTACATGTTCCAAGACATTAACAGCGCCGTTAACAACTTGCCATGGCAAACAGTTCGAATTACTTGTTACATAAATGGATAGTTGAATTAGGAACCCTACTTGACTCGATACATGAATATGAAGCAGGTATGTTGTTGTTGCCTTAATTGCCAACGACCAGAAAAAGAGCCTCCTCCTTCTAGAATATGAGGACTTCTTTACCACCTTACCTATGCCTGCCGCTAAAGCGCCGATGTTTATCGCTGTTGTATTCCCATTTGGAAGGTAACGTTGCTGGGTAAACTTATGCATGTGGTATTGAGAACCCGCCACATGGATAATAACGCACCATTAACATCTGTGGTGTCTAAATGCGATGGTTATTCCTTCTTATCAGGAGATCTATATAACATAATAAGTGTTGCTATATCAGTGGTCTATATCATCCATGCCAGTGTAAAAACACACGGATATGAAATAAAAAATTTAAAAAAAATACAAATTAATAACGTTATTAGGGACGTTATACTCATATTTTATGGGCCGTAAAATGTTTACTGTCGTGGTAACACAGCAGTGTTAATCTACTGAATATTCATTAACTTGGCTGAAATTTAGCGTAGCTAGAAGGATTACCCTCATTTAAAATATGTTTTTGTTGTAGAAAAGAAGTTGTTATAGCTAAGCCGCCATTTTATGAGTTGAGTATTCAAGAGTAGTGACTTGTGACAGTTCTGTTACTACTGAGATAATCTGTGTTCTGTTTTGCTTATAAATTAGTTTATAAATCTTTTTAATTCAGATTTTATTAAGTTTAATCAACATAAAGTTTTATATATATATCATGAGATAACAAACAAGCAGATGGGTCTCCTGATGGAAAGAGTTAACCATCGCCTAAAGACACCAAAGATGTTAATGGTGCGTTGCTATCTTGTGGCGATGTCTAATGCCACAAGCATAAGTTTACCGGCTACCTTACCCTGCAAACCGGAACACGACAGTGACCAGCACTGACATTATTGCGGTAGGAATAGGTAAGGCGGTGGTACCAGACCAGTTCGAGAGAACTATACCACCTTGTAGTCACGATGGTAGTGACGCGCATAGCGACTCAATCGCCTTTTACGACATGCCTGGCAGAACGGCAGTTGGCCTATTCTTCAAAGGAGCCCGAGACCAACACGGGGAGCAAGTGATGTGTGTTCAAGTGTTCCTACTGAAGTGGGTGGTTTTAAATGTAATTTTGTAAACAAGTTATCGATACTCAAATATATGCTACTCGTACTGCTACTGCCACAGAAAAAATGCAACGTGCTTGAAATTAACGAAAAAAAGGTAGGTCAATAAGGGTTATTTTCCGTCTATCGCATATAGGGATGCAAACGATCACCACACCATTGAATTCAGAAATATTATAATTAAAAAAACATCGAAAACAGTCGTAATTAACGTATCGTTCATAAACTTCGATGTTTATAACGTCGATGTTTCACTGTAGAAAAAATCGATGTCTTAATATCGATGATTTTATGAGCAATGTTGCATCTGTATATTCACACTCAAAAAAAAAGTTTTTTTGTAGCTATTTTTTAATGCTTTTGCATACTTAAAATTGGGTATTGTTAGTATATGAAATTTATACCCATAATAATGAAGTTTTTCCCCGTGTTGGTCTCGGGCTCCTTTGAAGAGTAAGCCAACTGTCGTTCTGTCAGGCAGGTCGTAAGAGGCGACCGGTTGGCTATGCGAGTCACTACCATCGTGGCTACTAGGTGGTAGAGTTCCATTTTTGATGAAACTTAGCGAGTGTAAGAGTGTTAGCGTTTCCGATCCGGTAGTAGTTTAAAAAAAATATATGTTGACGTGTCAAAATAACTTGTAAAAAGTTTTATTGAATAAAGTATTTCTGATTTCTGATTCTGATTCTGATTTCTGAGTAGATAGTTGAAGATAGCCGGGCGCCATTTTATTACGCTGTATACAACGCTAAATCTTGTTATTTTTGTTCAAAGATCAATATATCCATAAAACAATTACTCATACGAGTATATTAAAGGCATTATGGTAGCCTTAATGCGATTATCGTAATAAGCAACCAAACGTGCCTTTGACGATCGGACCGGACTTTTGTTACCCCAGCTAGTCTAAAATGTCAATGTTCATGTGCTTTATTCGATAGTATTCTAGCCGGATATGAAAGCCCCGTTGATGGGGAATTACAGGGCAACAAAGTTTTATCAAGTGAAATGTGTCCATAGATCGTTTCGTATTGGCAGTAAAAACGGGAATTTATAGATATTTTATATCTTTTGTCTGTGAGAAACTCTTATCATGGCGGTTTTTATGTACGGCTTTAGATAGCTATATAAAAGGCTCAGAAAATTTAAAGCATTATGTACGGTTTAGTGGTATTTATGATATTTTATGGCTTTCATAAATTTCATGATTTCTTTTAAATATTAGTTATTCCACGCGACTTTCATCGAGTGACCTCAAAACATTATTCCTATTACGTTATACAAAACATTACACATATACACATACGTTATTCAAAACATTATTACTATTATTATTATATACACTATATTATATATACATATATATTGTCTGTCTGTATATATATATATATATATATATATATATATATATATATATATATATATATATATATATATATATATACATACAGACAATACGGGTCTTGACAGACGTACAACGACGTGATAAGGGTTCGTTTTTTCCGTAAGAGGCACGGAACTCGAAAAAGAATGGCTACGCTAAAATTCATATTTATGCAGGTCAAGTGGGCAATAAAAACCTAACTTTCTTCTTGACATTGGACTCTATCTGAAAAGATCTTGAGCACGTTTTCACTATCGATGATTTGATCGATGAGCCGTTTTCCGTCCTTGACCGTATCTTTGCTTTTTTGATCATTTCGATGGGGCATAGGCAACTCAAACAGCAGCTCTTTGTGTCGGATCAGTTTTATAATTTTTTTATATTATATTCTATCTAACTTTCTCTCGCCTAACCGCTTCTTACCATAATAGCGTAAATGCTTGACATTGTTATGTTTCGGTTTCGAGGGTAAGGTAGCCGGTAAACTTATGCATGTGGTATTAACATCCCGCCACACGTAGGCGATGGTTTCTCTTTCCATCAGGAGAACCATGTGGTTGTTTGCGCATGATATGCACATATTTAAAAAAATACCTCGTATCTTAGTGGTTGGATTGCTCGGCTCAATGTGTGTGGTCTTACATTCGATTTCCGATTGGTAAAAATTATTGCGTACAAAAAAACTATAAATCAATATAAACTTTAGAACGAGAGTGACGCTATGGACCATTTTATTCTACAAAATTTTAAGTTATTACTTTGTATTCAGAAACAATAATGTTATAAAATTGGATAACCTTACAAAATAGCTGCCAGTTATACACATCTGTATAGATGGCCAGTCTAAACCTTCCATAAATATATTTTTAGTGCGATTATATATGAAGGTTTTAAAGAAGAGCCCAATGTTTAGAGCTACTTCCTTATTGCCCGTATCATAAAAAATGCGCAATTCTATTTTAAATAGTTACGCTTTATTATTATTGAATCGTATTTTAAGGTATTTTATTAAAAAACCGTGTGCAGTATATAGTTTTATGAATGTAAGGCATACGAATGTTTTTTCACGATATTTTAATACTTCTTGATATACTTCAAGAACGGAGCCATTATTTTGAATTGTCTACACAATTGATTATATTTTTTATCTTGAATTACATTTCCGATATTGGTCGATCACAGAGTTAAGAGGTTAACATTTTTAATGTTAGTATAGACAGCGGTTTATTTAATGTCTTTTTTATATCGTAAGATAGCAAACAAGCAGATGGAAAGACTCAACCATTGCCTATAGACACCAAAAATGTTAATGGTGCGTTGCTATCTTGTGGCAAGGTATAATGCCACATGCATAAGTTTACCGGCTACATTACCTTCCTAACCGGAACACGGCAGTGGCAAGCACTTCCGCTATTGCGTCAGGAATAGGTAAGGCGGTGGTACCAGACCCGGACGAAACAATGCAGAACTCTACCACCTAGTAAAATTTTCATCGCTTTTACAAATGACATACCGTGACTGAATATCTAACTGGGAATTGTTTTAAAATAGGCATCTTGTCTGTTTGAATTTTGTCCTTGATCCTTCAAAATACGAGACGTCTGCTATATTCGAGTGAGATATATGTTCAGCGCTTTTAATTAATTGAACCCTTGAAAGCTTGGACTTCTCAACTGTGATTTATGCTTGCTATGAACTTTAAATTAATTCTAGAACGAGAGTGACGCTAAGGGCCATTTTAAACTACAAAACTTTAAGTTATTACTTTCAGTGGATTCAGGGACAAGTTGTTTTGCGATGCTTCAAATGTAAATTGATTGAGTAATTTCCAGGCTTTGTAGTTGTACGCCATTACTTGACTGAGTTTCTCATGAACATGAAACGTCCAAAAGCCTTTGTGCGTTTGAAAACCATTCGTATTAATTTTTTATTTTAAGGAATAGTAAACAAGCAAAGATTTCCTGTTGGAAAAAGATAACTATTGACACCAAATATATTAATGTGCATAGTTATCTGCGTGTTGGGGTGTTAGACAGCGGTTTATTTAATGTCCTGATTTTTTTTATATCGTATGATAGCAAACAAGCAGATGAGTCTCCTGATGGAAAGAGTCAAACATTGCCTATAGACACCAAAGATGTTAATGGTGCGTTGTTATCTTGTGGCGAGGTCTAATGCCACATGGATAAACTTGCCCTTCATACCGAAACACGACAGTGACATGCACTGACGCTAATGCGACGGGAATAAGTGAGTCGGTGGTGCCAGACCCAGACGAGATAATGCAGAACTCTACCACGTAGTAGCCATGATGGTAGTGACTCGCATAGCCAATCGGTCACCTTTTACGACCTGCCAAGCAGAATGGCATTTGGTCTATTCTTTAAAGCAACCCGGGAACACCACGAAAAAAACACAAATTAATCCTACAAATTACGACACTTCGTTTTGAAATCGCGTACTATAGCTATTTATTTTCGAATTTCATACTTTATTTTGAACACTAAATATCGTCGGCACTTGGTAAAACTCCATGTCAATTTTTATTTGTATTTGTCATCTAAGTAAAAACACAAGTGTTTGTAACATACATAAATACAAATTCATACTTTGTTCAAGTAGCAATCGGAATTCATCAAGATTAGAAGAACAAAACTATTTCACCTAACAGTCACGATAGCCAGTTCGTTCACCTTTTATGAACTGTCTGGCAGAATGGCAAATGGTCCGTTCTTGAAAGGGGGTCGAGACTAACACGGAGCATTTCGATATTCTATTAACTTTTTAGCCATTTCAGTAGATTAAAGTTTGTAAAGATATCTATATATTAATACGTGAATGGAATATTTTGGACTCTTTTTAAGACAATTGCGCTAAGCGTGGAGCATGGAAATTCGTACAGTTATAGTTTGCATTGCGGTGGACAGCAGAAAATCCACCTTATTCCAAAATGAGGTCTAAATATAGTACCGAACTTAATACCAGGGTTAGTTCTAGTACTAAATAAAACCTTATTATAAACCAGGTTTAGCGCTAGTCTGAGAATAGAAGAATGAAATTTAGTATTGGAACTAACTTTAACGCCGTAACAAACCTAGACTTCTTAGACTTGTTTTAAACTCGGTACTATCTTTTATAATAAGGTGAAATATCTTTAAATAAAATGCATTATAAATACATTAAATTAATAAAACTAAACATTACACACACTATATTCATATGATATACATTATATTATACACACATACATACTACACAATATTTTCTTTATAAGTGAGTTGTCAATCTTCAGAGATTTACTCGAGTGTTTCAGATTAACATAAAAGGGATACCTCACATTCACTTGTGGCTCTCCACTAAATATAAGCCATTTATTTAATGTCGGTCATCTAAGGCATTAAAAATAATTCCAATAACTTCATCGTGTAGAAATTATAGGTGGTAGATATATCATCGTATACTAGGTGGTAGAGTTCTGCGTTGTCTCGCCCGAGACTGGTACCACCGCCTTACCTGTTCTTGCCGCAATAACGTCAGTGCTTTTTTTAAAAAAAAATTATTATTGAATAAATAACAGTACATTTAACTTATATATAGTAAGTAGTATTTAAAAAACCACAAAGGTTTATACTGAACAATACTACACATTAATTTTAAAATATCATTATACGTATAAGTCACGGATATAAAAGCATAATAACGTTGATAAACATTCATTCAAAAACTTAAATCACATTTCTTGAAAACTCTCTAAATTGTTCAAGAAGTAGGACTTAAGTTTGGTTTTGATATTTTTTTGTGTAATGTCTTTTACAAATTCAAATGGCAATTTATTTAACAAACGAGGAATCCACCAGCTAGTTGTCCTCTCATCGTACATATTTTTTTGCGCGCGGTAAACGAAACCGATTCGTAGAAACAGCTCGAGTATGTACAGGGTGTTTTACTATATTCTTTAAAAAGTTTTCTTTGAGTAAAACATACTTAAATTGTATTTGTACCGGCAGTATTTTACAATGTCTAAAAAGACCTAAATCGTCATTATTAAATTGGAGCTTAATTTTTGGAGATACTATATTCTTTAATATTTTTAACTGCAGCCTATAAATTTGCTTAAAATAGGAGGTATACGTACGGCCATAGCTGCTGAGCCCATATCGAACATGAGATTCAGCTAAAGAATTATATAGCATTAGTTTGACCTTAAATAGAATACGATCCTTGATTATAACCAAATTTGCCAAAAATTGTCTTAGTTTTCTACTAACATATTCAATATGATTCGACTTGTCACTGCCGTGTTCCGGTTTGGAGAGTAAGTTGGCCGATAAACTTGTACATGTGGCATTAGACTGCGCCACAAGATAGCAACGCAACATAGCATCTTTGGTATCTTTATGCGATGGTTGAATCTTTCATCAGGAAACCCATCTGCTTGTTTGCTATCTTATGATATAAAAAAAATCCTTCAAAATTAAGGAAAATTAAGACGCGCTCGAGAATGTCAAAACATATTCTTTGCAACTTTGTAACCATCCCACTCCCTTACACTATATTACGCGCTATATTATTATTATAACATATATATAGTCAGATTTTCTAAATTTTAGGTTGCAATTAACCCACCATACCTTAATCTGATGCGTTTCAGTGTTTCCATGTCTTTGTTTCCATCTATTTTCTTTTAGGTTTTTTATCTGTAGACTATCCCCGCCATTGAAATGAAACATTATAACCGACTGACTTACACCGACGAGTACAATCTAGGTATCTTCAAGAGAGTGAACAGTTGCCTTCTAGGGAAGCGCGTTCCATCTTAGGCCGCATCTTACCATCAGGCGACATCGTGGTCAACCGCTTCCCTATCGATATTTTAAAAAAATATAACCTTTTAATTTTCCTACCATCTAATCTACAAAGTCCAACAGCCCCCACGGTGCTCGAGTAATTAAGCATCTTTACCTCCCCTACTATTAAAAGAACAGTAATATATTTTCTTTTCCTAACATGGAATAGAAAAAAAGAATATCTTGTTTTCTGTCCTTTGGTATAAAAAAGGCTATACTCTATCCCAGACTGTTTCTCTAGGATTCATGAAATTCTTTGAACGCGGTGTAGGCCGCATAGCGCAGTTAGTTAAATATGTAAATATCAAATAATATATCAGATATTTGTGATCGCGTTTCTTCAAAACGGCTCAACCGATTTTTATATATTTTTTTTGTATATTTTGTAGGTATAAGAATAAGTCGTACATTATATTTCATATAGTTTATTGGTTAGGGTGCCTCTATCCAGAATAAAACGTTTTTTTTTTATTTTGTTTGATTTGCCATTAATAAATACATATAACTCCGAATTTTCACCCTCATCCCGACAGCCCTTTAAATCTCATCCACCAATAATTTTTCAACCGACTTCCTAAAAGGAGAAGTTTATTAATTCGGCTCATTGATATAAAAAACCCAAGATGCACAGTTTCGAACAAAACTGACACTCAAAATTGTCCTAATTTCATTTAAATACTTATAGATATGACAAAAACATATGTCTTTGCGTATCCAAACTTAAGCACAAGATTTATAGTTGTTTTTACAAAGCAATGTACAAAAAGAAATAAAATTGACAGTGTTGCGACTGACGCAATTCCATTTGAAATGAGCGCATAATTTTAAATTGTGCGCTCATTTTTAGAGGATGTTTTTGAGACAGTGATTGTGTATCTTGGGTTTTTTATATCCATGATTCGTCTGATCTGATCTGATGTTTTTTGTTTTTATATATGTTATATTTTATATATGTTTTATAGTTTTTATATAATATACTTCCACGTGTAAATTTACTGACGATCTGATTTCTGGTTTCCGGGATATGGGAGGTTGAAACTCAGTGGTTGCAGTATTACTGCGTTTAAATTATTCTGAATAAAATAACGATATAACTTTGATATAAATTCAATGCTTTACTAAGTTGTGAAGTAGAGAAAACCCTGTACAGTTGGGTTTCTTTATAACGATCCGTGCTTCAACTTTGAACCTCGTTTCTTTTGTCATTTTTAATTACTTTCATAACGTTCTTTTACAATTTAAAACATGAAAAATCTTTAATTTATGATCTTCTAACGTAACTTTTTGTCTTCCCCGTTCCTTTTATTGGCCGTGACCCCTTTTAGAAGAATATTGATTTATAATGTGTTACATTTTTAGTATTGTTTAAAATCATGTTTCGTTGAAGGTGACTGAAAAAATATATATAAATAATAATTTAAAAATTTAATATTCCCAATTTTTCGTTATTATATAATAGCTCGTTGTTTACTTATTAAGTTTAAATAATTGTATAGTAGGTAGCGTATCCGTACTATGCTTGATAAAGTTATAAATGCCAAAGTCTGTCTGTCTATATGTTACCCTTTCACGGCTAAATCGCTTTACTGATTTTGATGAAATTTGGTATGGAAATAGTTAAAGGGTCAAACATAGGCCAACTTTAAAATACACACTGTCGACTGTTGTTTACCGAGATGAACGTTCAAACAAATCAACAGGATTAACAAATCGAAGAATATATATATAATTTAAAAAAAAAGAATATTTTTTAGAGATATTATAAAACCAGCCAAGTTCGAATCGGACTCGCGCACAAAGGGTTCCGTACTATCATAGCAAAATAATACGAAAAAAATACGTTTGTTGTATGGGATGTATTATTATATTGTATTAAAATAAAAAAAATGAAAATATTAAGGCCTTAATATTTTCATTTTTTAAATTAAGGGGGGTCCTTAATATTTTAATTTTTTTAATTTTTAATATTTGTTGTTATAGCGGCAACGGAAATACATAATTTGTGAAAATTTCAGCTTTCTAACTATCACGGTTTATGAGATACAGCCTGGTGACAAACAGACGGACAGTCAACGGAGGCTTAGTAATAGGGGTCCGTTTTACCTTTAAGGTACGGAACCCTAAAAATGGTGCAGTCTCGATATAAACGCAGCGACAAAGATTTTGAATAAAGTACCAAATACGGCGTCCGGCCATGTTACTTTAAACGACAATCAGAGCGAACGTCACGCCTAAGTAAGCGATGCCGTGACGCTTGAACTTTCTTGTTGACTTCCTTCGTTGGGCATAGTCGCAAAATTGTTGTTTATTTGGATATAACTTCATAAGTAGACACCATAACCTTTTCCGTTTTCCTTATAGCGGATAAAATTAAATGCTGTACGTTAATATTTTATACTTAAAAAAAAAAAAAAAAGTATCTTCACGCCCATATCCCCGAAGGGGTAGGCAGAGGTACAACATGTGCACCCACGATTAGCCGAAGATACTTGGTCCCATAAATGTGATAGGTGGCAAGCCTATCGCCAACTGGGCACTTTCCAATCCCGGGCAACTTTGAGTTTCTCAGAAAACTGAAATAACACTTTTTTTTTAAAGTGCCCGACCCGGGAATCGAACCCGGGACCTCATGTGGTCAACTCCAAAGCTGGACCACTACACCACAGAGGCTTTATACTTCGTTAAAATAATTTTATTTTCCGAAATACTTGACCAGTTTCTACATTATAGAAGGGAATTTCAAAAGCGATGGACATTATTAATATTATAATTAGAGAGGGATTAATTTAAACTTGCTTGGCATTCAGCGCACGGCTTAGCGAACGGTATCATGAAGCCTTCGCCCATTCCCCTTTTAAACTTGTTCGTTAGCTCAACACGACTAGTCCCAGAATAGCAATGCATCAGTAACGATTTTCGCACCGCAGACGTGAAAAAGTTAGGGATATCTCACTATCACAAAAACTAGAATTTGTCTAACTAAAATACATATTATAACGAGATATTCATTACATAAACTGAGTAGAGACTAATACGCCTGATAAGTACAATAATTTTCCGAATACGGCCCGTCTCTCGTTGCAATGTAATATGCTAACATCACATTTTTAACTTCCTGCCACGTATGTGGTAGCCAAGGAAGTTACTGATTTTGCTCGGATTTTCGAAAATCGATGTTTTATAAGATCTTTTCATTTTGAGGTCCTAGGAACCTTTTCAAATATTAATATTTTGTTGTTCACAGCAAACTTACTAAATATTTTTAAAGTAACTAATACGTCGATTAATTTAAAAATCTGATCAGCTTATCTCTCTAAAAAACTGCGCCAAATAACGTAAATTTGATCAAAATCAAAAACTTTGAAAAAAACTTGGGATTTGTTAATGACAATAACTTTTGAAAAAAATGTTTTTTTGACATTCGAAATTTTTCAATATATCGATTATGTTGCTAAAACAACATTAAAAGTTTTAAAAATTGCGTTAAATACCATTAAAAGGATCAAAATGGGTCATCGTTCCCAAAATACTTCCAGCTTTTCAAAATCAATAAACTGTCATTTTTAAGAAACTAAGATGTTTTAACTGAAAAAAACTTTTGCTTTTAAAGTTTCAGGGATGGCCTGAAGAGTCAACTATTTTACACATTTTTTATAGTATTTGCAGGCATACGAGCAAGTGAACCACCTGATCGAAAGCGAAAATGGACATTTGAAACACAAAAGGTTATTTGCCAATGTAATGCCGGCTTCTAAGAGTTTTATCGACCCGCCTCTTAAAAATTCTAATATCAAAGCTACTAGGAAAAGTTGTGTGAGGTAAGATATTCCAAAGTTTGACTGTTCGTATGAAGAAGGTGCGGGCCAATCGAGAAATCGTGGATGACCAATCGTCGATATGGTGTGGATGGAATCTCACACTACTACGGCATGTGATTTAGTAGTGTGGATGGAATACACCAGTGGTAGTGTGATGGCAGAACGTAGATGCCGGCACTAAATTAAATAACTCATTAGAACACTCATCATTATACAGACGGTAGAACACTCATAGAGATCCAATGTTCCCCCGCAGGCTACCTAAGTCGTTTAAGACATGGGCATATTAGGTGAGAAATTATTCACTGTTCATTTCGTTTTCGTTATACAATAGTTCTTGTAAGTAACAAAACGCGCAAGCCACATATTTTGACTAAGCTAAGGTGTAGAGTTGGAGTAAGGATTTACAATAGGCGAAATGAGGGCTTTTAGAATGAAGGATTTAGAATTAGAAAAGCTTGTTTCTACATGAGATCTGATAACCTCTTGACAGTGTGAGCCGTATGGTCTCAACTTAGTAACATTTTACATAAAAAATGTTTTTTGTGGGGTTATCTTTTCGCGACATATTTGCGTAGCGATTCGCATACCAAAGTAGAGCGACCACCATGTCTAGTAAAAGCTGCCTCACAAAAAATATTCTTTGTTATAGTCTATTTAATATATAATCCAAAACATGCAACTTATTGGAAATACAAATTGTTTTCTTTGAACTGAATATGAAAAATAATTATATTTCGGGGATAAATTGAAATTCTGACCTGATCCGGAATAATTTATGTCAAAAGAATAAATCGAGAATACATTTTAATATTTTAGAATTTGCGCTAAATTTTTCCATAACGAATATCCAATTTACCAAAATTTAGAAGTAGGTACATGATATTATAATTAAATCATGACCATTTGCAAAACCATCTTTCTTTTATATATACCTATACATACCTAAAACTTCGTTAGATCTTCGTCAAAAATGCCAGATTGAGATTGATATTATTAGTCTAATTTCAGATAATTGAAAAAATATTGAAATTCTACAATTGTGTATCTTACATAACATCAATGTTTCACCACGTAACGATAGCTGTTGTTTCGTGACTGGTTAATTCGTAGTGAATTAACGTTATGGTATATGATATGACGTTGTCTTCTAGCGCTAGTTGACGAAACAATCACGAAACAGCATGAAACGCGGTGAAATTAAAACGCGCAAACATGTCGATATTATAACGTTTTGAATCCGTTTAAGTAGTGCAAGCGCAACTGCCAGCCGCTTGAGACACGCGTCAATGAATTATTTGTGGAGAAAATTTGTAATAGCTATAACAACATTAAAATATTTTAGTTATTGTTGGTTTACATTTCCGTTCTTTTTGTTTCATTCTCAACAATAAATCAAACACATAGAAACTAGTGCCATTACCAGTTTTGTTGTGCATAAACCAAAAGTGATAACCCTAAAGCGACCGCAGAGCGGAGATATGAAAAGTGAAGTACATACAGTCCGCAAGCGAGCTCCGAAGAATCGAGGACTGAGGTAGGGACGGGTATGCCCTATGTAATATCGACTAATTCACTGCATGTCAACATTCCGCAAAATTCCTCGGAGCTCGTGCGCGGACTGTACATGAGATTGACTTCTGTACCAATTTTTTTGTGATATAGACCACTTTAAAAAAATCAGCAATGACAATTGTCAACAAATCCCCAGACAACAACAGGTATAAAATGTATATCGCACGTCGGCTCAAATAGTGTCATAAGTCAAAAAAACAAACTGTCGAGAAAAAGGTGTTTAAAATTTTATATTTCACTTTTGGGGCCGTTCATAAAATACGTTCGCATACAGGGGGGGGGGGGGGGTCTGGCTGAGTGTGACAAGATGTGACAAGGGGGGACGGGGGGGTATACGGCAACGTGACGTTCGCCGTTTATTATTTTTTGACATGAACGCTAGTTCTGTGGCGCGACTCTAGCGGCGTTGCGATCCGTCACAACGGGTTTCTTTGTTTTTCCAATACTTAAGACAGTAACGTTTCCACATACCCTGCGCGTAATGTTATTATAATAACTAAATAAATATTTTTAATTTTCAGAATTTGTGTACTATCATTTAGAATTTATCATACTCAGCAGGGGGGGGGTCTTAGTTTTTGTGACGAAATATTTCTAGGGGGGGTCACAAAAAGTGTGACACAGCGTGACAATGGGGGGGGAGGGGGTCAAAAAAAGCTGATTTTAGTGTGACGTATTTTATGAACGGCCCCTTTGGAGCTTTAACTCATAATCTAACAAAGTTAACTCAATAGGTGTGTCAGTACAATTTATGTAATGGTTTTTTATGTTCTATAAAAGGAGGTATAAAAAATCCTCTATTTTTTATTTATTTTTTGAGTTGTGACACTTTGTGGATAAAAAACGATTAATATGGTAAATTTTGTATAATTAAAGCTTCACAAAAATATTTCTATTTTTGAGAAATACAATAGGAACATAAAATAGTTACTCTCATTAACTCAGTAGTAACTGTTACTTAATATAAATTTACTCTTTAATCATTTAACCCAAACATATCTCAACTTTTTTTAACTAATAATATTGACGAGACTAATTAAAGAATTACATACATTTTTCATCACATATACCGACATAATTCAGGAAATAACACTATATACAATATTTAGATGCACGACTACCTTGCGCGCAATCTGTGACGTGTCACTGTTTATTTTTGATACGACATTACTTTGATTTCGTCTGTCATTAGTGCCATTTAGAGACAAGTAAACCATATGCTTGACACTGCTTGGGATAACATTTTGAAGTTTTCTGAAATGAATGGTACAATAAAATAGTTTTTTTTTATTTTTTGAGTTGTGACACTATTTGAGCGGAAGTGCGATATCATAATAGACAAAGAAACCGAATGCCGAAAGATGCGTAGCATCCAAGACAACTCGATTCGCAGGCCGGCTGGCGGCTACTGAAACGATCAACTTTACAGCCCGTGTTGGTCCGATCCTCTTTGAAGAATGCCATCTGCACTTATGCTAGGTATTTCGTTAAAGGCGAACAATTGGCTACACGTGTCACTATCATCGGACTACAAAGTTCCGCGACGTCTCGTCTGGGTATTTGGTACCACCGCATTTCTTATTCCTGACATAATAGCCTCAGTGCTATTCACTGTCGTATACCGGTTTGGAGGGCAAGGAAGTCGGTCAACTTATGCATGTGGTATAAACCCCTTCACAAAGATAGCGACGTACCATTAACATCTTTAGTGTCTATAGGCGATGGTCTGTTTCTATCAGGAGAGCCCAGGTGGCTCTTATAAAAAAATCGCCACATTAAACGAACATCCCTAATTACTTACGATAACTAGGACCGACTGCTTACCATGCTCACCTGGACTCAGGGTTGTAAGCATACCATTACCTGTCTGATTTCCAAACTGCACCAGATTTTAAGATAGCTAGGTACTACTCCTTTGAATATTTTTTTAATATAATATAAAGTTATAAAAAACATTTTAAAAGGTTGCCCGTTGTATTCAAATTGGGAGGTAAAATATTATTTTTAGGGTTCCGTACCTATAAGGTAAAACGGGACCCTATTACTAAGCCTCCGTTGTCTGTCTGTCCGTCTATCTGTCTGTCACCAGGCTGTATCTCATAAACCGTTATAGCTAGAAAGCTGAAATTTTTACAAATTATTTATTTCCGTTGCCGCCATAACAACAATCCCCATACAATAAAGGTGTTGTTTCCGTATTTTTTTGGTTAATATTAATGACAGTATCAGATAGTCACTTAAAATTTTCACGGAAAATTTAGTTGTATAGGTATTACCTTTCATAATAAATAAATAAATAAAAATGAAGTAAAAATTAAAGGGGGCTCCCATACAACAATAGTAATTTTTAAGCAATTTTACTCGATCTTAATAAACAGGTAGAAACTTGAATATTTTCAAAAAAAGTAAGTATATGGAAATATATTAACTGTAATAATAAATACCCAATACATAAAATAAATATTTAAGTATACATACAACAAACATGATTTTCTTTTATAGACGAAGGTACTGAACCGTTCGTGCGCGAGTCCGACTCGCACTTGGCCGGTTTTTTCTATTCCGCCAATATCCGGCCACGAGTTCGCCATTTCCGCAGTAATTTTGCTATTCTTGTTATATGTAAACGCTCGGAAAATAAATTATATTTTGACCGTGGTTTTGTGGCCGCGTGACTTCTTTGTTGCTTGCTGCAGAAGGACCTGGGGTAAATTAAATTCTTTCATTCTTAATACAAAGGTGTACTACTTGGACGCTGTATTAAAATTTGCTCGCTCATTCAAAACGTGAAGAATGCTACTCAGAAGTTAATTTTTTTAACTATCACAAGACAGAAAACAATCTTATATAAATAAAATTAACATCCAACTTAGATGTTTGTTTCTGCTCTGGGTAAACGATATGAATATATCTATCTATATATATAAAAATCAATTGCTGTTCGTTAGTCTCGCTGAAACTCGAGAACGGCTGAACCGATTTGGCTAATTTTGGTTTTGAATTAATTGTTGAAGTCCAGGGAAGGTTTAAAAGGTGAGAAAATATAGAGAAAAAAATAAGAGTAGTTAAAAAGGTAGAACAACGTTTGCCGGGTCAGCTAGTAGATAGATAGATATAGATAATATATAATAGATAAATATATACACTAGCTGTTACACGTGACTTCATCCGCGTAACCCAAAATCATTACGTACTTTTTTTGCTCAAACGAAAGAAAAAGCAGTCTGTGTCACTTCTGGATCGAGTAACTTTCTAATCGTAAAATATTTTAAGTTCGATCCCGTAGTTTTTGAGTTTATTCGTTTTAAACATACAAAAATACAAATATTTTCACTGTACAGATTAAATTACAAAAACAATTAATTGGTTTCGAATTTTATATTGTGTTCGTTATACATTTCAATGTTTATTTTTGTAGTTTCATTTACTCTATGTAAATAAAAATGAATCGCTAACATATTTCTAAGCCGAAACTCGAGATCGGCTCGTCAAATTTGTGTTTTTTTTAAATATTTTTTTACATATCGTAAGATAGCAAACAAGCAGATGGTTCTTCTGATGGAAAGAGACAACTATCTTCTATAGACACCAAAGATGTTAATGTTGCATTGCTATCCATATGGCGGGATGTTAGTGCGACAAGTATAAGTTTCATGGCTACCTTACCGTCTAAACCGGAACAAAACAGTGTCATACACTGATGTTATTGCCGCAGGCATAGGTAAGGCAGTGGTACCAGACCCGGGCGAGACACGTCGGGTCTCTACCATCTAGTAGTCATGATGGTAGTGACACGCATATCCAATCTTTCGCCTCTTACGAACTGCCTGACAGAACGGCACGTACCCTATTCTTCAAAGTGGCCCGGACCAACACGGGGTATTTTTGTTGTATACTCGTTGAAGTCCGAGGGCGGTTTTTATGGAGAGAAAATATGAAAAAAATTGCGAGGAACACAATAAAAACTTTTTTCTATAGAAACTATTCGTAGCTAATATTTGTGAATTTTAGATCTACTTTTTGAAGGTGATATTAAGTTCTCCGGTGCAATTGGTTGTTATTAAACGTGTTTATAAATGTTGGCCAATTCGCAATTTTTTAACCAGAGATGATCACCGACGCTAGTACGGTAGAAATAGGTAAGGCGATGGTACCAGACCCGGGCGAGTCGTTGTCGAACTCCACCATCTATTAGCCACTGTGGTACTGACTCGCATAGTCAAACGTTTGCCAAATATGAACTGCCTGGCAGAATGGCCTATTCTTAATCACGATGATAATGACATGTAAAACCAGTCGTTTGCCTTATACCTACGCCTGGCACAATGGCTGATAGTGTCATCGGCATATCCGATATACAGCCTGAAAGGGACGGTGTACCGAAAGTCGAAACAATGAATTTAAACCATGATTCTGTCACCTCTGTGGTCTATTGGTCCAGTGTTGGCGTTGACCAGTGACCACAAGGTCCCGGGTTCGATTTCCGGGTCGAGCACATTAAAAAAAGGTGTTTTTTTCAGTTTTCTGAGTAACACAAAGTTGCCCGGATTGGAAAGTGCTCGGTTGGCGATAGGCTTGCCACCTATCACATTTGTGGGACCAAGTATCTTCGGCTAATCGTGGGTGCACTTGTTGTACCTCTGTTGTACTGAACCATGATTCTGAGACGAAAGCCGTTAGAAATTTGTGTGGGAAACATTATTTTTCTTTGATGATTTTTTTACCTTAATTTTGTATTCTAATACTCTACGGTTTATAATCCAAAAAAAGTAGTTAAGTTAAAGGAAATACACAAAATAAGCATTATGTGCTATAAATGCTGCTACGAAGTTAAGGTAGCCGGTAAACTTATGCATGTGGCATAAGACCTCGCCACAAGATAGCAACGGACCATTAACACCTTTGGTGTCTATAGGCGATGGTTGACTCTTTCCATCACGAGACCCATCTGATTGTTTACGATCGTATGATATAGAAAAAATGTAACATGTTAAGACTACGGGACTCTTAAGAAAAAACATTGAATATACAGGATAAAAGTTTTTTAGAATTTCGCATAAAATATCAAAGCGGTCAAAGTAAAAAAGTACGTGTAAGCTCTAAATTAAAGTAATTTTTCGTTCACCAAATTGACGTCAGGTCACGACGTCACCAAATCAGGAGACCCATTGCCCATGCTTGTTTGATATCTTATACTATAAAAAAAAAGTTTCACGAGCGCAACGAATCCAGGCAGTGTACGCTTTAGATTGCGTGTCGTGAAAATAAGAAAAAATTATAAAACGCGAATTTTGCGTTTCATACAAAAAAAAGGAATCGCCATCGTAACTTGCACGTAAAAATGTTTTTTATTTTTTATTTTTTCGGTACACCGTCTCTTACACGTTGTATTTTTATATGAAAAACATTTCAAACATGCAATATTAGGATTATGACAGACAACTTATGTAATGGAAAGGTAACATAAACTGGAAATTAAATTAGAAAAACATAGAAAATACCACGCACATGGCCAGGGCTGAAACGTGACAAAGTTTCGGATAAACGAAACAAGTTTTTAATTTATTGTTTTATATGGCCTTGGGCCTCGGCGCAGACCGCTCTTTGACCTTCGCCGAGCTTAGCTTAATGTTGCATGATAAAACAAAAAGGAATCGAAAATGTGTGGTAATCTTGTTGAGGTGTGTCATGTTAAAATAAAGTTTTCTAGAAACGATAAACGTGCCTACATGAAAAAGTAAAAAGTAGAGCTTAAATTTTAATACGTATTATACATACTATATACTACAGTATTTTGTAGTCATTCAATATTTAAATATTAGAACACTTGTACTGTTTCACAATAAATTATTACATGTATTAACCAACCGGTTTCACTTCTAAATAAGCATCAACAGGGCAAGTTGTAAGTTGTAATTGCCCTGTTGATGCTTATTTAGAAGCGAAACCGGTTGGTTAATATATTTAATAATTTATTGTGAAACAGTACAAGTGTTCTAATATTTAAATATTGAATGAAAATGGAGTTACACTGACGACAAAGAGTGAAGAATGTATTTTGTACATTGTGTTTTTTGTCTAATTTCGTGTCAGTAGACTGCTGCTAATATACCCTCCTTCAATAGACTTGATTGTTGAATGAGTTCACTTTCAAGATAATTTTCTATTAAGTCAGAAAATCTAGGAAGAAATTTTTATTTTACATCATAAGACAACAAACAAGCAGATGGCTCCCTTGATGGAAAGAGTCAACTATCGTCTATAGACCCTACCTAAGATGTTAATGTTGCGGTGGTATTTTTGTGGCGGGCTCAAGGGCGGAGTAAAGCAATAAATTGTCTGTAATAAAGTGAAAAAATCATTAAAATCGTTACAGTAGTTTGTAAGTTATAAGCAAATTCTTTCGAAAAAATAAGAGATATTTGATTTTTTTTCGTCAAAAATGACAATATAATTTGAAAAAATAGGCCAACTGCCGTTCTGGCAGGCAGGTCGTAAAAGGCGACCGATTGGCTATCGAGTCACTACCATCGTAGCTACTAGGTGGTAGAGTTCTGCATTGTCTTGCCCGGGTCTGGCACCACCGCCTTACCTATTCCTGCCGCAATAGCGTCAATGCTTGTCGCTGTCGTGTTTCGGTTTGGAGGGTAAGGTAGCCGGTAAACTTATGCATGTGGCATTAGACCTCGCCACAGGATAGCCACGCACCATTAACATTTTTGGTGTCTATAGGCGATGGTTGACTCTTTCCATCAGGAGACCCATCTGCTTGTTTGCTATCTTATAATATATAAAAAAAATCAGACATAAAATTTAAAGTTAATTACATCATACGTATAACGTATTTTTTTTTTATTATTGGACCAACCGTTTAGGAGGAATCTTTTTATCCCAGAAAAAATAGTTGATCCCGCGGGATTCGCCAAAATCTGTTATAATCAGTGGGCTGCACGCTGCAGCTAGTAAAAAATATTTATTACCAACAAGTAGTTTTTTACTTTAACCGTTTGAATATTTTATAAAAAAATATTAAGTTGTTCTACACTTTCGATTGACATTTGAATTTTAAAATCCCACAATTTTGCCCCAGTGTTGGTCCAGGCTACTTTGAAGAATAGGCCCACTGCCGTTCTGCCAGTCAGATCGTAAAAGGCGACCGATTGGCTATGCGAGTCACTACTATCATAGCTACTAGGTGTATAGTTCTGCGTTGTCTCGCTCGAGTTTGATACCACCGCCATACCTATTCTTGCGGCAATAGCGTCAGTGCACTGTCGTGTTCCGGTTTGGAAAGTAAGGTAGCTGGTAAACTTATGCATGTGGCATTAGACCTCGCCACAAGATAGCAACGCACCATAAACATCTTTGGTGTCTATAAGCGATGGTTGACTCTTTCCATCACGAGACCCATCTGATTGTTTCCGATCGTATGATATAGAAAAAATGTAACATGTTAAGACTGCGGGACTCCTAAGAAAAACCATTGAATATACAGGATACAAGTTTTTTAGAATTTCGCATAAAATAACAAAGCGATCAAAGTAAAAAAGTACGTGTTAGCTCTAAATTAAAGTAATTTTTCATTCACCAAATTGACGTGTTTGACACTTTGACGCCCATGTGTTTTATTAGTTACCCGGTTCGGAAAACGTTTAGACCGGGATCTCAGGAACAAACTTTTTTTTGATTACTAACAAGCTGAATTTTTGTGAACAGCTTCGTTTTGACGAGACAACCATTTTTTCTATCTTCGAAAAATCTCGAATCGAGTAACTAATAAAGATAGATAAAAAAGGAAACTTTAGTGTTGGACTAAGAAAAGTTTCTGCTTTACGTGTAGGACAATGTTACCCTTGAATAACTAACAAACTGTTGTGAGAAAATTAGATTGTTATTAAATTGATTAATATCACTTTACACATCTCATAATCCCGAAACTTTAGAGTGGAGGACTCGCCAGAAAAACCATCGAATGTGTAGGATAAAAGTTTCATCGTGTTTTTCAAAATATAATCAAGCGATGAAAGTCAAAATATAATTATTGTTATTAATAAATATTTTTCCTCCACCGAATCAAAATTTTCAAAGCCCCATAACTTTATTATCTACCCAATTTGAGATTTTTCGAAGATAGATAAGATGGCTGTCTCGTCAAAACTAAGCTGTTCACAAAAATTCAGCTTGTTATTAATAAAAAAAAAGTTTGTGCCTGGGATCCCGGTCTAGTTTCAAATATTGTAGATAACCAAATATTCCAGTTTGATATTAATTTTATCCTTTTTATGAGTATAAAGCAGTTCCAAAGGTTTAGGTGAATATTTTCATATAGATAAAATAATGTTTTTCAATGTATGTTTGGCTTTATTTATTGTAAAAATACAATTTTAATCGAAAAGAAACATTTTCACATAATGCCCTCTCGTTCATTTTTGTAAAATTAAATCGTATTAATGCTAATAGTAAAGGAGCCCAAGAGATTTTGGGATTTACTTGAGCGCGGCAGCTATTAGGTGAATGCTTTGCATACTGTTGGGGCTCTCCTCCTTAATCTTAAATCAGAAATATAAGCCCTTTATTAAGAACTTGGCATCTAGGGCAGCCCCTCAGATTTGTAAAAAAATTCAATTATTTTTGTCTTGTGGAAATTGGCAGATTAAATTTCTTCGTTGTTTTTACATAATTTCCTTCAAAATAGATAAATAAATACCCGCGCTCAAGAGTGTCAGGACATAGATTTTTGTAAATTTGTGACCGGAAAGGACACCAAGTTGAAACTCTCTTACGTTACACTCAAATCGACAGGTTTTATAAAATGTACCTACACTTTTTAGCTCGCAATTAACCCACCATACCTTAAGGCGATAGGTAATGCCAAACTACGAAATAGACGCCTCTTTGAAAGCCTACTACTGCTAACCGGTTGGTCCAATAATTTAAAAAAAATATGCATTATGCGTATAATATAATTAAGTTTAAATTTTAAGTTCGTTTTTTTAAATTTTATTGTTAATTTTGACGGAAAAAAATCGAATATCTTTCTTATTTTTACGCAAAAATTTGCCTATAACTTCCAAACTACTGTAACGATTTTGATGATTTTTTCTTTTTATTACAGACAATTTATTGCTTTATAAAATTTAAGTTCAAAATTTAAAAAAATCATTATAGTGTGCTATTAAATCAATAAAAACCTTATTATTTAATTCGCGGACAGCGCTCGCGTCGAAAGTCAGTCTCCCGGTAGCGTTCATACGGGGAGGCTGTGTCGCATGTTAGCGTGCTCCGCTCTCCATATTCGAGTCAAAGAGTAATAGTACAGATAGAACGTTTGGCACAATAGTAAGGTTGTGCCGTGTGGTAATTGAACATTTCGTTTACGCTTGGATGTTTTTTTATAGTAGATAATGAGCTTGGACCGAGAAGGCTGTTTTTTTACAGATGTTGTTCTTATGATATAGACAAGGAATAAGAAAGGATTTTTTTAAATTCATCCCCTAAGATGGTGAAATAGGGGGTGAAAGTTTGTATGAAACTTTGTCACTTTTGAGTAGAAATGAATGATATGCTGTAATTAAATTATCCTTTAACTGAAAAAAAAATTAAATACAAATTTAATATTTTTTGAATTCTAGCCCATAGAGAGGTAAAAAGAGGCTTTAAAGTTTGTATCAAAAATTAATTGTTTATTTATTGCATTACTATAAAATCTAAATTATTTTAATTTAGTGTTTATGATTTTTAATACAATTAAGATGTACGAATTTTCGGATTTTTTAGTACTTATGCTCTTCAATCGAAATTGAAGAAACATGCATGTAATGTTAGAAGTTTCATCCATTAAAGGAGTAAAAGTGTGTGTTACAATTTATATGAAAAATCAAACGTTTATGGTCAAAATAACTTGAAATTCGGCACTTACGTTCTTCAACACAATTTAAGAATCATATATTTGGGGATTTTTTTGAATTTCATAAAAAAAACATTAAAAAAGGGGTAAAAAAAGCATTGATGTTTGTATAAAAAATAGATTGTTTATTGTAGAATATTATAGAAATTATTTAAAACTTAATATTTATGATTTTTAATACAATTAAATGAATACGAGTTTAAGGTTTTCAAATGTCATCTCTTCAAACGATGAAAAAAGTGGTAAAGTTTGTAAAAAAAATAAAATATGTTTAATCAAAATCTCTTCAAATTTATTAGTCATGTTCTTTAATTCAATTAAATAAACATGCATGTAAGGATGCTCTGAGTTTTATCTCTTAAAGAGGTAAAAGAGGGTACTAAAGGGGCTGAAAGCTAGTACTTTATAAATAGTTTTGTTTGCGAGTAGACGCTGAGTACAAAAATAAAAAAAAAAAACATATAAACAATGAAAATAATTCAAGCAAGCGAATAAAAAGCAAAACTCTAAAGAAAAATAAAGAAAAATTGGTACTATTTGAAGGCAGTAAGGACTTTGCAGCAAAAAAATAATAAATTAAATATATTATACATACAAATAGTCTAAATAAAACAACTTATTTAGTAGTTTCCTCTATAAAAATTAAATCAATTTATATATCTTCTTTTTTATTACGAGAATTTGAAACAAAAACTAAGAAGCTAGTCAGTTTTAAAATATTATTCAAGAGATTACATTTTACAAAATCAAATTTTGAAAGGTTTTGCTAAATATTAATTGTTGATTGTATGTATTAAAATAAAGTGCTACACGGGATGTATTGTATATTACAACACTTTCAAAGAAATAGGATACGTAACTGTTATTATTGCGTAAATTGTTATATAATTTTTTGTCGATTTTACGATATATTTGTTTTCTTTAGATATTTATCGTTTTTCTAAAATGAATGTATATGTAATCGATAAATGAGCGATTACTGGTTATTGGTTTTGAATTTGAAAACATTCAGTCGATTCATGATGATAAAAGTTCATATAGGTGAACAAAAATGTTAAAACGTATGTATCTGCATCCACTGTAAATACTCTTTGACTTTGGACCATGCCACGCGCGAAATAATATTTGCGCTGCTCCTGTTAGAAACTCAAGGTCGTTCGCAGCTGTAATCGCCTTAATCTGATGCGCTTCAGTGTTTTCATATAAGTGTAAATTTTACATCTTTCATAATCCTTCCTTCCTTCCTGAGAAACACAAAGTTGCCCGGGATTGGAAAGTGCCCGGTTGGCGATAGGCTTGCCACCTATCACATTTGTGGGACCAAGTATCTTGGGCTAATCGTGGGTGCACATGTTGTACCTCTGCCTACCCCTTCGGGGATATGGGCGTGAAGATACTTTTTTTTTTTAATAATCTGCAGACAGACCCTTCCTCGCCCATTTTAATTTAAAAGAGTACCTATATAACCTTTTTCTGTAAACTTATCTCTAAAATCCCCACGAAACAGTAGGGTAGGACCTACGTTTGAGTAAATCCTCATTTAGCATCTTGGGCTCCAATACTGTAATGGATGATAATTAATTGTTACTTCATTTTTTCTTACGCCGTATCCCGTGTCTGTATCCCCAATTTTTCTTCGTGTTGGTCCCTCGCTCCTTTGAATAGGCAAACTGCCGTTCTCCCAGGCAGGTCGTAAAAAGCGACCGATTGGCTATATGAGTCACTACCGTTGTGGCTACTAGGAGGTAGAGTTCTGCATTGACTCGCCCGGGTCTGGTTCCACCGTTTTACTTATTCCTGCCGCAATAGGGTCGTGCTTGACACTGTCGTGTTCAGGTTTGGAGAGTAAGGTAACTGGTAAACTTATGCATATGGCATTAGACTTCGCCACAGGATAGCAAAGGACTATTAACATCTTTGGTGTCTATAAGCGATGGTTGACTCTTTCCATCACGAGACCCATCTGATTGTTTACGATCGTATGATATAGAAAAAATGTAACATGTTAAGACTGCGGGACTCCTAAGAAAAACCATCGAATGTACAGGATAAAAGTTTTTTATAATTTCGCATAAAATAACAAAGCGATCAAAGTAAAAAAGTACGTGTTAGCTCTAAATTAAAGTAATTTTTCATTCACCAAATTGACGTGTTTGACACTTTGACGCCCATGTGTTTTATTAGTTACCCGGTTCGGAAAACGTTTAGACCGGGATCTCAGGAACAAACTTTTTTTTGATTACTAACAAGCTGAATTTTTGTGAACAGCTTCGTTTTGACGAGACAACCACTTTTTCTATCTTCGAAAAATCTCGAATCGAGTAACTAATAAAGATAGATAAAAAAGAAAACTTTAGTGTTGGACTAAGAAAAGTTTCTGCTTTACGTGTAGGACAATGTTACCCTTGAATAACTAACAAACTGTTGTGAGAAAATTAGTTTGTTATTAAATTGATTAATATCACTTTACACATCTCATAATTCCGAAACTTTAGAGTGGAGGACTCTCCAGAAAAACCATCGAATGTGTAGGATAAAAGTTTCATCGAGTTTTTCAAAATATAATCAAGCGATGAAAGTCAAAATATAATTATTGTTATTAATAAATATTTTTCCTCCACCGAATCAAAATTTTCAAAGCCCCATAACTTTATTATCTTTATTATCAATTTGAGATTTTTCGAAGATAGATAAGATGGCTGTCTCGTCAAAACTAAGCTGTTCACAAAAATTCAGCTTGTTATTAATAAAAAAAAGTTTGTGCCTGGGATCCCGGTCTAGTTTCAAATATTGTAGATAACCAAATATTCCAGTTTGATATTAATTTTATCCTTTTTATGAGTATAAAGCAGTTCCAAAGGTTTAGGTGAATATTTTCATATAGATAAAATAATGTTTTTCAATGTATGTTTGGCTTTATTTATTGTAAAAATACAATTTTAATCGAAAAGAAACATTTTCACATAATGCCCTCTCGTTCATTTTTGTAAAATTAAATCGTATTAATGCTAATAGTAAAGGAGCCCAAGAGATTTTGGGATTTACTTGAGCGCGGCAGCTATTAGGTGAATGCTTTGCATACTGTTGGGGCTCTCCTCCTTAATCTTAAATCAGAAATATAAGCCCTTTATTAAGAACTCGGCATCTAGGGCAGCCCCTCAGATTTGTAAAAAAATTCAATTATTTTTGTCTTGTGGAAATTGGCAGATTAAATTTCTTCGTTGTTTTTACATAATTTCCTTCAAAATAGATAAATAAATACCCGCGCTCGAGAGTGTCAAGACATAGATTTTTGTAAATTTGTGACCGGAAAGGACACAAAGTTGAAACTCTCTTACGTTATACTCAAATCGACAGGTTTTATAAAATGTACCTACACTTTTTAGCTCGCAATTAACCCACCATACCTTAATCTGATACGCTTCAGTGTAAATTTTATCTTAAGTGTAAATTTTATATTTTTCATAATCCTTCCTTCCTTCCTGAGAAACACAAAGTTGCCCGGGATTGGAAAGTGCCCGGTTGGCGATAGGCTTGCCACCTATCACATTTGTGGGACCAAGTATCTTCGGCTAATCGTGGGTGCACATGTTGTACCTCTGCCTAACCCTTCGGGGATATGGGCGTGAAGATACTTTTTTTTAATAATCTGCAGACAGACACTTTCTCGCCCATTGTAATTTAAAATAGTATCTATATAACCTTTCATTTTTTCTGTAAACTTATCTCTAAAATCCCCACGAAACAGTAGGTTAGGACCTACGTTTGAGTAAATCCTCATTTAGCATCTTGGGCTCCAATACTGTAATGGATGATAATTAATTGTTACTTCATTTTTTCTTACGCCATATCCCGTGTCCGTATCCTCAATTTTTCCCGGGCTCCTTTGAATAGGCAAACTGCCGTTCTCCCAGGCAGGTCGTAAAAAGCGACCGATTGGCTATATGAGTCACTACCGTCGTGGCTACTAGGAGGTAGAGTTCTGCATTGACTCGCCCGGGTCTGGTTCCACCGTTTTACCTATTCCTGCCGCAATAGGGTCGTGCTTGACACTGTCGTGTTCAGGTTTGGAGAGTAAGGTAACTGGTAAACTTATGCATATGGCATTAGACTTCGCCACAGGATAGCAAAGGACTATTAACATCTTTGGTGTCTATAAGCGATGGTTGACTCTTTCTATCACGAGACCCATCTGCTTGTTTACTATCATATAATATAAAAAAAATGTAACATATTAAGACTGCAGGACTCTTAAGAAAAACCATCGAATGTACAGGATAAAAGTTTTTTCGAAATTCGCATAAAATAACAAAGCGATCAAAGTAAAAAAGTACGTGTTAGCTCTAAATTAAAGTAATTTTTCATTCACCAAATTGACGTGTTTGACACTTTGACGCCCATGTGTTTTATTAATAACCCGGTTCGGAAAACGTTCTAAATATTGGAGACTAGCTGTTGCCCGCGACTTAGTCCGCGCAGACCTCGTTTCCATTTTCCATTTTCAATCCATTTTTAAACAGTTTGTGATTCGCATCTAGATATATTTTCCGCAAATAATACAATTTTATAAAAAACAAAACAGGTAATCCAGGTACTTTTGTGTTTAAAATCGTGTCTACGCAACGCAGTATGTTTTAAAATAAGTTTTATACTTTAGTATTAATTACACTGTATATAGTGATTTGTATGCACATGCCCTATTTTATTGTGTGTACATATAGCCTTAATAGCTTGCATCGCAGCTTGTTCGAGTTCACGCCAAATATTGCATCGTAGCCTCATTCGAAATTGTGAGCCAAGCGGCATCCTTCATCATCATACACGCCCATACGTCTTTTTGAATGACAAAAGGTTTTAATCAACGATGTCCTACATAGCAATTTTTACGTACAATTTCGCGTATGATTTTCAGGCCACATTTCAGATGTTATTTCACATTTGTATAAATAAAAAACAAGTATTCTGAATTATCGCCTCTGTTGTCTAGTGGTCCAGCGTTGGCGTTGACCACATGAGGTCCCGGGTTCGATTCCCGGGTCGGGCACATAAAAAAGTGTTTTTTGCGTTTTCTGAGAAACTCAAAGTTGCCCGGAATTGGAAAGTGCCCGGTTGCCGATAGGCTTACCACCTATCACATTTGTGGGACCAAGTATCTTCGGCTAATCGTGGGTGCACTTGTTGTGTACCTCTGCCTATCCCTTCGGGGATATGGGCATGAAAATACTTTTTTTTAAGTATTCTGAAAATTTTTCGTGAAAAATATTTTGATGTAAGTATTATTTTTCTCAAAATCATAAAGTACAAATACGTCTCAATGTCTTCTGATATTCAAATTCTCGAAAAGGAATGTTAATTTATTTTATTGTATGTTAATTAATTTTACATGATATTCTTAGAAGAATATGCAAACTGAATGTTATAGTTACTATCATACTTCAAGAGCCAGCAACATTATATTACTAGTAGATAAATAAAAACCTTATTAGTACAGACAAAAAAACTTTGATTTCATCATTATAATAATTTTAGAACATGCCTATCTACTTAATATATTTGCATGCACATATTATATGTAGCGCTGAAGAAACATCTGAAATTGCCTTAAGTTTATAGCTTAAGATTCCATATTTAAACTTCTATTTCTTATATTAGTTTTAAACAATAATCTTTACCAAATGTACAAAAGTTTTTATTTTTGGTCTTTTTTACTATAAGATAGCGAACGAGCAGTTGGCTTTGTTGTTGTTGGGAAAAGACTACCAAAAAGTCGATCCCCGTGTTGGTCCCAGGTTTCCCCGTGTTGGTCCCGAGCTTCTTTGAAGTATAGGTCAACTGCCGTTCTGCCTTGTAGATCGTAAAAGGCGACCGAGGGGCTATCCGCGTTACGATGGTATCGTGACTACTAGGTGGTAGAGTTCTGCATTGTCTCGCCCGGGTCTGGTACCACCGCCTTACCTATTACTGCCGCAATAGCGTCAGTGCTTGTCACTGTCGTGTTTCGGTTTGAAGGGTAAGGTAGCCGGTAAACTTATGCAGGTGGCATTAGACCTCATGCACCATTTACACCTTTGGTGTCTATAGGCGATGTTTCTATAGACTCTTTCCAGCAGGAGACCCCTCTACTTGTTTGCTATCTTATGATATACAAAAAAAAAGTTAATGGTGAGTTGCTGTCTGTGTGGCGGAATGGTTATTATATTGTTTCAAAATTTTTAAATTTCATATTACTAGCTGTTGCCCGCAACTTCGTCCGCGCGGACTTCGTTTACTCCGCACAGCTCCTCCCCGTAGGTGATAGCGTGATAATATGTAGCCTATATGTTGACCCGACCTGTTACAGATCGATTACAGCAGGTGTCCCGCAGGGCTCCATACTGTCACCCGTATTATTCTCCCTCTACACGTGCGACGTACCACGCGAGCCGCACGTCGAGCTCGCGTTGTTCGCCGACGACACCGCCCTCTATACGTCCCACTTTTCCGAAGTAACTATCACCAAGCGGCTGCAGGCTGCGGCCAACGCCCTCGGTGATTGGTTCAGAAAATGGCGTACGAAATAAATCCCTCAAAAAGTGCAGCCGTGTACTTTCGCCGTGGTAAACACCCGCGACAACAAAGGCGCGGTCTGCGTAAACTAGGCAACATTGCCCTGTTCGAAAACGTCATCCCGTGGGAAAAGAAAGTCAAGTACCTCGGGGTAACGTTGGACAGCAAAATGTCATTCAAACCGCACATACAAAGAATGAAAGTTAAGGCTAAGTTCGTTGTAGGTCGGTTATATCATCTTATCAATAAACGCAGTAAAATGTCACTTAGACACAAGATGACACTTTACAAGTCTTGCGTACGCCCCATTCTTTCATACGCTTGCGTAGCGTTTGCCCATCTTCCCCGTACGGACTTGCATCCGTTGCAAGTGGTACAAAATAAATTCCTGCGTATTGCCACGGGAGCACCGTGGTATATGCGCAACGTAGACCTCCATAACGATCTTGAATTGCCGAGCTTAGCAAAGCATTTCAAAGACATCTCCGAAAGATATTTCGATCGTGCCATCTCGCATCCGAACCCACTGGTGGTAGCCGCGGCTGACTACATCCCAGACCCTAATCCCGATCCCAAACTACGTAGGCTCCGCCACGTTCTTACCGATCCCGATGACCCGATAACTCTGGCCAACGGTTTACACGATAACACTACACACCTACATTCGCGACATCGTCGCCGCCGGCGGCGACGAGGACCCTTGTTTCGCCCTTCGGCGAACCGAGCCCAAGGGCAAGGTTCGGCGGACGGACAAAACAATGCCACTAGCCCTCTCATCGCAAATCACGACCCCACCCTAAGCCGAGGTTCGGTCTCACAGGAGACACCCTTAGGGCGGAGGGCGTACAGCCCTACACCTTTAAATTCTGGCTGAGCACTCTGCTCGCCCCCGCGACCGGTGAAGCTGTAACAGCCCATAAGGCTAACAGCAATTGAGACATTCCGAAAAAAAAAAACCCGACCTGTTAGTAACGTTCATGCAAAATTTAAAGTAAATCCATGCAGTACTTTTTGAATTCTAGAATGGGAAAAAATATTCTTTTTTTTATTCGAATTGATTCTTCTATAAAATATCTGCTTATTCCAATACTACATTTGTTTGAGCTAGTTTTTTTTGTTTATTATTTACTCCGTCCTACAAGCCGCTGCATAGTTAAATTTTTTGGTCAATCCTACAGTAACAATGTATTTTTCCGAAATAAAAAGTAATAATCTACGTGTGTATCAAATTTCATTCAAATCGATCCAGTACTTTTTGCGAACAAATATCCAGACATACAAAACTTTCACATTTACGGTTATTTTTACGGTTTATTAGTAGTATTGCATATTCTAACTTAAGCTATAACGTCAAAATTAACTTAACATAAAAATGTGTCTACGCGTTTGTTACAATATGTCGCTGACTGAAAATCCGATATTTAAAGATTTACCTCAACAATTTTTATAGTGTATAGAACCAACACTTATAACTATGTAAAATGTATTTGCAGGAAGCAGATAGCTTATTTTCATATTGTATATTCCAAAGTAAAATAATTCAAAAAGCTTTTAGTGTAGGAAACCCCAGAAAGCATTGATAAAATTGGAAAGTTCCACCAAGAATAGCAAGTGTGGATTTGCAAAGACTAAGCAGACGTTTAACTTCAAACTAAACTACTGTTACTAATACCGTCTTCGTCGTGTCGTCTCTGTGGTCAATCGGACCGGTGTCAGTGTCGACCACAATAGGTCTCAGGTTTGATTCCCGGGTCGGGCAATTGAAGAAATGTGTTTTTTCAGTTTTCTGACAAAAACAACGTTGCTTGGGATTGGAAAAAGTGTTCAATTGGCGATAGGCTGGCTACCTATCACATTGTGAGACTAAGTATCTTCGGCCAATCGTGGGTGCACTGGTTATACCTCTGCCTGTCTGCCTGTGTACTTTTTTTAAATTACTGTTATAGGCATAATGTCGTAGCAATGCTATATTGTGGGATAAGCAGTAGGTACTGTCTTTTTTTCTCCCATTCTTGCAATTAGAACCTACCTGATATTATGCACTGATAAAATTTATCGGTCGGACTTTATAACAATATTATACTATTAAAGAGCAATTATTTTTAAAAGATACGATGACTAACCGTAATGTTTATTATTTACTAGCTGACCCGCGCAGCTTCGCCCGCGTTTTTTTAGATTAACATGTCGTCGATACAGTTTTTCTTACAAATTTCATCTCCTATTTCAGCCCTTAGGAGTTGATTTTTTTTTTAAAAATTAACCTATGTTTGACCCCGGATCTTCAACTATTTCCATGCCAAATTGCGTGAAAATCGGTCCAGCGGTTTACCTGTGAAAGTGTAACAGACAGACAGACAGACTTTCGCATTTATAATATTAGTATGGATCTCAAAAAGTATTTATGTTTTTGAGTAGTTATTGCTTGTTAAGCTTAAAATCCGTTTTCGCTTATATTTTTAATAAATACGGAGATATTGCAAAACAATAATTTACAAATAAAGTTTGTAAAGTAAATACATCGCCAAATGGGTTATTTCCTTAAAATAGATACTCCGTGATAGTTTTGTGTGATCCGAATATCTAATTAGAAAACTTGTTTATTCTGAGCTAAATACGCTAACACCTAGACCAGGATACGTGTACATAGTTCACTTTGCATTTTCGATATAGTAGAAACATTTCTTTAAAGACAAAATTTAGTAAATAAGTACACATGTAAATCTTAGTTACAAAACCGCATTAATTTGGAAAACAATTACATTTTTTTTTACATTTAAAATCTTGACTAGATTAGGCAGTTATGGCTGCCGAATAAGGCGAACTCTTATAAAAGGTTTCTTTCAGTGATCCAAAAATTCCCAAGGTGAGATGAAAATATTTTGCTTTATTAAGTGTGTATATTGAATTATTGCTATCATTCAGACAGTAATTTTAAAACTAATAAAAATAGTATTTATTGAAGTAGAAATCACCATATAGTCTCTGTTTTTCCATTTACTTGTGTACGTTATAGCGTCTAAAATATTATCAAATATTAAACTTAATATTTGATAATATATAATAAATAAGTTTTAGTCACATTTATTATATCTATTATTTTTATTCCAGCAATTGCACCCAAATTTTGCACTTTTGACAATATGTCAACTTTAGCAAATCGGTGATTAATCTTAGTGATTAGTAGTAATTTCATAACTGGTGATTTCACATTAATGGGAATTGTCGCCTCTGTAGTCAAGTGGTCCAGTGTCGGTGTTGACCACATGAGGTCATGGGTTCGATTCCTGGGACGCGCAATTCTAAAAATGTACTTCAGTTTGCTGATAAAAATAACGTTGTCCGGGATAAGTGCTGGCGATAGGCTTGCCACCAGTCACATTGTGTGAAACTCTTAGTGTGTGTGTTCTCTTGTGCGAGTAGCTTCGGCTAATCTTGGGTGCTTTCGTTGTATCACTGCTTACCTCTTAGAAGATAGAGGCTTGAAGATGCTAATAAGATTTTTCATTCAAAGGTAAATGCTCGTGTCGGCCCTAACAAAATAGATACATAGAGAAAATAACTAGTAAACACTCTGGTCCATATTTCCTCGTGTGTTACTATGCCATTGCAAATGTAATGTTATTTTAAACATAATGGAATGTTTTAGTTTGGAACGCACATTGCTCTTAACCCCCATATTTGATCTCTATCTAGTGTGTTACAACCTATTACATTGAACATTTAGGGTATTTTAAGATCGTAATAATTTTATTGCGTTTGTGTTTGCCATCGCTTACGGTCATAAAACCAATGGATTGCCTTTCAGGATGGTAAATGTGGTCGAGCATAAAAATTTACTATCTTTGAAAATAGTATCTTTAGCAATTATCGTGGTTAAAAGATCAAATGAAGGATTAGTACAGTAAAAAACTTTTAAAACGCTTATTGGGGATACCTTCATACTTTAATTATTATTTAATTTTTATACCTATAACTGGTAGGTTTTGTTTTCTATGCATTTTTAGACTGAAAATTATAGGTTATTTATTATTTTTGCTCAACATATAGCAACATGCAAAGGGGTTTTTGAAAAAAATCTATTTTGTTTTTCTGTTTAAAAATATAATTAATAATCATTTTGATATCGGATGTTAAAAACTTTACAAAAATCTTCTCATTAATTATAAACAACTACCGATTGTGACTTCACTAATTAATTGAGACTTAATAATGTTAAAATAACTCCGTATAAATTTATTTAAACTAGCGATCGCCCTCTGGTCGAAATTCGAAGATATAATATTAAACAATAAAATCTATTTTTAGTTTGACAACATACATAATTTAGCCGTAAAGAAAATGGTATACTAGTGTGTATATTCTCATGTATTACACATGAATGGAGTGTGTGATTTTTTTGTTAATTTAATGTATATCTAACGCGTATTATTCAGATAGTATTGTTGTATCTTAATTTATTGTAAATATTGTAAATAAATTGAAAACTTTGAATAACACTTGAAATACATGTATATAATTGTACAAAATTAAATATTAAGCTGTTGTTATTTTAATATAGATACTAAGAACTTTATGTATAAAATATTATTATGAAAAAAAAAACATAAAAAAATATATAACTGTTATATATATTTTTATATATATTAGCGTAGACATTATTTACCATGTAAATAAGTAAATTTGCTATTTTATTAAGTTGTGCCACTACCACTATCAAATAAGTACCACCAAGTTTTCTGTTCAGACGGCGCCAATAGTAACACGAAAGGAGTAGATAAACCAACAGCAGAATTACCTACATTTCAAACTGGCGACTGACGACTGCAATTCTTATTTTGACTAATGAACAGATAAGTCGGTGACACTATATTATATTATTACATAAGATAACCTTACGCAGATGTGGTAAACTTGAGTTAACGAAGAATATACCAGTAACTTACAGACGAAGAACATTTAGACGGTAGTATTTTGGACTCTTCTAAGTATCAATTCGCTAAGAAGGAATCCATTGTGAGTCACATGACCTACACAAACAGCGAAATTGTTACAGCACCGAAACAAGAAAAAAAATGCATATTATTTAAAAATATAAGGTTTCTACAGACCTCCGCAAAGTAAACTTTAACTGTTCCAAATTTCATACGCCACCATTAGCATCATTAGGTAGTAAACGCGTAGATGGCTCTCTTGATGGAATCAAAACCCATCGCCTATAGACACACCAAACATGTTAATAGTGCGTTGCTATCCTTGTGGCGGGATGGCCATGCCACATACATAAGTCTACCGGCTACCTTACCCTCTAAACCTGAAAACGACAATGACAAGCATTGATGCTATTGCGGCAGAAATAAGTAAGGCGATAGTAATATGTACCCGGGCGAGATGTTGCAGAAATCTACCACCTAGTAGTCAGGATGGTAGTGACACGTATAGCCAATCGGTCGCCTTTTTGGCAGACCTGCTTGGCAGAACGGCAGTTGGTTTATTACTAAGTAATAGACCAGCTTTTATTACTGGTCTATTACGTTGTACTTGTAGAAAAGTACTTCAAATTGAACAGAAGAGTATATTTTTTGCAGTTAATTTCGACCAAAATGCAATCATACATCGACAAACTCAGTTACACATTTGAACGAATGCAAACAAACTGATTTTTCGTGTGCTATCTGATATTTCTATTGAATTTCGAAATCTCGCTTCAGTCCGTGTATGGAAAATAATTTCAAACTGTATTTCTCTGTCGGTCTATGTGTTTTAAATGCTATTGTTTGTCGACTTCTTGATTGTTAATAGTGTTAAATTGGTCTTGAAATATTTTATTAAGCTCACTTATGTATATTAATATTATTAATGCAAAAGTTTGAATGTTTGAATGGATAGATGTTTGTTACTCAATCACGTAAAAACTACTGAACGGATTTTAATAAAATTTGGCACGCGGGTAGATGATCACTGGATGGTGGACTGGATGATGGAATAGCATATAGGCTTTTTTACCCCAGAAAAATTATGTGCTCTAGCGGGATTCGCTAAAAGTTTTTATAATGCGGCGGGCTGCACGCTGCAGCTAGTATTATAAATGTAAAGGTTTGAATGTTTGTTAGTCAATCACACGAAAAGTAGTGTATGTTTGGATAAACTACTGACTACTTGATGTACCTGATTATATATGTGTTTTAGCACTTATTCCGAGCCTAGGAAAACCTTAAAAACTAAAAGAAAAATGTTGACATCACAAGATTTGCCTTGCCTATGGCGAGCACGCTCTCACCAACTGAGTTACTGGTTCAACATAGTGAAAATTTTGTTGTGAACAAAAGTTAAAATTTCAACGTAGTGAAAAAACGTAGCAAAAAAGAGCTTCACTTTCTCCGTATTCGATTTTTCTAATTACGGGTTCCGAAAATTTTGTACCCGAAATACGAGGTAACCTGTAAAATACGGGGCAACTGGCTATCCTACCCCCTATTCACGTAATTGAGTCAAAGCGCTTAGGGCTTTCACACACATAAACACGATAGAACGTCAAGATGTGCTATGACGTGGCATGATATGTAAGAAAATGTGTAAGTTTCTTAAATGCTTCGACTCGCTTGCCGCTTGATTACGTGAATTAGGCCCCTACCCGCGAGTCAATTAACAGGTCATCAATATCACAACAGTGTCAAAGCCTCAAGGAACTGTTTTTTTTTTTTTGTAAATGTATTAGGCTACTTTTAAAGTTTAAGACTCTTACATTTAAGTTAAAGACTCTAACTATGCCCTTGCCAAATTTAATCAAGTTTGAGACAATACAGACAGGTTTTCACATTTATAATCGCATGTATAGGGAGAAAAAAATATAAAAATTAATAAAAAATATCATGTTGCTCCAGTTCCCTGGAATGAAGGCAAAGTCAACCAAATATCGCTTTCTACTAACAAAATATTACAAATTGTTCCAATGAATGCGGATTAACTACTATAAATATCGTAAAAAAATATGTAATAAGTAATTTTGATTTTAACAGTATAAAACATATTCATGTCCAACTTAGTAGCAATCATAATAGAACGTGGGCCACGGAACATTTTTATTTTTATTTATGACAAGCTAAATTTTTGTGAATAGCTTCGTTTTGACGAGACGCCCATCTTTTCTATCTTCGATAAATCTCGAATCGGGTAACTATAGGTTAGGTTAAAAAGAAAACTGTAGAATATCGAACTAAGAAAAGTTTTTACTTTACGTGTAGGGCAAAGTTTCTATTGAATTATAATAATATAATTAACAAGCTGTTGTGAAAAAATTACTTTTAAATTGATTAATATTATTTTAAAAATTCATAATTCCGATATCTTTGGAGTGGAGAACTCGTCAGAAAAACCATCGGATGTGTAGGACAACAGTTTTTTTCGTGTTTTTCATAAAATAATTAAGCAATTTAAGTAAAAAACTGATTATTGATATTAATCAAGATTTCCCCTTCACCATATTAATAAGTCCTTCACCATATTAATAATGAAGCCCCTAACTTTATTAGTTACCCGATTACCGATTCGAGATTTTTCGAAGAGAGAAAAGATGGGCGTCTCGCCAAAATGAATTTGTTTACAAAAAATCAGATTGTTATTAAGAAAAAATAAAAATGTTCCTGGGACCACGGTCTATAACTGCATTGCTACTCTTATTGATGCTATTGATAAGAATTACTCTTATCGAAAATCAGAAAATGTGGAACGCAGATTTCTCTTGCTAAAAGATATAAGACGTTATTTTAAAGCGTAATTTGCTGCGGTTACAAAATCGACATTCGGATACATTGGAGCTGAAAGCGGTCTTGCTGTGTCGTTCCAGCAAGTTAGTTTTTAGATTTCATTCGCAATTTGCTGTAGGATTATTTTAATCCACGCTTATATATGTAGCAATTGAATTACTAATGACTTTTATATACTTGATTTTGTTCATCGCCGAAGTGAGTTTTTAACAGAAAATTCTATAGAAATCCTGCTTTTGCTGACAAATATTTTTCTGTAATCTTTTGTTATTTAAATCGACGGGATTAATAATTTAAATCGGTGCTTATATATTACTAGCTGTTGCCTGCGACTTCGTCCGCGTGGACTTCGTTTACTCCGCACTGCTGCTCCCCTGTAGGTGATAGCGTGATAATATGTAGCCTATATGTTGATCCGACCTATTAGTAATATTCATGCAAAAGTTGAAGTAAATCCATGCAGTACTTTTTGAGTTTACCCCGGACATACATACAGACAAACAGACAAACAGACATACAGACAAACAGACAAAAATTCTAAAAACTATATTTTTGGCTTCGGTATCGATTGTAGATCACGTCCCAAGTATTCTTTTAAAAAAATATTCAATGTACAGTTTTGACCTTCCTTATTTTATTATATGTTTAGATGTAGTCATTAAATTTCTAAAGACATTTTAAGTGTTTGTTTTTTTTACCATCGTAGTTATTTTAGTAGAAAATTCTATAGAAATCCTCCTTTTGCTGACAAATATTTTTCTGTAATCTTTTGATATATAAGTTTGTAAATATATTGTAGAGGAATTGGTTTAAATTCGCGCTTATTTTTTGTGTAGTAATTAAACTTCTAATGGCATTTTATATATTTGATTTTGTTCACTGTCGTAGTGAATTTATTAGAAATTTCTATAGATATTTTGTTTATGCTGACAAATCTTTTTCTGTCATCTTCGGATATACACCTAACTATGTAGATATATTGTAGCGGGATTAATTTAAATCGCCGCTTATATACTATGTAGTCCTTAAAAAGTAAACATGTTGTCCATCAAAGATTAACAATTAACGAATGTTTTCCAAATTATCTCCTGAATTACTTTTACACCACAAAGGCTGGAATTTTGTTACAAATTCTTTTATGTACTTAGAACTGGAAAACTTGTACCTAATCACTCTTAGCACGTAATAGCCGAGGTATAACCCGTGTATGCCTCGGGAAGAATTGGGATAGTATATAGTACGCTGGAATATGCCTATGTGCTATTCCAGGTCATTATCTACCTGTGTGCCAAATTTCATTCAAATCCGTTCAGTAGCTTTTGCGTGATTGAGTAACAAACATCCATCCAAACATCCAAACTTTCGCATTTTTAATAATAAATTAATTAATAATATAGAAATATATATAATAAAATAATTTATATTATTAATAATCTATATTATTAATTATTAGTCATTGAAATTAAAAAACGCGAACGAAATTCGAACAGGTTAGCCATTATTATTATACTTAATATTTAATTAGAAAAGTTTTTATTAAGTTAAGACTGTATAGATTTTTATATTGTGCTTTTTTTTTTTCAAAAAAAGCACATTCTTTTTTAATCTTAAAACATCTAAAATATCTTGGTCTAATCTGCGAGGCATAATAGCTCAATTCTACATAATATTTTCGCAAACAGCTCCTATTTGTCTGGGAGGAATACAGATGCGGTCCATTGTTGTGGCATGCGTCACCATTAAATCATCCCAAGATGATATTATGAGTTATAACGCTTGTTCTGAGTATTAGAATGTAGTGATGCCGACATATCACTGAAGTTTATATATTTATTTATTTAGAGCTTGTATTTCGATATTATGTAATAAAATATGTACTAGTTATATCAAAGCCGTGTTTATTTGCCACTACGACAAAAACCAATACGTTAGCATATACGTAGGTCACACTATAAGTTTTGCGTAACTTAAAAAAACATGATGTTATAACCAAAATATTATGTTTATTGCTTTTCAAAATAATCTCCTTTACCTTTTAAACATTTTTTCATGCGATCGAACCATTTTTTAAAACAGGAGGATCACAGTTCTGAAGGCATGTTTTCTACGTGCTGATTGAACGCTATCACTGCCTCTTCGGAGTTGGTAAAAGTAAAATCTTTGATTTTGGGGAAAATACAGAAATCACAGGGTGCTAGGTTGGGGTTATGCGCAGGATGTGTGACGAGATGTACTATTTCGGAAGCTAAAAATGACTTTGTTTTGTTGGCCGTGTGTGAAGAAGCGTTATCATGGTGTAGAAGAATGCGTTTTTTGGGTCGTCTTTCCCGAACTTTTTCTAACTCCCTGGGTAACAAATGGTAGAATACCACTCGGCATTAACACTCTTTTGATCTCCAAGTGGAATTGTATAGATGAGACTCGTAGCTGAGAAAAAAAACGCGATCATTTTTTAACAACGTTTCTCGCCTGTCTCACTTTTGTTCGCCTGTTCTCATTTTCAAACACCCATTCACAAGATTGCTGTTTTTTTCGGGTTCAAAACAATAAATCCACGTTTCGTCTCCTGTGACAATGTCATAAACAGCATTAGAATGTCCGTGGTCGTACTTCAGTAGCATCTGTGAGCACCATTCCACGCAAGCCCGCTTCTGCTCCGCTGTCAGTTCATGATGGATCCAACGACAACAAAGTTTCCGAACTTTCAATTCTTCGTGTAAAATTTTCTGAATTTGGCTCATACCAATCCCCAATAGTCCTCGAGTTGTCTCATAGGTAATTCGAGGGTTTTCTTCTATTAACCGCTTAACAGTAGCCACATTATTTTCGTTGACGGCAGTTGAAGGCCGCCTTTCACGAAATTCGTCATGTAAAGAAACTCGACTTCTCTCAAATTCAGCAAACCATCGCCTCACGATGCTCAAACAAGGTGCTTCACTCCCAAAAGCATTTTGAAGATAAGCGGCACAGTCTTGCGGAGAAAGAGAACTTTTAAAATCATAAAAAAATCATCGCTCTAAAATCTATTTGACTTAACTCCATTATCGTTGAGTACGTAGGACTTTGATATGTGATAAAAAAATAATCGACAAATCATTTCCCGCCAACTTTTTTTATTACTAAGAAGGTTGCAACGTTTTAAAAATATAACATTCGAAATTCAAATAGTTTCGATTAGCTAGAAGTGCAATACTTTTATATATTTATATAACCGACACTATATTCACACTTAACGTTCGTTAAAACTAAGCGACTAAACCAAATCACTATGCTGATACACTATTCGTATGCAGACCAATTCGTTCCCTCACTTTTTTCGCATTTTACTAAATCGTCCAATTTATCACTCCGAATCGCTTTACAAAACTGACTTGCTTCGCTTTAACACATCCCTATATACACCAGGTTAGCTTCGAAAATGTTGTCAGAAGTTCTACATTAGTCAAGATTAACAATGAGTCGTAAACACTTTAGACGTAAACAAGTCATACTACACGCTAATTTCAACCTTATACGTATTTCTTTATTAAGTCCACTATGGCATCGTTGTTTGTGTGACAAGCAGCTGTCTCTTTCTTTTCCTATCTAGATTATTTCAGTAATATCATTGTTTTTCCAATTAAAAATAACGAGATTATTCTGCATTAATCTTGGCCGATTTTGATGAAATTTCGTGTGCATATTAAGTAGGTGTGAGGATCGGCTACTATCTATTTTTATACCCCTAAGTGATAAGGGTTGTCCGCCCCTACAATTTATTTTTATTTTATGGACAATTTGTTTTATTTTTATTTTTTTATGATTCAGCATTGAAAAATACATTCAACTCTAAATTTTTAACCTTATATCACCAACCTTTATTTTTTAATTAAATAATTTATATGGCAAAACAACGTTTGCCGGGTCAGCTAGTATAATGTATATTACCGGATCGTATTATTTGACCTGGGAAATCATAATATATATAATTTTTCCACATCCACATCCAATAATCGTCTTCGGTAAATCAGTACTCGGACCTGTGTATCTTATAATGTCAGATCTGCCGGATCACAGAATCTGGATTTTCAACATTGCGATCCCTCATGTACAACGCTATCGCTAAACTAATTATAATTAATTAGGCTGTAACATTTATGATGATTTATTTTGCAATATGTTACCAATAATCCAGTAAGTTAATTTCATCTTCTCTTGTTTCTGTATTCATTACCGGTCAGTAATCATCTGTCCTTCATTAATATGCTTGGCTAATGAATATCGATCAACGAATCTCGAATTTGTTGAAATATCAGCGTTACGTTCAGTATACATGCAAAAATAAATGTAATACATTATTAGTGAACTCAATACGTCATTATCATAATGGAAATTATATTAATGACTTTATATATATTTCAATAACGGCTAACGACACTGTTTCCGAAATTGGTGGGTCTGGGATTTGTTTCTCGACAGGGATAAGTTTTTATGTAATGAGCATAGATGTTTGTGTTCCGGCGTTTGGTGTTTATTAAATGTATTTTCAGGATTTATATATGTATTGATATCGTTGCCCAACTCCAATAATTACTTTAAGTTAGTGTATTCCTATAAGAATATATAAGTTTGGCCGAATAAAACACTTGAATCACTTTTAGACGCAAAATATAACTTTCGGGTAGAGTAACACTCTCAAGAAACAATAGAATTTGTCAATTGTTGTTATCTCCCAATAGCAGGTGTATAAATCACACAGATGCGCTACACCTGGCTGGCGAGTACTTGTTGATAAGCGAACTGCGCTTACATAAAATTTGCTTGCTAATATAAAATTCTGCTTTGAAGAATAGGCCAACTGCTGTTCTGCCAGGCAGGTCGTAAAAGGCGACCGATTGGCTATACGAGTCACTGCCATCGTGACTACAAGGAGGTAGAGGTCTGCATTGTTTCCCCGGGTCACGTACCACCGCTTTACCTATTCCTGCCGCAATAGCGTCAGTGCTTGTCATTGTCGTGGTACGTGTAAAATAACACGATATTTCTACTGGTTAGAATGCAAATCTTACCGTAGCACGATGCAAACCAGAAAGGTCGATTTACGACCAACAGATCCTTCGTTATTGATAATTCGCACTAAAAAACGGGTGCTCCGATTTGAGGATCATAAAAGCATGCGATTGGTCGATTTCAACTAATCGCATTTATTAGGCAGTGTTGCCAGTACATAACATCCAAGGATCCAGGTATATTATTGGTTAAATATATTACATTAAAAATAATTACAAAACTCTTTAAAACGTCACAGACTCAAAATTTTTTACGTGTTTATTGTACAAAAATCGTAAAAATCGTTCTTTTAGGGATTTCACCTAAAAGACTTTACTTAAATTTAATTAAACGTTTATTGCACGAGTAATATTACAATTTCCAGTTCTTTAAGCCTAAGTAAATTATATTTATTTTAATAATTTTTTTATTTTACGACTATATTAAATTTTGCAGCGTTTTTTTTACGTGTTTATTGTACGAAAATCGTAAAAATCGTTCTTTTAGGGATTTCACCAAAAAAGACTTTACTTAAATTTAATTAAACGTTTATTACACGAGTAATATTACAATTTCCAGTTCTTTAAGCCTAAGTAAATTATATTTATTTTAATAAAATTTTTATTTTACGAATATATCAAATTTTGCAGCGTTTTATTGTGATAAAAACTAAAGCAAGCATCAATGCATCTTAACTTTATACATTTTATTGCAATACTAAAAGAACTTTATTTAATGTTTGTACTGTACAACAATGTTACTCTCCAAGACCCAAGTTACGTTGTAATTGAGCTACTTAAGACGGTAAGAGTATTTTATGTTATATTATTATTTTATTAGCTTACATTGTGGTCCTTATAAGACCGACAGAGTTAAAACACGTGACGAATAATGAGTAATTCGCGACAATTAAATAGTCGCCATATTTTTTCTGACTTAAATATATGTAAGTTACAAGCATTGCAACACATTAAAATTTTTGCCTCAAAGAGCAACTTTCGTGCTACGCACACAGTGTGTTAAGGACCTCGATTTTTTTTCACTTTGTTTTTTATTCAAAAACTAGCTGTTGCCAGCGACTTCGTCCGCGCGGACTTCGTTTACTCCGCACTGCCCTTCCCCCGTAGGTGATAGCGTGACAATATGTAGCCTATATGTTGACCCGACTTGTAAGTAATATTCTTGCAAAATTTGAAGTAAATCCATGCAGTATTTTAGCATAGCATTTTTGAGTTTATCCCGGACATACATACAGACAAACAGACAAAAATTCTAAAAACTATATTTTTGGCTTCGATATCCATTGTAGATCACGCCCCAAGTATTCTTTTAAAAAAATATTCAATGTACAGTTTTGACTTTCCTACGATTTTATTATTTGTATATAGAAGATACTTATAGTCAATATCAATCAATCAATAGTAAATGGGCAGATGTTTTAAGGGTGATATAGTTATATGTGCACAATTAAATAACATAATCAGTATTATAGTATTTAATTTGGTTTTTCTACAAAAAAATATTTTGTAAATTTTTGGACCCGGATATAGGCAAACTTTGAAACGGTTTTTAAAAAAAACTAAAAGCTGTATCGCATTGGGAGTTTTACTCTGGCGTCTATAATGTTATTGACTATAGTGTTTTCGAATAAAAACAACGTGAAACACAATCTAGATTCTTAACACACTGTGCTACGCTTAGAAATAATATGGTTATAGCCGTTACCTACTGCGTTGTATCCGAACAGATGGTTTTGCTAGTTCTTTTATCTCATATTCATATCATATTAATACGCCTCAGGATTTGATGCTTGCTCATTTTTTTTCGTTGAAATACTCCACACACAATAGATAAATTCTCTTTTTTTAAGCCAGCTATCCAGCTTTCAAGTACATAAAAACCACGAGGTTTTTATATACTGGTAGACACTTACAGACGCCAGAATAGTCTACTATTAAAAGGAAATATTTTAAAAATTTCAGCCAAATCCTAATGACAAGTTTGCTATCATAGCGCCAGATGATATGAGTAGCAAAGTTGTCATTGGGATTAGTATTCATTCATTAATACTTGTAACCATTAAAGTAGGTTGTCATTTTTTTAACATGAACATATTATGTAAATTACAACAAATTAAAGTCGTAACCTTGTTAACAGGTTATTTTTTTGACTTTTCTTAAATTTTATAGGATGGTGACGATATTGCAAGCTATCTGCTGGAATGACACTTTCTGAATTTACCGATAATACAACAGTATAATACAACTTTACCGATAATACAACAATACAACAGAGTAAACCGAACGTCTATAGACTTTTCAGTTCACCGTGATTCACCGGTTTGTTGGTTGGCTAGATGTTTGGTGATCATCATCGCTGCATTTTACCGACCTGATTACGATTATCGACTATTTCTAGCGATAAATAGGCCTGTGAGTCCCGGGCGGCGTTATTTTAGAGGCGGAAAAATTTTCGAGACGACAATACTATAAAGCGAAAGAAGTCAACACCAATAAGAAATCAAAAATCGAACATATGAATAATTGTTCGAACAAACCGATTTTAAAAATTCATTCACCTAAAACTAAAACTCCATTATTCTGGGGTAACATAGGCAATTTTTTACTGGATTAAACGAAAAGAAGCAATACTTTTGATTCAGCACAGTAAATTATACATCAATAGTAATAAGTTATATGTAATTTAATAAAAAAATATGTATAAAAATTTAAATATTGGTAAATTAATTACTTAATTTAAATAATCACTTCCTCACAAAGTAGTTAAAAGCGGCATATCTGTCGGGGCCTAGGGCGGCATCAAGCGTAGATCTAGAAGAATACGTTACATCTATGTAATTAATACGTGAATATAAAACTTTGGGCCCCTTTTTTAAACAATTGCGCGAACGGTGTAGTTGAAATTTGGCACAGTTGCTTGTTGTTAAGCAATAATTACTTTTTATTATATTTTTATTGTTTACTTATGACAATTAACTATCGTCTCTTTCAATACGTACAATATTTTACCAGTCAGCTTGTATTACCTGTAACACTAGTTCATTTTTGTACCAATTTTAAACGAAAGCAATTAGAACAGATGGCAAACAAGGAGATGCTGTCATGATGGAAAGTGAAATCATCGCACATAAACACCAAAGATGTTAATGGTGCGTTACTATCCTTGCGTCGGGAATGCCACATGCATAAGTTTACCAGCTACTTTACCCTCTTAACTGGAACACGACAGTGACAAGCACTGACAATATTACAGCAGGAATAGCTAAACGGAAACAATGCAGAATTCTATCACCTAGTAGCCACGCTGGTAATGACTCGCATTGCCAATCATTCGCTTTTTACAACCTGCCTGTCAGGACGGCAGTTGGTCTATTCTTCCCGGAGCCCGAATAACATATCAACCTAATTTTAATTAAAATATTATTAAACCATTCAATAAACGATAAACTCATGAAGAAAACATAGAAGGAACACTAAAAGTCATGTTATCTAACTATATAATATGTGTTTTAGCACTTATACCGCGCTAAATCACATATAATGTTAATCTACTCGCGGGCAAAGCTGTACGGAACACCTATATATAATAAAGCTTATGAAATAAAGAGAAGAAGTATCTTCACGTCCGTATCCCCGAAGAAGTAGGCAGAGGTACGACTATTGCACCCACGATTAGCCGAATATACTTGGTCCCACAATGTGACAGGTGGCAAGCCTATCGCCAACCGGGCACTTTCCGATCCCGGGAAATGTTGTTGTTTATATCAGAAAACTATATTAATATTGTTCTTATCAGAAAACTGAAAAAAACACATTTTTGAATTGCCCGACCATTAATCGAACCCGGGACCTCATGTGGTCAACTCCGACACCGGACCACTAGACCACAGAGGCGATTAAACATAGAGAGCTAGGAAAAATAAAAGAGTATAATAAGTACCAGGGTGCGTTTATGAGACTATTTCATCCATCTTTTTTCTCTTTAGACAGCCAAGAAAATGACTTAAATAAACATTGCTCACCGCTAACTAGTTCTTTAACAAAGAAGGGTATATAGTTTATTATTCATAAGGATCTCCATCCCGTAATATATATATAGGCTATGGAAAATAGTTGTTCTCAAAGTAATTTATTGAAAACTAGCTGTTGCCTGTGACTTCGTCCGCGCAGACTTCGTTTACTCCGCACTGCTGCTCCCCTGTAGGTGATAGCGTGATAATATGTAGCCTATATGTTGATCCGACCTATGAGTAATATTCATGCAAAATTTGAAGTAAGTCCATGCGGTACTTTTTGAGTTTACCCCGGACATACATACAGACAAACAGATAAACAGACATAAATTGTAAATACTATATTTTCGGCTTCGATATCGATTGTAGATCACGTCCCAAGTATTCTTTAAAAAAAATATTCAATGTACAGTTTTGACTTTCCTACGATTTTATTATATGTATAGATTAATTTGACTTTTGATAAAATTTTATTTATTCATTGCTTTTATTGTATTGAACAATTTGTCTTGTATTATACTAAATATCATATTTGAATTCTTATTATACGGCGTATTTGAATTTAGATTCAATAAACATTTGTAATAAGTATTTAATTGTATCGACGGACCCGTTTGCCGCCGGCCTTTTCAGCTTTCAGACTACAGTTGTTGGGGAAAGCTCGATCCGTATGGGCGTGTTTACTTCAGTCGCTTCAGGCATTTAAAAGTTATCTGCGAAGTTTTCGCCTATGTATTTGATATTTCTGTTTGAAGTCAAATCTTTCGAGTATAGAGTTGTGGAAAATTAATAAACTCGAAATACTTGAGTTATATTTGTATATTGTATGGTTTTGAGTAATCACATCTCTAAAGAAAACATAACAAAATAAATTTCACTTATAAACACCAAAACATAACCAAAATTTTGTTTTCACAGTAAATTTTATCCATTATATATTTATTTTATCCATTATATCCATCCAAATTTAAAATAACTTCATCAATCTCTTAACCTGAGACGCTTTTATTTAATTTATATATTTTGTATTTTATTTAATAAAAATGGGGAAAATACTGAAGTAAAAATAAATATAAAAATGTGAGTATAAATGTGATTAATGTGAACAAAAGACTTGATGTATCGCAATACGTGTTAAGTTCAAAATGTGTGTGCTTTAAAATGGAACTGGAGCCAGAAAATATATGAACGAAATGCTCTGTTATGTAAGTGATTATTTTTATCAATGATAAAACTCGCCTTCTAAATAATCTCTGAGGATAAAATGATATTTATCTTTTGATACTTATGACATTTCCAAATTGGGGACGTTCTCAATTACATTCGCAATCTTTCAATACTCGCTACTCAATATTTTTTTTATATCATAAGATAGCAGCAAACAAGATAGTTGGGTCTCCAGGAAAGAGTCAACCATCGCCTATAGACACCAAAGATGGTAATGGTGCGTTGCTATCTTGTGGCGAGGTCCAATGTCACATACATAAGTTTGCCGGCTACTTTATCCTCCAAACCGGAACACGACAGTGACAAGCATTGACGCTATTGCGGCAGGAATAGGTAAGGCGGTGGTACCATACTCAGGCGAGACAATGCAGAACTCTATCACCTAGTAGCCACGATGGTAGTGACTCGCATAGTCAAATAGCCAATCGGTCGTCTTTTACGACCTGCCTGGCAGAACGGCAGTTGGTCTATTCTACAAAGGAACCCGGAACCAACACTGGGGAAAAATAATGTATATATAACCACCTCGTTACCTTTTCCAACCGCAATAACTTCGGTGCTTTTTACGGTTCCGGTTCGGAGGGTAAGCCTGTAAACTCATGCAATCCCGCCGCACGGATGGCAACGCACCATTAACATCTTTGGTGTCTAGACGATGGTTTTTCTTTTTAGTAGGAGAACCATCTGCTTGTTTGATATTTAATGGTATAAAACTATGTGTAAATATTGAAAGCGCTTAAATTTTAAAGTCAAAGATTCAAAGATTTCAAAGATTTATTGAACATATAAACAATAATGCACAAATACAAATTGTTCGTAAATAACTGCTATAGTTAAAACTGTGACGCAGCCATTTACGCCCACCTCTGGACAATGAGGAAATATGTTCTCCTTACTGAACTATTACAATTAGTTTTACTATTATAATACATTTTATACAAATAATAATTACACACACATTTGTATTACATAATTAAAATTAGAATTTAAGAAGTTAATACCCTCCAATTATAATATATGTATGTGTATATCTACATGTGTGTATGTGTGTGTTTGTTTGTGAATGTAGTGTGTGTGTATGTGTGTGTGTGTATGTGTGTGTGTGTGTGTGTGTTTGTGTTTGTGAATGTATATGTACTGTCATTTCCCCGCTACAAGTATTTCGCATTCATTATATGTGAGAGTTTGAAGATATTTTGTGATTTTGGCTTTTACTTCCCAGTACGTGAACGGATAAATATTGATTATTTTGTTGACTGTATTATAAATCCTAGGTGCAATATAGTTATAGTGTCGTCTTGAAAGTGCTGTGCGCCCGGTATTCAATTTACAGATTCGACCAGATCGCCGAAGATAATTACTAAAAGGCAAGCAAAGGTGTTTTCGCAAGATTATTTTTTGAATAAACAACTGTCTTACAGTTAAAACGTTGGCGATTTTATAAAGTTCTGTAGTAGGGAAAAGGATAGGTTTCGATAGTATCACTTTTAGCACTGCCCTTTGAGCTCTTTCTAAACGAAGTAGACTAGTTTTAACGGAGCCACCCCAGGCCGCTATGCAATAAGTGAGAATGGACTGAGCCAGAGAGAAGTATATAGTCTTTAGAGTCTTCTGATCAACAACTGCTCTAAGGTTTTTAAAAATGTATATTAATTTTCTGACTCTAGTCGTTGTTGCCTCAATCTGGTCCTTCCATGTCAACAGGTTGTCAACATATACTCCCAGATATTTAACACATGATGTGTAAGTCATTTCGGTGCAGGAGCATAGAGAGTCGTTTGTAAGTATATCTATTGTAAGTGGAGTTTTTTATAAATTTGATCGATTTTATACTCTAAGTTATGACATTTCCGAAATTGGGAAAGTTCATATCATTTGTTATATAAATGTTTCGACAGGATGCTATTTACTTAAGTATATATTTATATTAATTTTAGGGTAATAGAATTTTACCAGCTGCCGACGAAAGAAAATGTAGGATAGAGTAATAATCTAACATTTTAAGTAATATACATTAGAAATACATTAATTTAAAAATAAACATTACACACGCTACATTCATGTGACATTTTTTTTATATCATAAGATAGCAAACAAGCAGATGGGTCTCCTGGTGGAAAGAGTCAACCATCGCTTACAGACACCAAAGATGTTAATGGTGCGTTGCTATCTTGTGGCAAGGTCTAATGCCACATGCATAAGTTTACCGGCTACCTTACCCTCCAAACCGGAAGGCGGAACACGACAGCGACAAGCATTGACGCTATTGCGGCAGGAATAGGTAAGGCGATGGTACCAGACCCGGTCGAGACAATGCAGAAATCTACCACCTAGTAGCCACGGTAGTAGTGACTCGATAGCTAAACGGTCGCCTTTTACGACCTGCCTGGCAGAACGGCAGTTGGCCTATTCTTCAAAGGAGGCGGGACCAACACGGCGGCGACATACAGGATATATAATAACACGTATACTATTTTCTTTATGACCTTAGTCTGTTGTCAAACTTTAAAGAGAATTTATTGTTTAGTCGATGGTCGAATCAATATTCGTATACAGTAGTTTGATAACAGACTTAGGCCATAAAGAAAATGGTATACGTGTGTGTATATATATAATATATACTATCCTGTATGTCACATGAATATAGCGTGTGTGTTTTTATTAATGTAATGTATTTCTAATGCATATTTCTTAAAAATATTAAGTTTCTGTTCTCCCGTAATGATAACTTTAACTGTGACAAATACTTAGAAACAAATATTGTATTAAAATATATTTAATAATAATACCTAATAATAAATTTATTTTTTCCTTTCACAAAAAAGGAAACGTAAGACCTAGAAAACACAGAAATTATGTGTATTACACAGTATTATGTATTCCAATTTCTGTGAGAGACAGGCGTCTAACTTAAGTACAATTTATCTGAATTATAAGTCACCAGGCCCCCCAACGAAAATATGTACATATAATAATATATGAACATCCACAGGCCTATGCCTATCCTTAACTACAAGAAATAAAATAAAATTGAAAATTGATGCTATATACATCTGTATCAAAATTATGTTAATTATATCCTGAGTTTAATTAACACCCAAACCCAAAAACACTACCTATGCTCATCAACCAAATGTTTGGTCCTGTCGGGATTCGAACCCGAGCCCCGACGATTGCGTATTCAGGGTCGCTAACCACTTGACCGAAAATAATTAAAGGGTTTAATGTTAAAAGAGTGTAAGGGACGTTTACTGAAAAACTTAACAAGATAAAATTGGCAAGTATAACCACTTTATCTCGGAGTCTGTGGCTGTAATTTATGGCAGTAATTAAGTTTTTATTCCTTACCCTTGAGCTTTTCATTGTTATAATTAGTATTAATTTGTAGCTTTAAGTATATAATCTATCTGCACAAAAGAGTTTTTTTAGAAGAAATATTATCTGCATGATTGTTTGCAATGAATGAACTCATAAACTCAGCGTCGTACACAGGATTATGACACTGGATATGCGGCGGCGGATAACGTTTTATTAAAATACTAGCTGTGCCCGCGACTTCGTTCGCGTGGAAAAAAATCTAAAATAAAAACCCGCATAGTTCCCGTTCCCGTGGGATTTCCGGGATAAGAACTATCCTATGTCCTTTCTTGGGTCTCAAACTATATTTGTACCAAATTTTATTCAAATCGGTTCAGTGGTTTGGCCGTGAAAGCGTAACAGACAGACAGACAGACAGAGTTACTTTCGCATTTATAATATTAGTATGGATGTGTGAATGGCAAGTAAAGCACTACATTTCTGCCTTCAAGGCGCATGCCCCTGCATAGACTACTAAGCCGATTTAAAAAATTCTTTAAATTATTATAGACTTAAAAATGATATATACATTAGTTTATCGGCTACGATAATCTCCAATCTGAACATGACAATTATTACTGATGTTATTGCGGCAGAAGTAGGGTAAGGCAGTGGTACCAAACCCGGCCTAAATATTGCAGGGCTCTACTACCCAGTAGTCGCGACATTAGTCACACCCATAGCCTATCGTTTAGGTCTATTCTTTAAAGCGGGCTTGGATGGCATGTAGCCTGGACCAATGGTTAATTTTAAATTTTTCAAATTTGCTCACGATTTTTGTATTCCTATTTCATACAAACTTCAGTACTTTCACGCAAGCCTTCCCTTGACCAATAAAATCAAAACAAAAAAGAGTCGGTCCGAGTTTCTTTGAAGAATAAACCATTTGCCGTACTGCCAGGCAGTTTGTAAGAGGCGAACGATTGGCTATGCGCGTCACACCATCGTGGCTACTAGGTGGTAGACCTGTGCATTGTCTCGCCTGGTACTGGTACCAATGCGTTACCTATTCCTGCCGCAATAGCGTCAGTGCTTGTCATTGTCGTGTTCCGGTTTGAAGGGTAAAGTAACCGGTAAACTTATGCATGTGGCATTAAGACCTCGCCACAAGGATAGTAAAGCACTATTAATATCTTTGATTTCTATAAGCGATGGTTTTCTCTTTCTATCAGTGATGCGTGAATGAACATATGATATGACAATTGATTTTTTTTCTTATACATATATGTATAATTAACTCTAGAAGAGTTTATTATGAATCATAAACTGATAGTCCATTTTAACAGCAATTATTAACATTAAGGTTTGTTTATACCTCAATATTTTATTACTTTTTAAATCTTTTTAGCCATAGAAAATATAATTAAAAAGTATTAAATAATTTGATGTAAGCGGATCTTAGTGTTTACTTTAAATTAATCTCGTTATTCGTTAAGTTTCCTAAAGGTCTTAAACTTTCGACCTTTGTCGCTTACTTAAAACAATATGGTATGACTTAACCTGCCGTAACCCTTACATTTTCAAGATTACTATGTAAATTTGTCAATTAATATGAAAACTGTGTGTTAATTGTTTTGTCATCCTCTTTTGTGTTTCGGACTTTTCCTGCTTGGCATTTTACAAAAAGTGTAAATATGTTACCACTGGATAAAGAGGTTTTACTACGTCTAACACAGTTTGTAAGGTAAGGTAGCTGTTAAACGAATGCCTAGTAATAACGCACCATCAAAAGTGCTTAAAGGTGATGATTGTCTCTTTCGATTACGAAAGACAACAGCTTGTGTGCTAATATAAAAATAATACTTTCATTAATTTCTTACAAAAATTTTAATGTTTCCGTGTTGGTCCATGCCGCTTTTGGAAATTAGAACATCTGGCTTTTGCGCCAGTCCGTTCGTAAAACTTAAGAAGCCTACCATGTCTCTATTACATTACATTAAAGTTTTGTAAAGCCTCATCAAACTTTGTTACCACTGCCTTATTTATTCCCAATGTCGATCGCAAAGCAAAGAAGAATGTCAAGTTGAATCAGTCGACAGTAGCTCAGTTGGTTAGAGCATGCTGCCAGAGGAAAGATGCACAGGTTCAAATTCAGTTAAGACCGGACTGGATGAAATAATAGTTAAAGCTGACTAACTTTCCTTGTTATCCTCCAACGAATTTGTACTAATTAAGCATAAATCACAGTTATATTGGATTTAAAATTATTTGTTATAAACTGAAAATCCTTTTGCGCGCTACAACTCATCTTTCTTATTTCAACGAGTATTTTAATGACCAAGTTCCAAATGCTAGTGAAAGCTTTGCTCGCAGACGTTTTTCCTCCATTTTTGTAGATTCTTTTGTGTATTTAATTTACCTGGTTTTTCAAATGTAATAAGTGAGCATTATTATTATAATAAAGCATAAATACCGCTAATTGAATGTTTTTTCTAATGGTATTAAAAACCCTTAGCCTAGTTCCTTTCAGGGATAGACTGACTGAAACTATAGCCAATAGGCATACCACAACTATTCGGTTTGCGGTTGGAGAGATTCCTCTCTTTCCTTCTCTCATTACTTTTATTGTTATTTGAGTAAATAAAATTAACAGCGGCGACATTCTGATGATCACTGAGTTGCGAGCTATAGAAAAGTACATCCAGTTTTTCTTTCCTTTAAAACAGGAACAGCAAAAGATGAGCCTTATTATCATTGCATTATGGGTGTTTTTAAATTGTGGATTCTACCAGTATCGCCTATATAATTCTGCTTCCAGTAGCTAGTGTAATAAAATCGCACGAAAGCACAAAAAAATCGTCCTTGTTCTCCCAAGTTCCCAAAAGCTACACTTGCCTTGCTTCCTCTACATTCCTAGCTCTCTACATGCAAATTCGTCGGTTTTGAAGACTCTTGATACCACCTTCGCACAGTACCCGACCAATTTAATCATGTTATGACAGTTTTGGTCTCACTTTGTAGCTACATTCATCCATATTCGCTCAGTAAATCTGTTTTCCTAATATTTTTCTAATAAATCGTCAAGTAAATAGTAATTCTTCTATCACATCAAATATATTGAAGGGTAAGCAATCCCAACAATCGTCAAGTAAATCAATAATTCTTCTATCACATCAAATATATTGAAGGGTAAGCAATGCTAACAACGTGCTTAAATTTCCAACAATTGTTGGTACCGAGATAGTGTATGGTAATAGCATTTATTCTGTATACCGTATGACCTAAAAAGTAGAACTAAGTAAGTACTACCTTTTATATCATAATTATGCTATTTAGTGAAGTAAAGAGTTTTATTTATGATAAAACATCTCAAGACAATGCTTCTTTAGAATGACAGAGTAAGAATCTGATGTCACATCTCTGACCTTGCTTCAGTAAAAATAAACTCTAAAAGCAAAGTAAGCGTTATTTACACGTGACATGGTCTGTTTTAGAGTGACAGCAAAGCCTTTAGTTCCTTTTGTAAGTATGCTTGGATGCAACTGAGTTTAATATAGTAGGTGCTTCAGCAGCACGATTTAATAGCTTGGGTTTGTTTACGAGTGCTGTAACATCGTTTGTTTTAAGAGTATCTTTATCTATACGTTTTGTTTTGCTACTACGGCTCTAGTATTAGGTTGTGTAATTAGGTTACATTGCTCAATAGGAGTTGGTATGATTCTAAGCGACATTTTCGTTAATTGTATACTGGTTAGTCTGCTATGAGATTCTGGCTTAGTAAAAATCACGTTGAGATATTGGCGAAAAAAATATCATCACGCCAGTTTTTTCGGCTTAAGTAGAGTGGATTTGTCAATAGAGGTCCCAATTCAGCACCATTCACCTGTCCGTCTATTGACGAGGTGATCTCCATAGACGTATGTTACCTACCTGTAACGACTATCACCTGTCTATAACTGGAGCGGACATTTTTACGTGCTCAAGCTCGAGTCTTTTTGCAAACCCGTGAAGGTGGAAGGAAATGGTTTCGGGGCTATACCCATGATTTCGTTCTCACTGCATAAATGCGCAGCAGTTTGTGCGCAACAATGTCGACTCGCCAAAAATGGCTGTAAGGTGAACGTAAATTAAAGGTCTATTTAAATAAAACATATTCTGATTTTGATTTTTTCCAATTGGTAAACACACCAGGGTGCCTTACTACTTACCACGAATATCGCTTATTGTATGCGATAAACGGAATCAGCACTATTACACAATAAATTAAAAGGATTTCGATGAAATTTGATATACATGTGGTTTAAGGCCAGTCATAATAATTATAGCGGTTTTTATCCCGAAAAAATGCATTGTTCCATTTCATTCACGTAGGACTTTATCCCATGTATAAGTTTACTGGCTGCCATTCCTGTGGTGTCAAAGTCGGGGAAAACATTGCAGGGCTTTACCACTTAGTAGTCACTGTCACAGTGACATGTTTGTTCACTCGATCGCTTTTACGAACTGGCTGGTAGAAAAGCAAACTTTTCAAAGGTTCGTTAAACTAATTACATGATTCAAAATATGAGTGTCGTCTTAAACATGCCAACCTTCAAATTATGAAGCATTGTCGTACATTACTATATTATAAATAGAGCTATAAATTAGTGCAAATACAAAGCTTTTATCTTGCTCAAAAATTTCACTATGTTTTCATCTATTCAAATCAGATTTATATGTGTTTATTTTTCATTGTTAGACTTTCCTGGAAACCATTTCGTTCTTTTTGCGACGCTATTTTTGTACTGAAAAGATTTATATGTTGTTTGTGATAAAAACTAAAAGTAATCGAAAAAATTGATCTCTATTCTACCCGCTTCATCATAAAAATTTTATATAGGCTATTTATAGATGAACTTATTACAACATTAGCATGTCCGTGGTCGTACTTCAGTAGCATCTGTGAGCACCATTCCACGCGAGCCCGCTTCTGCTCCGCTGTCAGTTCATGAGGGATCCAACGGCAACAAAGTTTCCGAACTTTCAATTTTTCGTGTAAAATTTTCTGAATTTGGCTCATACCAATCCCCAATAGTCCTCAAATTGTCTCATAGGTAATCCGGGGGTTTTATTCAATTAACCGCTTAACAGTAGCCACATTATTTTCGTTGACGGCAGTTGAAGGCCGCCTTCACGAATTTCTTCATGTAAAGAAATTCGACCTTTCTCAAGTTCAGCTAACCATCTTTTTTTTTATATTATAAGATAGCAAACAAGCAGATGGGTCTCCTGATGGAAAGAGTCAACCATCGCCTATAGACACCAAAGATGTTAATGGTGCGTTGCTATCTTGTGGCGAGGTCTAATGCCACATGCATAAGTTTACCGGCTACCTTACCCTCCAAACCGGAACATGACAGCAACAAGCACTGACGTTATTGCGGCTGGAATAGGTAAGGCGGTGGTACCAGACCCGGGCGAGACAATGCAGAACTCTACCACCTAGTAGCCACGATGTTAGTGACTCGATAGCCAATCGGTCGCCTTTTACGACCTGCCTGGCAGAACGGCAGTTGGCCTATTCTTCAAAGGAGGCCGGGACCAACACGGCGAGCACCTTGTTTGAGCATCGCCTCACGGTGCTCAAACAAGGTGCTTCTCTCCCAAAAGTATTTTGAAGACGAGCGGCACAGTCTTGCGGAGAAAGAGAACTTTTAAAATCATAAAAAATCATCGTTTTAAAATCTTTTTGACTTAATTCCATTTTGCGTACGTAGAACTTTGATGTGTGATAAAAAAAACAATTGACAAATCATTTCCCGCCAATTTTTTTTTTATTACTAAGAAGGTTGCAACGTTTCAAAAATATAACATTCGAAATTCAAATAGTTTCGATTAGCTAGAAGTGCAAAACTTTTAGTGTGCCCCAAGTAGTTATGAATGAGTAGGAGGCAAGTCAAACCTGCGAGATCATGACAAATAGCAGTAGGTTCTCTCTACTTACCTTGTAAGGGCTCTGGCGTAAATATATGTATACATTTATGCACGTGTTTACTGACTCCGTTTCTGCATACCCCGTCGGGGTCTTGGCCGAGACGGTTTATTTATTATATTATTCTAAACAAAGATATCATGCTTTTTTTAAAACGGATCTATTATCTAAACAGAAAAGGCAAAAAATTTGTCGAAATTTATAATCAAGTTTTTGCGTGATACCCGTACAAGGCAAACCTATCATTTTATTAGATGAATTATAATATCTAAATCCATACGTTAATATTGTAATGCATACGTCTCTCTGTCACTCTTTTACGGCTAAATCGTTAAATCGCTTTTGGTGAAATTTGGCATGAAGATTTTGAAGACCCGGGTTCAAACATAGGCCAACATTTTTTTTATAAATCAACCCAGAAAGCGCTAAAAATGAAATTGACATGTTAATTTACTCGCAGGTGAAACTACGCGAATCAGTTAGTAATAAGTGAGCTTCCTGCTCGTTTGCCCCTTTTTTATAAAAAAAAATCGTTTGCTTTGCTATGATATAAATATTGTTTAATTCTTTATCTTGACAATATTTCGGCCGTAATTGAAATAAACATCAGTAAAAATGTTAAGTAATATGAAATACGCCAATACAAATATATAAAATACACACAAGCCTTTTAAAAATTTTAATAGATATTTACTTTTTTCAGTGAAAGTTTTCGACATTTGAGTATTTCGAACGAGAATGAAATTCAGAAATGCGTGATTTTTTGCATTGTACAACAGTCCGTACAGTTTCAGATATTTTGTTTATTTATTGAACTGTCGAAACATTTTACTAGTTTTTTTAGAGCAAAATATGAGCGTAACGACGGAAACTATGAATTTCTTTTGAATAGTAAGTAAATATCTTCGGTCTTCTAAAGGTCTTTGTTGTTGTCCGAACAATTGGTGAGTTTTATAATTTCGCGGTCTTTTTTTTCGGTAGCATCATCACATAAATTTTTTTGCGGAAAATAGCAAAATAATTTAATTTTACTTTTTAATAAAATTTTTGTCTTGCACTGCTGTTCTTGACATAACTTTAACCTCTCGTCCGGGTATTTGGTACCACCACCTTATCTATTCCTGCCACAATAGCGTCAGAGCTCGTCATTGTCGTGTTCCGGTTTGGAGGTTAAGGTAGCCGGTAGACTTACGCATGTGGCATTGCCATCCTGCCACACGGTTAGCAACGAACCATTAACATCTTGGTGTCTATAAGCGATGGTTGTCTCTTTCCATCAGGAGAGGCATCTGCTTGTTTGCTATCTTATGATATAAAAAAAACGAGTAAACGGTTAACCCTACAGGCCATCCTGAAGCTTCCGGCTAAATTGAGGTATTTTAAGCTCAAACAAGTAAAAACTATAAGCATAGATTTTTTCAGTCGAAACATCTAGTTACTTAAAAACTACAGTACTTGTACTGATTTTTGAAAAGCTATTTTGGAAACGATGGTCAGTTTTAATTTTTTCGAATGACATTCAACTATTTTTTTAAATTT